>JAFIRS010000663.1:0-598907 GCA_018342105.1 Gonioctena quinquepunctata
GCAGTTTATATTTTCAGGGTTTGAGTACTCAAATCATAGTATTATGTACGCATTCATATTGATTATTAATGTACATGTGTAGTTTCTTCTCATGAGAGTTTATGGAGTTTGACTTATATGAGGTAGTTATTACCTGATTATTTCTGTTAGTTAGAAAACTCTAAATGATTTTTGGTGTGCATATGTCTTTGTCCTGGTGATGCATGGGTATAATATTTGGTGGGTTTAACTACTCAAATTACCTTGTGCATATGCATTTATCTTGTCATTGATATATGTGCATATTATTTTTCCAGCAAAATTGGGGTCAATTTTTATGCTTCAGTAAAATTGGGTTCATTTTTGGACACAGTAAAATTTTGTATTTAGACATACATAACCTCAAATTTTTTGTCATGGACTCTTTGATAAGGTAAATTTCTGAGCTCTTATATCTTTCATACCATCACTCAATGTTATATTTTTTGGGTAGTCATACGATTTAGGGCGAAATCAAATCATTTGATTCAAAACTTCAAAATTTTTAAGGGACTCGCTGTCAATTTTTGACGGGATCAGTTGAAGGAAAAATATTGAGGGGTCATATTTGGTTGGTAGTGAGCCTACGGGCGATCACAATTTTAGGCCTCAAGTGGCGGCTGAGTTTGACTACTGTATTGACCTGAGCTCCTTTTGATTTGTCAGACTGAAGATTTGCTCGCAGTGGCAAAATTGGGAACACTCCCGCACAATTTTGGCATTTTTTTTGTGAACCTTATATTTATTTTTTAGTTTGGTGACACTACAGTTACTCCAGTTGTTGGTGACAGCTGGTTAAATCAAATTGGTTGACATTTATATTCATATTTTTTTTTCACCAGGTGTGTGCTGAATGATGGGTTCCTTGTCCGGTTTGGATGGGATCGGTGGGGACGTGTGAAGATAGATGTTCCTCACCGGCGCAGCAATAACATCTAGCAGCGACGAGGGCATCTTAGCTGGATTACTTGGGAGGGCTCCGATCGTATGGGTTCTTGACCTGGATGTCGTCATTCATCACAACCTTATTTTTCTTTCACTCATCAGTCTGTTATGAAAACAGATAGTTGAAGTTTTTTTTGGTACACACCAAATTTTTGAATTTGTTCAAATCCTCTTTTCCTTATTTTATTTAGGTTGTCATGAGTACAACGAATAGAAGTTTTAGCTTATAATTATTGGAACTTACTTACTTTTTTTTTGAATCATTAGTACCTTTCACGCACTCAGCCTGTCAGTTATACAGGGGGAATAAAAAGTTTTAAGCTTGGTGAAGGCTATAATTTACTTATATCACTTTTGAAAAAAGCATTTTTGAAATAAAAAATTGCAAAGCACTGCTTTGAAATTTTTTGCGGAGAAAGGGGGATGTGTAACGATATATCTGTTACATTTCTTATTTTTAGAGATTTTCATTAACCCCTTAAAACCTCGCATCTAACCGTGGGCAATGGAACAATAGTAACGGCTAAGAAGAGGAACTGTCGCAAGGGATCTGACAGTACAATGATATTAAAGGATGTGCTGGCATTCTCGTCCCTTTTCTGATCTTTCTGCAATTGAGATATATCGTTTCCTGAAGCTCGTCAGCCATTAATCAACAGAGTAGAATATGCCATTTCGAAATAATTTATTGATCAGAGCATTTTTCTTTCTCCGCGAATATGATTTCGAATCATTGTTATTTGAGTGATGTCAAGGAGGTACGTATTGGGAATGATGTTTGAACCAAAGATATATTAAATATGTCACATTCAGATAATTTCAACGAGAACGTCAGATGATTCTTCACGAAGGAAATATCTGAAGTTATCTACGCATTTTGTTTGAGTTAACAGTGATAAGATTTATTCAGGTCAATCTGACAAACAATTGCAGTGCCGTTCACTATATATTTTTGAGGAATTCTGTAAGAATTATGAATGCCACATGAGGTATGTCTGATTGAATTGAAATATCGGTGTTCGGTTTTATAAGGTTGAATTGCTCGCCCTGACAAGGCTCTATTGAGATTTAATGAGGGTTTCACAAATATATGATATCTTTGGTATGGTTCCATATTTGGTGATAATAATCACCGAGCTGTGATTTTGATGTGGGTGAAGTGATCATATATATATATATATATATATATATATATATATATATATATATATATATATATATATATATATTTCATGTATAAATTTGGTACTTGGAATTTGGAATATTCTTCGAATTTATAGAAAACTTTCTGAAGAAGTATTTGACGGCTGGTCAAACATTGATTCTCATACACCTTCCTTAAATATCGCTGAAATTGGAGTCATTTTTAACCGACGAAACCAAAAAGGAGGAGGTTCTCTATTCGACCCGTATATTTTATGTTTTTCCATCATATTTTTTTTATGTATGATCACGCATAACTTTTCACTGAGGCGTCCGATTCCGATATTCCTTTCTTCAGTGGATAGGGTGTACTTCAATTTTGGTCCCATTTAAAAGATGAAATCCACCCCTAAGGGTAGCGAAATGAAGGATATTGATCACTCACCCTCTGAATTCTGGTCCGTTAACCGATTCTATCAGGCATAACTTTGTACTGGGTTCTTCGATTTGGATGATTCTTTTTTTAATAGATGAAGTATACCTTATATTTGGATTTCGACAGGAATTAGCAACCCTTACGGGTGGAAAAATAGGAGATAATTGATTTTTCACTAGTGAACATTGGCACACACATACGTAGTTGACAATAACAGATCGCTACTGACATTATTCTTGTTCCGTCAAAATCAGTATATTTCATGAGAGGATGGAATGATATACAAAGTAATGAAATAAACTAACCAGAACAATGAAAATAATTTATATTACAACAAATAGTAAAAGTAGATATTCATATTATTTAACTGGTGATAGTTGAAGTAAGGTGGGTAAATAAGTATTTTGGAAGTAATCAAAAAACAAGTAGGTAGTAATTGGTAGATTTTAGCCACAAAAAATTGAAAAATAAAAACTTTTTAACAAAAAATTAAACCGACGAAATACGGAACTGAAAAGTAAAAAATTAAAACTTTTTAACAAAAAATTAAACCGACGAAAAAATCAACTGAAAAGCAAAAAATAAAATAAACCTTCCTAGTCTAAAAGATAATTGAGCTCCTAAACTAATGTAAGAACCTGATTTTGAGTCGGCGCCAAACAAACTAGCAATTGAATTGGGTGAAGCGTAAAATGATGGCAGCCAGATGCACGGCTGCATTTTGATGACCACAGATAATGATCTTCGATAATCCGCTCTTCACTGAATAGTCTGGGCATTCTATTACAACAATTAACTTGTTGATCATTACACATTCCCTGTTTTCGAAATATGCCTATGCCTAGAACTGGGTTCATTGAATTGTTTGGGAATTTTTCTTTTTCTCAAAATAAGGAATATGTTGTCTGAAGGAAACTGGTTGAACTTTCGAATAAAATATATACATTATTTCTTCCTAGGGAAAATTGTAAAACTATATGAAGATTATGTGAAAACCCTGTTATATTAAAACGAACCAGAACATTCAAAATCAGTGTATGGATGAAACCTGGCTCGAGTAAATACATTTCTCTATAAAGAATATTCGAACTAAATTGGAAGAATCAATATTCATAGTCCAAACTGTTTTCAACCAACACGAGGGAATAACTATGAATGTTAATAAAAAGCAAATACAATCCAAATTATCCCAGCAGGTGATTCTTTTATATTTTATAATGGACAAGTTGACAACAGTGGAGATAATCAATATAAAAAATATAAAAATTATGATTTTATATACCCACGAGCGAAAAAAAAAACAAAAATACATTAGAGCATGAATTTTTTGATTTTTAAGAGGTAGCCAAGAGTAAACTCTTGAGAAATATCCATATACTTCATCATGAGATATAAGTAGTCCGTTAGTTTTTTATATTTCGTCACAGATACGCAAGAATACCCAAACTCAAAATCATTTCACATTTTTCGACTGAATTTTCGATTCCAATCTTTTGAAGAAAAACTAAAATCATTATGCGATTTGAAACTTGAAAATAATATCATTTCCCCTCTGTTTTCCCACATTCATATTATTAAATCTACACTCCATTCCATATCACTCATGACCAAAAACGCACATATAACCCATGTATTAATTTCACAAATCATACTTGGAAATCTAATTAACGTCCATGTATAATGAAATAGGTTACTCACCTCTAACTGGATGAAACCGTGATATAATTAGTTGTCTAATAGTTCGTATATAATCGTTGATTATTGATATTTAGAATAAAAGAATGTAAAACTTAACTCACTCATAGACTTCGTTGCGATGTTGCTCGATGGCAATCTTTTTCACTATAAATTTACCAATTTCTGTGGGGATGTCATTGTAATTATTTATTAATATCCTCAAATTATTATCAATGCATTTTCGAATTTTTGTTAACAAAGCACTGTCGAAAAATAAATATGTTTTGAACAAATATGCTTTATCACAATGAAGATATCTTTTAATGTGCAATTTGAGACGTCGCGAAACTGCCATGTAATCCCGAGTTTTGGTTATCTCTGTATGGAAAAAGTGCAATTCGGTAGAGTTATAAATAGAAAATGAAAATACAGCATTTTTCAAAATATTTGTTGCAAAAAAAATGTCCATTCCAAATTATTGATTTTGAGATATTTGGTGTTGAATGAATCCATTTTGTGACATAAATCACATCATATCTTGCGAACCACCTGGTAAAAATAAAATTTGGTTGCGACGGTTCAGAAGAGATAATTGTTGGGATATTGTGGTCATAATACCATATATCATGAACAGATCCCTATGGATAATATACCCCTTCTTGGATATGATATGATTAGTGCGCGAGTCACAGTCTTCTCAGATGGATTTTTTTTTCATTCCAATGTAGTGAACATTGAGAAAGATAAGTAGAATCATACTCACCTAACAGTAGTTCGGTTACATCTCCATGTATAGGTATGATCTTATCCAAGGCGCCTGGGTAAGATTTCCTCAGTATATCGAAAACCTAAAAAAACACATGCAAGACCTGTTTTTCCAATAGATTCATTACCCACCGCCATATTTTTTATGCCAGCCAGTCGTTCTTCAATACTTTTTCCTTTTTTCCCTCTCAAAAGAAAGTATATTTTACCAACTGAGGGACATGATCTCAGGATTTTTTCAATCAGAACTTTGCCAATGAACCCACTTCCACCAGTTATGAAAATATCTTTTCCTTCAAAATACTCCGGAATAGAAGCCATTCCTGAAGCAAGTTCAAATCACTCCAAAACACTCAACGACTAAAGGCTACTAACTATTATTGCAACTGTAATTATTTGGAAATGGATTGAAACAATGACTTTCTCAACTTGACCCTCAACTCTGTAATATATAACAGAGAGCTGATTCCATAAATAATGATGAATGTCTCATTCCTCAGGACTGATCTCTACTACTACCCAGACAATGGGTGTATGTAGAGTTGTTTATCTGCTTCTTCTGGGGGTTTTAATGTTAATATGAACAAGAAAACAATGAAAGCTCCAGTTATTTATTCATTTTACGAACGACCTGTTTACAAGGAACATTCTATAGGAACTGGTTTCTCCGAAGGACTCATAATTTCAATGAAGGTGGAGAAAACATTCTCATTCCACTGGTAGAAAAATAAGCTATATTGTAGAATGTAAAAAAACGAATTCGTAAAAATTGAAGGCGTGGGTTATAATAAGTAATGAATACAATACCATCTGCGAATGTCAAAAAAGAAGGAATAGCACCTCAACAATAAAAGACAAAATTTCTACTTGGGCTCTGTCCCAAGCAGATCGTAGATTTACAAAAACGATCATTCGGAGGACACGAAGTTGAAAGTAATACACATGAGAGTAAAACACCAACTTTTCTTGGAACTACAGATGAGAAGGAGTAGAATCTAGGGAAAACCCATATGATTGAGATATATAAACAAACATTATCTTTGAAACATAATTCACCAATCAACAATAAATCATTTAAGTATGTTACACCTAAAGAATATTGGAATAATTCTAGTTGATACAGGGTGTAGTCGAAACATCCTATCATCATAATGTAATAAGCGATTTTAATATAATTACTTGTAATGCGGTTATCAAGATCATAATCCAAAATCGACATCTATGGAATAATGCCTTTGTGTCACCATATTGAAAATTTAAATTCACCCCCATTTAGGGGTAGTTCGTATCTGTGATTTCTCTAATAACTCTGCTGACTGGGGATTTCCAGCTAAGATATTCCATCGAAACGCTGAAATGTTGATTGCACAAAACATATTTTTGTGTAACCATGAAAAAATCCAAATCCTTCCCCTCATGAGGGTGCGATTTTTCGAGAAACTTTTTGTTGACCGATTATATTTGATTGCAAGGTAGAAAATGATTGCATAGAACATGTTATTTGTGCAACCATAAAAAAATGCCAATAGTCACCCCATGGGGGTAGTTCATACTTGAATTTTTTGGAAACTTTAGGTGGTATCCAATGAATATATTTCATTGAAGGGAATATGATGACACGAAACATATTATTCGTGCAACTATATGGAAAATTCACATCAGCTACCTTGTAGGGGTAGATTACACTTGCGATTTTTCGAAAAACTGCTGACCGAGGAAACAAATAGTAGGAAATGAACATTATAATAAGCAATTCAGTCTCATGATTAATATATTTCAAAATTCTATGAAATCTTGACTCCTCATGTTACATATGTAGTTCACTATAATTCTATTTGAATGGTACTTTTTCAATATACTGTAAGCACTTTATCACTCTCATGTACCTGACTTACAATGATAGTTGTCAAATGCAAATAAAATTAAAATATTTTGTTTTATTTTGGCAATACTCGTTGGTCAAATTTCTCTCAATTATAATAATATGAGGTGATTTGTTGAAATGTTCTACTGACCGGGAGTTTTTGGTGAAACTTTTTCATTGAAATGGTAGAAAATGATTGCACATAACATATTTTGGCGCCGTCATGGAAATAAATAATAGTTTAAAAAAACTAAAAAACACGCTTTTATGGAAAACCAAACTGGAAAACACGCTTATATAGCAATAAGGACTAAAAAGTTAAAAATAAATAATATTTTAAAAAAACTAGAAAACCCGCTTTCATAGAAAACCAAACAAAAAAAATTGAAAATAAGAATAAAATGTATTTTATTTTTGAAAAAGCGTGGGGTGCATGAAATCAATTACCTGTGATCTGAGACATTTCTTACTCCACTGCCCTTGGTGTGTAATGTACTATATAATTATTGATACCATGCACCCCACGCTTTTTTTTAAATAAAATATTTTTTTTTCTACTTTTTCAGTTTGTTTTCCTATGAAAGCGTGTTTTTTAGTTTTTTCAAACTATTATTTATTTTTAATTTTTCAATCCTTATTGCTATATAAGCGTGTTTTTTTAGTTTTTTCAAACTAAAATTTTATTTTCAACATTTGAGTCCATATTGCGTGTAACGTGTAAAAATCTCCGACCCCAAAAACGCCCACATACTAATTTTGAATAGAATCGGACCATAATCACAAAACTCGTCCGTGGAGCCGCCATCTCGAATTTTCCAATTTTGACAAATGAATCATAATGTCTGACCACGAAAACCCTCAGACACCAATTTTGAAGCGAATCGGATTATAATCACAGAACTCGTCCGCTATTTTGGAGCCGCCATCGTGAATTTTTAAAATTTCGAAATGGGGATCATGATCTCCGAACACGAAACACCCAGATACCAGTTTTGAAGCGAATCGGACCATAATCACAAAACTCGTCCGCCATATTGGAGCCGCCATTTGTTTTTTTTTCCACACAAAAATTCCTCAATGCATTGTCACCTAAATTAGGTACACCTGCCAAATTTCAAATAATTCGGAATTCTGGAAGTTGGTGAAAAGTGAAGCTAATAAAAAGCGTGTAAAAATACAAATCAGCCCCCTCTTACGGGTAGTTCATACTAACTATTTTTCGAAGAACTCTGCTGACAGAAGGTATCCAGTAAGGACATTCCAATGAACCGCTGGAATATGATTGCACGAAACATATTATTTGTGCCACCATAGAAAACAATCGTATCAGTCCCCTCAGAAATATGACTATCGTCGTCGGGATTGACCATTGTTTGTTTAAGTTATATTGGATTCAAATATTTTTTGAATATTAATAAGATTGAAATTGTGCCGGTCAATTCTTATATATTTTTTATTTTCTTTTCGTGTATATTAATCATGAGACTGAATTGTTTATCATATTCTAATGTGTTTTCTCGGTCAGTAGTTGTTCGAAAAATCGAAAATTAAACTACCCTTACAAGGTAGCTGATGTGAATTTTTCCTATAGTGGCATGAGTGATACATTTTGTTCCACCATATTCCAGTGTTTCAATATTCAATAAAATATATTGTCATAACTATATTGTGAAATGGGCCTTGAAAGAGGTTGGTAGCTTAGGATAACTTTTGCGATAATCAGATTATCTACTCAAAATCAATAGAACAAACATACAACATTTAATAACAAATATGAAGAACATATATAACTATATTGACAATGCTGCCAATAGGGCAGCTCAGAAGTTAGGTCAACATCTTGTGCATAGTAGGCTCAAGATAGAATTCACTTCTTTCCAAATGATTTCAAACCTCTTATCATCCCCCGATAGTGCTAGCAACACTCTTTTATATCCAACACACGTTGTCCGATGTGATCCAATTCCAAACAATTCGAGGTTATATCACATTCTAACAAAATGAGTAGAATAAAAATATGAGCGTGCTGGCCCTGATCAGGAGAATATGGGTCGATCAGTTTTGGAAGGCATATTTCTGAACTTTTCTCCTGAATTTTGGTGTTTACTTTTCTCATTGCTCCGGATTGGGGTCCCATTTTTTTGGTCCGTTATTTGTACTCGGGGATGGACGAATGTAACTGGATTTACTACCGTGTTCATCCATGGAATAGACGAACTTTCGTGGGATTGGCTGACACTAATTCTGAATTCCAAAAATGTATTGTTACTTTTTGATATGACATTCGTGCGATGTAACTCATGACTGTGGGATTCTGAGTAGAAATATTAGTAATAAACATACTTTTTGGCTGCTTCCTCAACTTTCCGGAACTGCTCATTTTCCCTATGACTCAACACCTTACAAGGACTCCAGCAGCTTTGTTCTACTCTCCTGTCAGTATCCTCGACTTCTACTCGTCCTGCTTTTCGGGTGATCAGTCCGCTTCTGAGATGTGTGGAATTCGATTTTACATGAAATATAGAAAACACATTGGCAATTGTTCTCAGAATATAAATCAATAAATCAATAACTATTCATCTCTGCAAAAATTTTTTTTTATATTATCAACATGGCGGAGTGTGTTTCTGAAAGATTCGAACTGGACCTTATATATGTGTCAGCGAACTCATTGTTGTATAATCCATATCACCTTAACTATACTTGACCCCCACGTGTAGTTTGGAATTGAATATCACATTACAATATTGGGATGAGTAGTTCGGACTTGACCTTATATATGTGTCAGCGAACTCATTGTTTTATAATCCATATAACCTTTACTATACTTGACTATACTTGGGATTGAATATCACATAACAATATTGAGATGGGTAATGAACTGAATTCATTTGATTTTTGATAAGTACTCATTTTTATTTGTAGATACTGGTTCGCTCACATAAAATTCATTTTATATTTATCAAATAACTGTTGTGGTAAATTCATGCTATTTTCTGAATTTATTTTTTTCCTACCCAAACGTTTTGAATTCCCTCTGTTGAACAAAATAATATCATATTATCCTCTCGGTTTGTTCGTACTCCTTCTGTCCAGGTCTGTATTCTGAAATCATAAGAAAATATTATACATTGAAAATGCAACAATTACTTTTGCGTCATGAGCTTCGATGTCACGCCAAATGCACTTTCATCTCGTGGGATTGTTCTCTCCTCCAATAAAATACTATTTCCTCGTTTGTGCATTTTCTGAATCATTCATTCTTCGTTACTAGATATTTGTCTAGAGATTTACGATGAATCTAGCTCAAATTTTCCGAAAGTTGCTGTCACGATCAGCAATTCCATGCACCACTTTCCGCAGGCCTCTACTCTATTCTTTCATTTTCAACAGAAAATTATATTTGCCTGTGACTTCTCTCAGTACGTCCAACAAAAAAAAAGGTTACACATAAAATGTTCCTCAATTTTGCAAAATATATTTCTGTCCTATTCAAACTTATTTCTCATTTGATTTTGGGATACTATACCAATATAAAAAAAAAATACTTATTCTATTCGCCTACTACAGTTACATTGTGGTATGTCCAATGTCCTTTAATATTGTAGGATGTGGACTGTTAATACTAATTTTTGTAATCAAATTGTAATTGAATACCTAAATGAATTGATTTTCTTTCAATACATTCATTTCTTAGATCCCTACAAAATTGTTATATCGTTTCTATGACAATTTATATCATTTTTATTTCTTCAAGAAACAAACAAATTGAACTAAAGTACTTTACATACTGCCTGCCTTGAGAGTGCTGAAGATCTTTCAAAATAAGAAAAAATTGATGTAGTCTTTGAAAAAAATAGTATGAAATGTCATTCACTTTCTATTGGCAGAACACAAAGTTTAGTAACTGTTCGCTGAACTTCATTGCCATTAGATAGTCTAATTGTTGCCACACGAACAACACTGTCGGTACCAGGGTGGATACTAATTACTCGTCTCATCTTCCACTTCAGGAGTGTTTGATTCTCTTCTTTCAGTAGTACCAAACTGCCAATTTCCAGTAAAGTTGCGACATTTGATCTCCATTTCATCCTTTCTTGTAATTCGGAAATATACTCCAGCTGCCATCTATTCCAGAAGTTCTGCAAGACTTGCTGCATCTTTTGATATTTGTTCGGTCGAGATTCTTTGATGTCAAGCAGAGGTTGATTGGGAATAGCTGTCATTGTTTTCCCGATCAAAAAATGGGCTGGTGTCAAGGGTTCAAAATCGGCTGGGTCTGACGATGGTGGCGTCAAGGGTCTTGAATTAATTATGCATCCAATCTGAGTTAGTACTGTGAGAAGGTCTTCGTAAGTCATTTGAAAATTACCGACGACTCGCTTTAAATGATATTTTATTCTTTTCACACCCGCTTCCCATAAACCAGAATTGGGTGACCTAGCTGGTGTAAAATGCCATGAAATATTGTCTTTTGACAAAGTATTCGTAATTGCATCGAAAGAAAACCGAAGACAAGAATAAAATTCCTTCAATTGTGTATTAGCTCCAATGAGAGGAGAGCCATTATCTGAAAAGGGCTGACTAGGTTCACCTCTTCTAGCTATAAAACGTGTGAGTGTTGCCAAAAATGCTTGTGATGATAAATCGGTAACGAGATCTTTATGCATTGCTTCAGTGGACATACATATATGAGCTTTCATCATCCTTGCTCCTCTCAATTTCCCATCTTCAATTGAAATGGGACCAGCGTAGTCAATACCTACACTAGAAAAAAGGCAATTTTGTGTAACACGAATTTTTGGCAAGTTACCCATTGAATATTGTTCCGGAACTGGTTTCGCTCGAAGCAAGTCACACAACTACGAATTATTTTTCTCGAAGTACTTTGACCTCATAGTGGCCAATATCTTTCTCTCATAGAGAACGACAATTTTTGGGGACGACAATGTAAAAGCCCTTTATGCTCATCTGATAATATGAGACTACTCAATTTATGTTTTGGTGATGGAATTATTGGATGCTCTTTAGCAAAATTAAATAAAGAGTTGTGTAGTGTGCCTTCTACTCTTATGATAGACTCATCGTCAAGAAATGGGTTCAGAGATAAAAGTTGACTTTTTTTATCAATAGATCTATTATGACAAAGTTTATCATATTCCAATGGAAAACTTTGACGTTGGCTGATTTCGATCAACACGTTCAATGCATTTTCCAATTCAAACATTGTCAATGTTCCATTCTGACGTTCGTTTTTTATTTCTCTCGAATTGGAAAAATATCGTATACAATGAGCTACGACTCTTTGAAATTTTATCATTGAAGGGGAAGAATAAAAAATATTGAAATTCAAATTGTTGATTGAAATGGCAGACAAGAGTCGTTTTTCCGGAAAATTTTCCAAATTATATTCTTTAATTGATGAGGAATTCCAATAAAACTCGTCATCCTAAAAACCGTGAAGGCCCCTGCCACCATAGTTTTGATTCTGGAATAGCCTTAGCTTGCATACTTCGAGAAATTATATCGGCAGGATTATCGGTAGATCTTACATGATACCAATCACTTGGATCAGTAATGATTTGAATTTCACCATTCCTATTTGCTACAAAAGTTTTCCAATTCCTAGCAGGTGCCTTTATCCATCCTAATCTTATCGTGGAATCACACCAAAAATATATTCTTGAAATATTTGAACATAGAGTGGTGCAAATCGTTTTAACACGTGCAAGTAAGGTTGCACCACAAAGTTCTAACCGCGGTAACGATGGTGCAACTGTAGATTTAGCGCCAAGTAATCTACATGTGTGATAGCCTGTTTTATCGTAGGACCGTATATAAATGCATGCCCCATAGGAAAACTATGAGGCATCGCAAAAACCATGAAGTTCGACAGAAATTGAATCAATGTCATGGATAAATCTTGGAATTTTCAATTGATTGATGATATCTAGATCTTTTTTGAATTTCAGCCATTGTGTATATATTTTCTGTGGAACAGATTCATCACAAGTGATTTTAGCTTGCCATAACTGTTGAAGAATTGATTTAGCTCGTATAATTATTGGACCTACTAGACCGGAAGAGTCGAAAAGTTGTGACGTAATTGAACGTATTGACCTTTTAGTGACGATTCCCATTGAAATATTACTGATAGAATATTGGATAGTGTCTGCACTAGCATTCCAGAGAACTACTAAGGTTTCATTATTTTCTTCTGGCCCTAACTGAATAATACTCATATTCAATCGTTATTTCAAATTGATTACTAATTTCTGGCCTATAGTTAGCCATTTCCGTGAATGAAAACCAGTGAAGACAGAATAACGAAACTTTTTCGAAGGAAATATCTCATCAACTGAGTCTGAATATAAAAATCATCCATAAGAAATCGTTTTTAATACCCGTGCCGCGCTAGAGATTGCACTTTATTCTCTTCTGCCAACTGAAACAATGTTCTGACAGCTAAATATGGCGCTGAAGCAGTACCATAGGTAACTGTATTGAGTTCATAGCATTTCAGAGGTTCAGAAGAATGTTTCCTCCATAAAATTCGTTGTAATTTTTGCTGGTTTGTATGGATGAGTATTTGTCGATACATTTTTGAAATATCTGCATTGATAACAATTGATTGCTGTCTGAATCTGAGCAAAATTGAAAATAGATCTGACTGAATTGTAGGGCCACTGAACTGTATATTGTTGAGTGATACGCCACTGTCTGACTTAGCACTCGCATCAAAAACGACTCTCACTGTCGTAGTTGAACTTGATTCTTTAACAATAGCATGATGTGGAAGGTGATAACTGGTTTTATTGGAATATTCTTCATCAACTAGGGTCATGTGACCCAATTCCTTGTACTCGCGCATTAAAGAAACATATTCCACTTTCAATGGTTCGTTTTTATTGAGTTTTCGTTCAATTGCCAAAAATATTTCCAAAGCCATCTTCCGCGAATCACCCAAAAGTCTAGTATCATCTTTTATTAGCATTTAATGATAAAACGACCATCGACATCGCGACTAAAATTGTTCATGAAATGAGATTCACAAAATAGTTCAGACTTCGTAAGGATTTTTTCAGAATTATTACATCCTTCTAGTTGCCAGAACTTGTTCAAATTGTCATTTATCTCATTCTCAAGTTGCATATTGAAACTTACAATAGAAGTATTGATTCGAGAAGAAAGATTCAAATTTCCTGATACTATCCAACCTAGTAGAGGTTTTTGAAGAATTTCTGACAACATTGATTCTATACATACCCACCGCCGGTCAGCAAAGTTCTTCCAAAAATCTCAAGTATAAACTACCCCAATGAAAAGACTCATTTTCTATCGTTTCAATGAAATATATTGACTGGAAACCCTCAGTCAACAAAGTTTTTCGAAAAATCGCAGGTATAAACTACTCTCATGAGGGAACTCATTTGATTTTTTTTTAGGTGACATTTCAGCGTTTTAATGGAATTGATGCGTTGTGGAGTAAAACACTTGTTTGTTGATCTTGGTTCATTCCTCAAGTGTCTACTACATTGATAAGTGGACTGTAAACTTATTATGGGAAAAAGAAAATGTGGAATCAAGATTTGACGTGTGTACAGTCAACGAGAGAGAGTTCTGTCACCCTCGACCCGCTATTGTCAAAAACCCTCGGGCGAGTTCGTTCGAGATCGGGTCGGACTGGTGATCGATGCACTGCTGAAAGGATAAATGTTTACCATAGGCGTTTCAATAGGGTTTGCCACTGTACATCCCGCCAGCCTTGAAAGTTATCAGTTTCAAAAGAAAACAAATAAGTAATTATTAACAACAATACAAATGCGGTTTTAGCATAAATGTCTTTTCATGTCTCTGTGTCTCTTGACGGCAAAACACAAATGTTAATAGCACTTCGCTTGAAAACACCAGTTGAAGTTTTAACACTCACAACACGTATCACTTTGTCATTACCAGGATGGAGCGCCCCAATTCTTCCCAGTTTCCATTGCAACGGGGGCAGACCAGACTCTTTCAGGACCACTAGATCTCCAATCTGGATATGATTGGGTTCACGTCGTTTCCATTTGTAGCGCTGCTGAAGATTTGTTAAGTACTCAGCCGACCAACGCTGCCAGTGAACATTGTGATCGGGACAAACTCAGCCTCTGGCGTTTTGCTCACGTCTGATGGGATAGCCAAGAGTTGAAGGAAATGACCAGGGGTTAGAGGAACGAGGTCAGAAGGATCGCTAGAAAGCGCCGTTAGGGGACGTGAGTTTAAAACTGCCTCAATTTGACACAATACCGTATACAGGCCTTCGAATGGCAAATGAGCGTTGCCGATTTCACGAATTAAAAGTTTCTTTGCCGATTTCACGGCTGCCTCCCAAAGCTCACCTTGATTGGGAGCAAATGGAGGGTTAAAATGCCAAGTAATAGTGTTTTTTAAAGGAAAATCACGAAAATTGCCTGATAATGTAGCCTTATTAATATTTTTTATCAAAGATTTCAACTCATTATTTGCCCCCCAAAGTTGGAACCATTGTCGCTATGAAGATCTGAACATAGTCCTCTTCTTGATACAAAACGTTTCAAGCAATTTAAAAATGTATCTGAAGTTAGATCGCCGGCTAACTCGATATGCACGGCCTTTGTTGTAAAACAGACAAAAATACAAATATAAGTTTTTATTATTTTACGAGATTTCAGACGCCCGTCTTTTACCAGTATAGGTCCGGCATAGTCTACGCCACTGATTAAAAAAGGACGTGCTGGCTCTAATCTGGATTTGGGTAAGTTTCCCATCATTGGTATGACATTGCTTGGTTCAGCTCTGAAACAAGTGATACATTTATGAATGACTCCTCTCACAACATTTCTACCATTTATTATCCAATATTTGTTTCTGAGAGAGGCCAACACTGCTTGTGGTCCGGAGTGTAAAGTCCGTTTGTGTTCATATTCAATCAATTTATATGAGAGTGGATGTTTCGGAGGCAACAGTACGGGGTGTTTTATATCATATTCAAGAGTGGAATGTTTCAGACGACCACCTACGCGTAGTAATCCACTGCTATCTATGAATGGGTTCAAAGAGAGCAATTTGCTAGAATTTGAAATCATTTTTCCGGAATTAAGAGCTTGGATTTCGTGATGAAACTGTTTCGATTGTGACATCTTGAGCAGTAGTTTAAGAGATTCGTTCAATTCGTGTTTTGTAAGTGTCCCGATTGAATTTTTATTTTTGGGATTGATATTATGTAAAAATCTGAGTACATATGTAAATACTCGATGTAATTTCGTAAATGTTGAAAACTTATCGAAAATAGATTGATCCGAATATAAGTCTGGATTTGGATTATACGAGTGTAGAGAGATTTTTTGTTCTTTGCGTCTATCGGGAATTTCTTCTAGAGTTTCGAATTTAGATTCGGGCCAGTTACATGCATCTAACATCAGAAATTCAGTACTCAACATACAGCGTTTGGTAACTATACTAGATTGAGTTAATATTGTATTATACATGAGTTCATCATCATTAGGGTTCCAGACCAAACCTAGGGATTTGATATTTTCATTTCCGGGTAAAACATATGTGTCATCGAAATGATAGGAGTTTTCATCAATAACGACTTTAGCTTTGTAGGATGTCCATTTCCGTAAAGTGAATTTTGATTCAAGAAGTATTTGATTTATTTGATCTTTCAGAATAATTGCTTCCTCCATAGATGGAGCACCATAGAATAGATCATCGACATAGAAACAATTTTTTATTATTTCGCTTGCCGCGAGATATTTCCGTTCATTATCAATAGCTGCTTGCACGACTGATCTACAAGCCAAAAAACTTGAAGATGCGCATCCGTACGTTACAGTATTGAGAGTGTAATGTTTGATTGCTTCGGATGAATCAGCACGCCAAACGATTCTCTGAAGATTACGATTTTCAGGTGCTATGGCAACTTGGCGATACATTTTTTCAATGTCCGCAGTAAAAACTACGTTGTGTTTACGAAAATTCAAAGCAATTAAAAATAACTCAGGTTGAATTGTTGGCCCCACCTTCAACACATCGTTTAGAGATAAACCAGTCGTGGTTTTACACGAAGCATCAAAAACTACACGTAATCTCGTTGTTGTACTGTTTTCATTCATTACACCGTGATGGAGTAAATAATATACGGGACTCTTTGTATTTTCGTTTTCAATATCGATCTGCGTCATGTGCCCAAGTTCTTCATACTCTTTCATGAATTTGACATATTTCTCTTTGAATTCGTTATTTTTTGCGAAACGTTTTTCAAGATAATGAAATCGGTTTATTGCATTTTCTTCGGAAGAACCTAGCATTTCATAGTTGAATTTTAATGGCAAAGAAACTTGTATTCTTCCAGTGGCGTCGCGTTTAAACTTATTAATAAAATGCTCCTCGCATTCTATTTCTTCCTTAGAATATATGTGTTTTAGTTTCACTTCTTCCAACTCCCAGAATTTTTGGAGTTGATTCTGAATTTCAATATTTATTGTTGACAAGTGACATATAGTTTTTTGATGAGATAGAAGATCTGAATTCAAAATAATCGGACCGGAAACAATCCAGCCGAGCTTAGTTTCTTGTAACATGAGACTATCACCGTTGATTATTAATTGCTTGTTGCTCAAAATTTTGAAGAAAACGTTTGCACCTAAGAGAACGTCAACGGAATCAGAAACATTTAATACGCTGTCAGCAAGTTTTATGTTTGATGGAATATTCAACTTAGAAATGTCGGAAGAAATTTGCGGTAGCTTTTCTGTGATTTTGTTTATTATCAGAAATGTTTTTTCGAATGTGTATTTGCCGTCGGTGGAATGAAATATGAATTTTGTTTGACTTGACATATCGTTCAGAGAATTGTTTATCCCTGCCACTGGTATACCAACCTTCTTAGTTTGTAGTTTCAATTTATTAGCTAAAGCACTTGTAATAAAGCTTGACTGCGAGCCACTGTCTAGCATAGCTCTGCGCGTGTTGTTTGTGTGCTGCGGAATAATGTTTGTGTAAGAGTGACAGGTTGCGATATACTGGGGCTAGTAGCGTTTCCTGCTTGTGCGGGCATTGTTGGGATGTGATCTACTTGACCTTGTACAGCTTCGTTTAGATGAAGTTGCGTAAAGTGTTTTTTATTACAAATTCTGTAACCGCTCGATTTGCATTCTTTCGAAGTATAATTTGGTCTCAGACAATTGTAGCATAATCTTGATTTTTTTATTTCTGGAATTTTATCCGGAATTGACATACTTCTGAACTTATCGCAATGTGAGTTATAATGATTTTGTTGACAGAAAGAACAAGAAACCTTTTGGGTCAAAATATGAGTTAATGATTTTTCTTCACGGCTACCTAAATGTTTTCGGAAAGTTTTTCTTTTCATATACTTTATTTTCAACTGTTTCCAACAATTGACAATGTTTTGATAGGAATCCGTTTAGTTCAATAACTGTAGGGTTATCATGATTTTTGACATGTTCTTCCCACTTCCGTTTAGAAGTGGTGTCGATTTTAGATGTTAAAATGTATATTAAAAGAGTATCTCAGGTATCGGTAGGTTGACCTAATGATTTCAAAGCTCGTATATTCTTGTTAAAGTTATCTATTAACTTCCTGAGTTGGGAAAAGGATTCGTTTTTCATATGAGATAATTCAAATAAAGTTTCGACGTGAGTGTGAATTATCAATTTTTTGTTTTCGTATCTCTCTTTCAGCATAGACCAAGCAATATCATAATTATCGTTGGAGATTTCTAGTGCCTGAATCACTTGTGCAGCTTCATTTTTTAAACAGGATTGTAAATAATAAAATTTTTGAACGTTAGAGAGATTCAAGTCCTTGTGAATGAGGCTATTGAAGGTGTCATGAAAAGTTAGCCATTGGTTATAATGACCATGGAAATCAGGTAGATTGATACTTGGTAGTTTTACCTTTGATTGAGTTGGATGACTTACAAATTGATTCACAGAATGAACACTATTTTTGTCATTTTCCGAAATATTTATATTTTGCAGTTTTGCAATGAGTTTCTTTGCATTTCCAATGGTTTTGAAGAATTTATCTTCAAACGCCTGTCTTTCCTCCTCATCTGTGGATTGATTTGAGAGGGATTCGTTTCACATTGAATTTCTTCAAATTCATCAATAATATTTCGATATTTTTCCAAACGAGTTTCAACTTCATAGATTGATGAAGTATCTTCGTCGAATACTTCGATGTAGTTCATGAATCGAGATAATTGACTTTTTATTGAAGCACGTTTTGATTCCAATTGTTGCAAATTGGCCATTATGTATGGGCGCGTATTGTATCAAATGACAGGAATAACTCGGAAATTGTGAGGATAGGTATGATTTGAGTAGGATAGGAAGGCAACTCACGGTGTTTTCGATTGTTTCCTGTGCGTCTTTTGGATTGGATGTTCTCTTCGACCTGCTTCTTGCTTTTTCCAGCACTTTGACTTTTTCAGGTTAGAAAACTATGCGGCTTGAACGGACCATATGATGCGTTGTGGAGTAAAACACTTGTTTATTGATCTTGGTTTATTCCTCAAGTGTCTACTACATTGATAAGTGGACTGTAAAGTTATTATGGGAAAAAGAAAATGTGGAATCAAGATTTGACGTGTGTACAGTCAACGAGAGAGAGTTCTGTCACCCTCGACCCGCTATTGTCAAAAACCCTCGGGCGAGTTCGTTCGAGATCGGGTCGGACTGGGGATCGATGCACTGCTGAAAGGATAAATGTTTACCATTGGCGTTTCAATAGGGTTTGCCACTGTACAGGAATATATCAGCTGAACATCCCCGGTCAGCAGAGTTATTCGAAAAATTACAAGTACAAACTAGCCCTGAATGAGGGTGGATTGAATTTTTCAATATGGTGGCACGAAGATTTGTTAAAGATTTTCGAGGACAGATCACGTAGTTTTTCAATTTGCATTTGTGATGATTTAATTTTAGTTTTCATGACAAACGTTTTTGGTATGAAAAATCAAGATTCTATTTTTATTTGGAAGTTTATTTTTTATTGCGATTTTGCCTTTGTAGTCATCTGAGGGTTGGATCGTTGTATTTCTGTTAGTTGCAGACGATCTCTTTTGGCAAGCAAAATCTATTCGGAAGCTTTTCCTGTTCATTCTTCCAAATGATTTCTACATTGTCCAAATACGGGTCTCTTTTTTTTAGGCAAAAATATCAAAAACTAAAAAAAATATCTTCATAGTCTCTCATATCTTCAATATCTTTGCAGTAGGGTATGGAAAAATAATTAAACACATTAATAATTTTCAGAATAGTCAATATCTATGGAAATGTAAAACAATTAAATAGGTTAGAATCGCCAAATTATCTCCTAAAACCTCCGAATTCGTGAGATTAACTCAAACCATTGGTAAACTTGGTTTATCTCATAAACCCGTATTGAACAACTGAAACAAAATTTATAATCCTGGTTTGACCCTAATCACTTGGTCCTCCTTGATTGAAAGACCGGGCCCAAGAATCTCCCCATCTTGGATCTCTGGGAGCAAATCAATTCATTTACTCTATATTGTGAATCTCGCCCAGTCGTCCATATACAAACAAATATTGAAAAAAAGACGTTTTCCCGTTCAAAGTACCCAATTCCTAACGGTATTTGTAATATAGTTACCTGCTGAATCAAAAAGTTTTGAATTAGGAACCGATGTGTCCTGATATTTTTCAGATGAACTCGAGCAGTTCGGTTCAACGGTTTCTGTTTTTGTTCGTTTTGTTCTGTCCTTTTATTATCGACGTCTGGTATACATACGACAGTCACCATATGATTTCAAGATTTGATTTGTATGATGAACAGAATATCGGGAACAGAAACTAGATACGTATATTTTACGATAATTTTTTAATGATCGCATGTAACTCTGTTGAAAGATAATATTTTTCGACAACTTTTTCGTTATCTTCAAATGTCGACCTTTCCTTCCCACTGGAATTTTCAATCTGTATTACCAGTTTTTGGTGAATTTTATCACTAATTTCATCTACTGGGGGTTTAGGTGAATCGAATTTTGTACGTATACTGCGTCCGAATACAACACCTGTTGTAGAATGAACAGACGTTCTGTAATCGAACAGAATATAATATCACGTATCAAGATCAGAAAAGTGAGATTTTACTTGACGAGTATGAAAACTCTGGATACGAGTAAAGCGAGAATTTTAATACTATACGAGTCAAGTGAAATAACTTTTCTGACGAGATGCGTATACTATTTTCCGCATTTTGTAAATAATTACTCATTCTGCATTTCATGACATGATCAGCAAATGAGCTGTTCGAGTTGACTTTTGCAAAGGGGGAGTTTGAGAATTTTTCAGTAAATTTGTCTATGATTCTCTTGTGTTCATTGACCCTGGTGATAATTTCACGGCCGCTTTGTCCTATGTATTTAGCATTACATTGGGGGTGATTTGGATGAGGTTCAACTGATTCGCCCATTAAACCTCAATTATAAACATGTGGAGATAGTGAATTCAATTAAATATTGAATAGACATATTTTTGTATTAATTGAAAATGAAAAATCCACGATAAAAATGAAGTTATTGTTTGTGAATATCTAACAGAAAACAAAATCACCCCGGCTTAAGCCACGCTGGACATTGGACTACATCTAATAGATATTGAAAAAGGACCTCAACTCGAAAGAAGAAATCTGTCAATCAATATTAATAGTTACTGAGAAAAACTAAAAAAAAAATAGTAGTCTGACATCTCGGAAATACAGCAATCTAAACAGGACAGTTTCTGTAATTGACAATGGTTAAGGCATCCAAATAAACTCATATATAAAGAGCAAATTCTGAAATTATCAAAATGTCTGAGGAAAACGACCTTACAGATATTTTGAATGCAGCCCGAAAGCTTTTTCCAGCTTCCAGTGAAATCTAAGAAGAGGTACGAGAAAGTTCATAATATGTTCTGCGAGTGGTGAATTTGAAGGAATTGACGATAACTTGATGCGTGCTAATTTTCACAAAAAAGTGGGCTATTTCATAAGGTTGAGTGTTGTACGTAGGTACTAATTTTGTTAGTTATTTTAGGCGAAAGTCCTTGAAGCTTCTAGTTTATGTGCTGCATACTCTTTGATCGAAAGCACGATACCAATCAATGGAAATACGGATATTTCCCAATATAAAAAGGTGATCGCTTCCTTGAAACCGTTCATGAAATATTATTGCCAGGCTTTAAACCCTTATTACATTATGCCTTTTTCGTGCCTGTTTGTCAGCCTCACTGTCGGTGGATGAAATTTCAAACAAATACGCATGCGCGCGAGACTATTTGGTTGATTGTTTCAGGCATGAAAATAAATAGGACTGGTTCTATTTTTCCCCATGAATCGAGGGGATTCCAAGGACGTTTGTTGAAATGTCAGGTTTATCTATTGCACTCGACATAACCAACAAATAAATGAAATTAATCGCATAGTTTTCGTTGTTCGGTATGACAGAAAAGAAGAAAAAATCTTGTACCAGGTAAGGAAAAAGTTGAAACAAATAGTCCAGGTATACTAAATTACATAATCATTTGGGGTGAATGTCAAGTTTCCTTATGTTTGCAGCTCTGAAAGTAGTGCCTCATCATCAAAAAGGCACGGAATAATAATGCCAGTTTTTGGGGGATATTCAGCCATCAAATAGCTATGAGAATAGGCACAAAAATAGGCACAAAAAAAGCATATTGTGATAAGGGTTTCATAGTTTAAAAATCGGAGCAAGCAAAGATGCACGAGAGGTAAAGTTGAGCGTCCTTTTTCTCGCAATAGAGAAGGACGACGTAGCAAAACAGCTTCACGTGATGTGTCCGTTGATTGAAGGAGAGTGCGCCTGCTCTTATTACATGCGATTGGGAGAGACAGCACTTCTCTATTGCCGGTAATCATTTTGTAGCGACTTACAATACACCTGAAATTATTTTCAATTATTATTTTATATACAGGGTGTAACTGAATAAGTGTAAAACATTTAAGGAGGTGATTCCTCATCGAAAAAAAGATAGGATCTTTCATATAAAGAAACTTCATTGGAGCATCCCTTGTTAAGATACAGCCCCTTAAAGGGGGTACATAAAATTTGTATAACAATTTTTTTCACAAGCACTGAAAAAGTTACAATATTGAAATTAACCTGACGTTTTGTACTACCAAAAAGACACTTAGCCAGTAATTTATTTGGTTTACCCCATGGTTGTAAGGGCTGAAAAACGCAACCCCTAAAATTTATTTCCAATGTAACTTTTTGTCTTATTATTTGTTTACCATTTAAGAATTTATTTCCGATAGCCTGTTTCATTCTAAACAAAAAATGTCTCTTGGGTTTTTTGCCCAAAATAAACCAGTAAGCAGCAAAACATTATTTAAGGTAATTAACAAAACTAAGTTATTAATAACAAAACTGCATAACGATAAGGTAATAAACAAAATAAGTTATTAATAACAAAACACACAACATGTAGAAATCATAGTGAATGTTCAATATGTCTACCTTCAAACATTACGCATGCGTCTAGACGTCGGCGCATTGAGCCACGTATTCGCTCAAATATTCCTGGAGTCTCTCTGATTACCCTGCACGCATCGATGATGCGGTTTCTTAAGTCCTCTACATCGTGAACAGGAGTACGATATACCAAATGCTGTGAATGGCCTCAAATAGAGAAATCGAGAGGATTGAGATCCGGGGATCGAGCGGGCCATTTATGTGGTCCTCCTCGACCTATCCACTGATTTGCATATGTTTCAGTTAAATGCTGACGTGCTACTTGACTAAAATGGGCGGGAGCCCCATCATGCATAAAAAACATATCCCTTCTGACGCCCAAAGGAACTTCCTCCAGCAGTACGGGATGCACTTCTCTTAAAATTGAACGTATGCCTCACCATTTAATCGAGAGGTAGAAAATGAGGCCCAATTAAATCATCCCCAATAACTCCGAGCCACACGTTAAGAGAAAACTGTTCTTGATGGCTAGTTTCGACAATAGCGTGAGGGTTTCATCAGCCCATATGTGGTAATTATGAAAATTAATAATCTTGTCCCGAGAAAACTACATTCGTCTGTGAATTCTATCGTCTTCAGAAAGTCACAATTTCTTCTAATCATTTCCAGCATCCAATTGCAAAATTCAAGACGGTTCGGAAAGTCTCGCGGTAACAGTGCCTGTACCTCGTTGCAGATGGTAAGGGTATAAGAGTTGTTCCTTTAAAATTCGAAAATACCGTCATATGATCAACATTTAGCTGGAAAGCAATCTTCTAGTACTGGTAGTAGGTTGTTCTTCAATCAAATTAAGTATTTCCTCAAGCTGTGGTGTTCGTATTTCTCGATGGCGACCACAATCCTGCGTTCTTTTGTCGAATGAACCATATTCTCGTAATCGTTGATGAAGTCGAGCAAATATTCTATGTGAAGAATGCTGCCGTTGAGGATACATTTCAGCATATCTTCTAGAAGCTTCTAACCCATTCCCCTGCGACAGACCGTAAACGTAATGCATATCAGCCATTTCCTCATTTGTGTATGCCATTTTATTAACAAGTGAATTATTAAAGTAACAAATTAAGAACAGAACAACAACACACAATTAGTATTAATTCAATTTCGAAAATTCCCAAACTGACAGCGTCATACCAATTTAATTGTCACTATCGCTAATAGCGACCTACTAGATAGATGAGTTTCGTATTTTCGCATTTATGACGATGTATCTCTGTAGTTGTTCGTAAAATAATGTTTTGCTGCTTACTGGTTTATTTTGGGCAAGTCGAGCAAATATTCTATGTGAAGGATGCTGCCGTTGAGGATACATTTCAGCATATCTTCTAGAAGCTTCTAACCCATTCCCCTGCGACAGACCGTAAACGTAATGCATATCAGCCATTTCCTCATTTGTGTATGCCATTTTATTAAGAACAGAACAACAACACACAATTAGTATTAATTCAATTTCGAAAATTCCCAAACTGACAGCGTCATACCAATTTAATTGTCACTATCGCTAATAGCGACCTACTAGATAGATTAGTTTCGTATTTTCGCATTTATGACGATGTATCTCTGTAGTTGTTCGTAAAATAATGTTTTGCTGCTTACTGGTTTATTTTGGGCAAAAAACCCAAGAGACATTTTTTGTTTAGAATGAAACAGGCTATCGGAAATGAATGGTAAACAAATAATAAGACAAAAAGTTACATTGGAAATAAATTTTAGGGGTTGAGTTTTTCACCCCTTACAACCATGGGGTAAACCAAATAAATTACTGGCTAAGTGTCTTTTGGTAGTACAAAACGTCAGGTTAATTTCAATATTGTAACTTTTTCAGTGCTTGTGAAAAAAATTGTTATACAAATTTTATGTACCCCCTTTATGAGGCTGTATCTTAACAATATGAAAGATCCTATCTTTTTTTCGATGAGGAATCACCTCCTTAAATGTTTTACACTTATTCAGTTACACCCTGTATATATATATATATATATATATATATATATATATATATATATATATATATATATATATATATATATATATATATAAATGTATATATAGATATATATATATATATATATTTATATATAAATGTATATATAGATATATATATATATATATATTTGAAATAGTTTTTTTGAAACCTTCATGTATATATTTTTTCCGTAGTTTCTTGGGTTATTAGATTCAACAATTATTGATACATTTATATTAATTAAGATTTCTGCCTGGGATTCTTCAGTTTATTTATTTTAAAGTTAGGTGTATAATTTATAAAGAAAAAGTTCATTTTTTTTTACAAGAACAATTTTGTTATTTTTATGATCATATATCATTGATGGTGGTACGTACCTGAGTCACTTTATATTAAAATGACTACATGTCACTCGGGTACGTACCCCCATATCAATGATGATATGTATTCATACAAATTACCAAAATTGTTCTTGTAAAAAAAAATCAGAAATTTGTAATTTTCTATTATAGAATTATATACCCAACATGAAATAAATAAAACTGAAGAAGTCCCAGGCCCGGGACGAAACGTCTTTAACAATATAAATATATCCATAATTGTGGAATCCAATAACCCAAGAAACTACGGAAAAAAAAAATATATATTTGTATATATATATATATATATATATATATACGTATTGTAGTGATTTTCTAAGGTAGGGAATTCTACTCTTAATACTTCCTAGAAGGGTACGTTACTTGTGACGCCAAAGTTCTATTCATGAAATATTTTCAACTTCAAATCACGGGCGCCAGATTTAATAGTGGTTCACTCCACGCAAGATGTGGTTCACTCCATAGCAACAGATGTAGATACGGTTGTCCAGGGGTCTGATATTTTGACACAATTTATATTTTTCAAATTGCTGTGAACCCTTATCACAATATTTTGTACTGGACACCAGTTGCATTTATGTCCACGAAGAGACAGATAGACAGAGTCGTTTGCCCACTAGCGGATGGACAGAGCTCGGGTTCGTAACCCTCCTGAATCTATACCTTATGTACCTGAAACGAGAAAGTACTTTCCACAGTGAATTCAGAGTGTGTTATAAGTATTGAATTATCTGGTATTTTTTCAAATTTGGGTATGGCAGTGTCTCACAATTGATATATTATGATATATGATATATTTTTATTCAGACAATGTTTACAAGAGAATTTTATGAATTTGCACTAGGTGGATTGTCTAAGCCTTATGGCTTGTATTACAACTCACCCCATGCTAGAGAGTCATTTTACAAAGAAAAAGAAAAAAAAAAACCTTAATCTAAATTTGAATATATATACCTAATTTTAAATAAGATTGGTTGGTAGACATTATCAAAAGAGAAGGAGAATGGAAAACTGCGAAATTAGAGCGAGAAGAAGAGAGAGAAGATTAATGGTTTCAATACTATGTATGTAAAGGTGATAACGACATGTTTTCACAGTAGTTTAATGCATGTCTAATTTATCAGTAAACAATGTTTTTAGCTTGACATAGTTCACTTCAACGAATTTTTTCAATTCTATAGAAAGCTTAACTTTTGATTTGATTTTTCGTATATATACTGGTACCATATTGAGAAGTTTGGGGCCGATATAAGTTATGAATCTTTGTGGTAGAGACTTTTTGTAGAATGGAACAGTCACTAGATTATTAGAAATAGACCTCGTTTTGTAAGAATGACTAGTATATGTGTAGGTTTTGGTTTTCATCATCCATAGAATACATTGGTATATATAAATTTGTTTAAGATTCAGTAGGTTAGCTTCACGATATAATTCATTTGTGGAGAATAATTTTCTTTTTAAGATAATCTTTATAATTGTATTTTGAGTGATTTCTAGATCACATAAGGCTGTTTTGTACATACCCCCCCAAATAATGACACAGTATCGTATAATGGACTCTAGCAGTGCATTATACACCAACACAATTGTTTTTCTGCTTAAAAATATTTCTCAACTGATAAAATTTACGTATAAGTTTGCGAAGTCTCTGAATTGTATATGATACATGCTCAGACCATCGTAGGTGTTGGTCTAAGATTACACCCAGATATTTAATTTTTTTAATTTTTTTTATTATGCGGCATGTGCAATGAATATGGTCACAGGTTTTTTTTTTTATTGTTATTTTATCGAACTCTGGTTGATCTCTAATATCAGCACTGAATGTGATAAATTTTGTCTTATCAGTATTTAAGCTTAAAAGGCTACCATCTATGTAGTCAAAATATATATTTAACTCTTTGTTCGGCTTGTTGGTATACTTTTGTCCAAGAATCTCCAAAAAACATTATCGCTGTGTCATCTGCATATGAGATTACTGAGCTTTTGGTGTTTCTCAGTATCTCAATATTGTTTATGTAAATTAGAAGAGTATGGGACCCATCACTGTCCTTGCGGTACGCCTATGGTGATAGGAAGGGGTTACTAAAACAATTATTGATTTTTACTCTCTGAGTTCTATCCAAGAGATAATTTTCAAATAGATTAAGAACAGTGCCTCTTAATCACCGCTATTTCCAATCTCTGCAATAATATTTTGTGAACCACGGTGTCAAACGCCTTGACCAGGTCTAGAAATATTGTTAGGCACATTATTATCATTAAGATTAGCCAAGACGTCTTTCACCAATCTGAATATAGCCTGTTCTGTGGAAAAGCCTTCTCGGAAACCGAATTGCGCGTTTGATAAGATATTATTGGATTCTAGGAATTGCATAAGGCGGACTTTCAACACTTTCTCGAATATTTTTGCAAAATTATTTATAACTGTAATAGGCCGATAATTCGTAGCGAGTTTCCTATCGCCTGCTTTGAAAATTGGTGTAGTTATTGATTCTTTCCAAGCACCAGGTATAATACTGGTTAGGAAGCATAGATTTATTATATGAGACAACGGATCCGATAAGTTTTTGTTGAATTTTTTTATCAAAGACCGAGATACGATCAGGACCTGCTCGATGTGTTATTTTTTTAGAGTAGAAATAGTGGAGATTATTTCATTACTTGTCACTGGATTGAGAAATAGCGAATCTCTTATATGAGGATTTACTTCCTGCGGAGACGTTTTGGTATCAATTTTTGGGCCATGAGCGTTCCACTGAACAAAAAAATTTATTGATATACTCAGCTTTTTCTAGATCTGATGAGATTTCAATACCTTGGTCATCGGTTATATTTATATTGTCTGCTTGAGAATGTTTCGATGAATTTGTTATGTCATTAATTTCAGTCCAGATTTTTTTATAGTTATTATTTGCCGCTATTATTCTTTTTATAGTAATCGGTTTTGTTTTACGTATTAGATTGTTTAGAAAGTTTCTGTAATTGTATATTCTATTTTCAGTTCTAAAGAGAAGTTTTTTAAAAGTCTGGATTTCAATCGATCTCGATGTCTGATTGAATTTATTAGTCCATCGGTTATCCAAGGCTTAAGTTTCTTATTTTCCAATTTCAGTTTTTTTAGTTTCAGAACTTTTTTTATGAATGATTGTAAAGATGTTAATAAAATGATTATACGCTGACAGTGGATCAGTTGAGTTCATTACATATTCCCATTTTTCGACATCTAGTTGACTACTAAGCTTTTTATAGTTTATATATAGTTCTTTTCGATTGTTGTATCAGCATTATATTTTGTCACACCTCGATCAGTTAATTTCACAGATAGTGCTATAGCGAGTGATCGGTTAGGCTAGTTTTGCATATAAATGAATTAATGTTTTCTCATCTTTGTGACTAGCGTTGGATGAACCTCATCGAATGCATCATTTTTATTTATTCTAGTGAATATATGATCAATTAAACTTGAGGTATGTTCAGTGACTCGCGTTGGTTTTGTGTTAATTTTAGGAAAGAACCCATGTGTGGCCATATTACAAACATAGTTAATGACACATGTGTCGTCTTCATTTAGTAAATTTATATTAGTGTCACCTATAAATACTTCGAAATCTTTTTTATTTCTAGTTAAAAAAAGGTTCTCAAGTTCAGTAATATACAATTGTTTGTTTGTAGCTGGTGGCCTGTATGATGCTATTATTGAAAAGGTCATATTTTCCAGGATGAAATCGATAACCAAAATATTTGTTTCTGAGAGGTTATGTATTGTACTTTATAACATTCCCAATTTGCCTTTTTTACATATAGAACCACGCCATCGTTTTGATTAAATCTAGATTGGTTATAGAAAATGTTAAATTCAGGAATTTCGAAATTTTCTAAACTTTCAATGAGAAAAGTCTCTGATAAAACAATGACGTCAATTTCGTTTTTTACAGAGTCGATATATACTAGGAGTTCTTCAAAGTTTTTGTTCAGGCTTCTAATATTGAAGTGAACTATGTTTAAATGTTTCTTACCTTTTGTGTCATTGCAAAAATTTATATCTTCACGTACGTCTGTCTCTCTCTCTATACTGCTCCAGTTCGTCAAAGAAATCAATCATTCTATAATATTATATCCTTGAATTCTAAGAAAAGTAAATTATAAAAGAAGTGTCTACCAATTCAGTGTATGAAAAGAAATCAATCAAATTATACTTAATAATATACTGAAATAGTAATAAGATTTTCCTGTTTTTTTTTTTTTCCAATAGTCACAGCATGAGTATTACTCCAATATCACAATGTTCAACTGGCAGCTATTTTTTTCATACCGAACATTTCGTTAAAAAAGATATACAAAACTTAAGATAAACTCGATGATAATTTAAAAAACAAAGAAAATATTTCATGTTATGGTGTTAATATAAATCAAAGAGACGAAAGAAATAGAAGTGAAACAATGTGTTGATGTCGCCGCTGTCATACATAATTTGTTAAATCCCCCACTGATTTTGATTTTTTCTTACGGTCGTCAATTCTAGCAAATATTTGCCCCTTCAGTGTCCAAACGTTTTTGTCTCCGAACTTCGCCTTTCGTTTCATTCATAAGTAAACGTTTGTTTTTGTCAGGTCTTCGGTGATGAATAACTTTTACCTTTAAATTTGGCTGTTTTTTCAATATTCCAGTTTTGCATTCATTGTTTGCGAACTTTTAAAATTGTTGGTCGAGGTTTTCCTATATTCCAGTTTGAGACCCTATTCTGAAAGCTGACATAATGTTACTGCTGTTCAAATTCATGGATTCCGGTTCGTTGAGTATTTGAAGACACTTTGAGGAAATATTTTCATTTTCGCTTTCTTGGATGCCGTAGATACAGATGTTGTTTCTTTTCTTTTATTGCAACAAATCGTCCAACTTTTGTTCCATTGACTTTATCACTTCACCTTGGTTTTATAACTTTTCGAGTTCTCTAGTTTTTGTTCACTATCTCGGTCACCGTTTTTTGTTACCTCGAGCAATGAAATCTTTGTTGGAGAATGCTTCCGCAATAGTTTCCCTTATATTATTCTGCACTTCTAACTTATTTCTCGCCCCATGATTTTCCCTTTTTCATAAGGGCTGCGGTTTTTTTTAACAGTTCCAAATCCCTGGGCGGTCGTTATTTGACGGAGCAAAGTTTACTGCGACTTTCTCCCGCTGGGACATCCGTCCGAACGAATTTGTATGGGTATTTCTTTTTTTCATAACAAGTTCATCCGGTGTGGCTCACCTCAACTATGTGTAATCCAAGTTAAACTATTTATATTGCCGGTAAATCGGTAATACCCCAATGAAATACTAATAATTAAACCCCGGGGTAAAACACCCGAAGTAAAATTCTCCATTCATTTCCGGGCGAGAGGTAATTGAGGGACTCAACATTAAAAATTAATTTTTGCAACATCCGCGGACTCAACAAAAAACATCAAAAGACGTCCACCCACCCCCGACGGAAAAACCGGATATTCTGGTTTTTAACAGGAAAAAACAAGAAACCTCCACCAACAAGGTCCATATGTTTTTTCCTGGTTACGAACTCCATTCTCGATTCAGGTTCAAAGGTGGAGTTTGCCTTTACGCCAAGGCTAACCTTTCATGCCAGCGTGAAGAGAGTTTGGAACCGAAAGACTTTGATGTGATGTGGTTCGCTATCGGGATACCAAACGACTAAGTCCCTGCTGCCTTTATCTATCACCTAATGAACCTTCATATAACGACCTTTTGATTTTTTATCACTCAAACTGGACTACATTCAGGAGAACCATCCAACAGCTGAAACCATAATCATGGGAGATTTTAATGTACAAACGCTGCCTGGCTCAAATTTTTAACAAAACAGATGATGCAGGTCGTCAAGCCGAGGCCTTCGCCATCACTCATGGCCTAGAACAACTGGTCGAGCTACCATCCCGCATCCCTGATGTCAACAACCAGTCTGCCAATACACTAGATCTTTTCTCACCACCAATCCTGACCCGTATAGAATAGAAGTTTGTGCCCCACTTGGAAACTCTGACCACACCCTCATCTCCACAACATGCTCTTTCCATTTACCATCGAGCTGCACAATACCACCCCGTCTCATGTGGCATTACAATTCGGCCGACTGGGAAGGTCTTCATGTTTTTCTCAGCGTTTCCATGGAAGAGAGTTTGTTTCTTCCAGTAGATCCAACACGATGTGCTGAGACAATTTCTGAAATCATCATGTTGGGGATGCAAACTTACATACCGAATACCGAAAGAAGAACATCATCCGATAAGACCTGGTTTAACAGAAACTGCTCTAGAGCTGTGGTTTCCAAACAGGCAGCATACCATCGATGGCTTAAAAAACCCGGGGCCCTGAGACCAGAGCAGCATATGTCGAGGCTAGAGGCATATGTAAAGAGACAATAGAAAGCTCAAAAGATGCCCACAAAGCCAAAATAAGAAAAAAACTTGCTGAATGTCCTAACGGATCCCGTTCATTTTGGTCTTTCGAAAGCTGTGGGAAGAAATTTCACTTCCAGCTCATTTCCCCCCTAACCAAAGAAGATGGAACACTAGCAACGACTGCCCAGGAAAGCCAATATCTTTGCGCACCTATTTGCTGGAAATTCCACTCTGGATTCATCGGGAAAAAACCCCCCGAACATTACACCTATTGACAGTCACATGCCCGAGATCACCTTTCGCCAACGTACTATCAGAAAGATTTTGCTGGGTCTCAACACCAACAAAGCCTGTGGATCGACGGAATCCCGCCGATTGTTCTCAAGAAATGTGCCCCGAACTAACACCTGTTCTTCAGTTGTTCAACCACTCTTTCAATTTGGGGTATTTCCGTCCAATTGAAATTGCAAGAGTACAGCCAGTCCCTAAAAAGGCAAAAGGCCCTACCTAGCAACTACAGACCTATCGCACTGCTTCATTATTTCAAGGTCATGGAAAAAACCATCAACATCGAGCTCATGAAATATCTGGAAACTCAGGAATTGTCAACGATAGGCAATATGGCTTCCGCCATCAGAGATCAACTGGTGACCTGCTCGCTTACGTCTCACATATATGGCAGCTATCTATTGAAAAGCATGGAGAAACTTTAGCTGTGGCATTAGATATCTCCAAGGCTTGATCGAGTTTTACCAGGACCTCGCCAAGCTTCCGTCTTATGGTTGCCCCTCAGCTGTGTTCTCTGCTTGCTAGTTTTCTCTCAAACAGGTTCTCCTCCATGTAGTGGTCGATGGAGTTTCATCTGACACTCTACTCATAAATGCTGGTGTTCCGCAAGGATCCATTCTCGCACCAACACTATTTCTACTTCACATCAACGACCTGTTGAAAGCAACTTCATGTCCAGTACACAGCTTTGCCGATGATAGTAATTCTCCATACGCTTTTCTTCCAGGGCCCCTATATCAGCCCGTGAAACCAGAAATGAACGAGGAAGAAATGTTAATAATATAAATATGGACTTGGCAACAATTCTCGAATGGGGATCTAATAACTTGGTAGAATTCAATGCAAACAAAACACAAGCATGTCTTTTCTTGAAAAGCCGATCTCACTGTGCCAACATAACTTTGTCAGGAGTAACCATACCACTGAAGCCATCCATATCGATGCTTGGTATTACTATCAGCAATAACCTTTCCTGGGAAAATCACGTGAGGTCCATTGCCAAAAGTGCATCCCAAAACTTGGTTTCTGTTTCGTGCCAAGAGCTATTTCACCCCAGTCAGCTGCTTATGATCTATAAGGCACAGATCCGACCTGTCCTGGAATACTGTTCCCCATATTTGGAGGTGGCACCCAAACATATCCTGAGGCTATTGGATTCTGTCCAAAAGGGCAATTCGTCTCGTCGGTGATGCCTCGCTTACAAACTCGCCACTTGTCTGGAACACCGTAGAAAAGTTGGCGATTTGTCTCTATTTTATAGATATTTTCATGGGCGATGCTCTTCGAAATATCAACAATCGTTCCTGCTTTGGCAGTCTCTTCGAGATTAACCCGTCAAGTTCAGTCATCACACCCTTCGTGGTCACTTTGGAAACCTGCAGAACATCACTTTCCAAAGACTCGTTCATCCAATGAACAGCGAGGCTTTGGAACTCATTGCCTAGGGAGGTGTTCCCCGAGGCATACAACCTTCAGAAATTTAAGAAGAACACCAACTCCTACCTTCTTTCCCTAGGTTCCCACGATGTTCTCTGAACATTACAGGATATCCCTTTTCGTGGGAACCAGAACATAAAAAAAAAAAAAATAATATTACCCAAAACTAATACTGATATTTATACAGCGTGTACATCGGTATTACCACAATAATATTTTATTATCAAAAATGAATTCCATAACGAATATCCTTCCGTAGCTAACATGATTAATTTTAACAAAAAAGCTAACATCCGTCTCTGAAACCGACTAAGAAAAACCTAACTAACAAGTGGAAAAAAATTTGACTTAAATGTTATACTTAGGGTAAGGTGGTTAAAAAAAAAATGGAAAAATTGTATTTGTTACACGATTTTTTACGAGATTAAAATAACAAACAAATTGGGGTGGAAAAAAAACATAGTATTTTTTAAATGTCTATAATTAAAAACAGAAACAGTTTCTATGGTGAATAAACTAATTATATTATTTACAAAACATCACAAAACATTAAAAATAAAAAAAATGCACATTCATTAGATATAAACTGAACACAAATATACAAACTTGGCCTTAAATTTCAACGCACTCCTTACAGATAGCAGATAAGTGCTGTAAGCACATGAATTTTTTACATGTATAGCAACTAAATCTGGTCTTCCTACTTCTTTTACTAGAGCAGTAATGACATCGACCATGTGTAGGTGGTTGATTTTGTACGTTTTCAGTAGTTGAAATGTTATAGATTTCTTGAATCCGCAATCTTGACGTTCTAGGACCATATTACAGTAAAAACGCTTTTTTGTATGGTTTTCAACTAACTGTTTTGCCAGTGTTTCTGAAAATATTTTCCTTGGAATCTTTTTGTCGATATTGTTATTTTCATATATAATGTAAGAATTGATACCTGCTTTATTCAACAGGCCATAGAAAAGAACAAGAGGCCAGGTAATCCTAGCGCAGTTATAAGCTGCGTATCCACTCCGCCTTTGGTCCTGTTATAGTCGATTATAATCGATGGTTTTCCTGTTTCCCCATCAATGGAGTCGTCAAGATGTATAGTTGAGAGAAGAAATACGTTTTTTCGTGGTTTAGGGATATACGATACTAAGGTACTTTTTTCTTCAAATGCGAACATAGTCGTCTTTTCGGGCCTCTTTATCATCATATCGGTGGTATTTGCGGTTTATTCTTCCTGAAATTTCCTATAAGTGTCAGTTTATGCTCTTGGAGAAGAGTAAATGCTAATGGAATACTAGAAAAGAAGTTGCCTGTTGTTAGATTCCGATTAGATCCAGAAATTGGTTGGCATAATCTTGGCACCAGAAACATATTTGATGTGTTGACATCAAATAGCCCCTTTGGTTGTTGACCAACATATATTTCCATTTTCATCGATATCTGTCGTTCTTGCTGTTCTATATGTTTCCGAATAATTTTTTGACACGATATTTTTGTTGGTGTAAAGAACAATATTTTGTAACATTGCATCTGTAATAAATAAACTCCAGATTTCGATTGGTGTTTTTTTATTCTTTGCTCCACCCTTCTCATCAGGTTCGATTTTTTGTCGGTTTTCTTTGTTCATTTCTTTTTTTTCATCGGAATTTTCTTCTTGAATCTCAATATTGTCTTCCCCCAAACTTGAATCGCTATCTTCTGCTACGTCTACGTCCGTTTCAACTTCATCAAACATACGTTGTAGTCGTCTTTGTTCTTCCTCATAAGTTGAAGAAGCCATATTTACGGAAATCTCTAAAAACAATTGATAATTAGTACAATTCTTACAAAATAAAACAAAATGTAACTTACCACAAAAGTTACACCACAACTAACATCCATCTCAGAGACCGAATAATTGATAACACACGCTACAACAATTCACCTCCGCTGTAATTTTGATACTGAGCCCACTAGCCCTAGAAAATCAGCTATTGAGGATGGCCAAGCGCGTTCGCGATTTATTCGGGAATAATCGGAAATTTTCTTAGGCGTCGGTCTCACAGACGCCGTGTTAGCTACGGAAGGATATAGACCTGTTATTTTGGTTAACGGTTATCGATATCTTCCGAATCTTGAAATAGAGGATTCGAAAAATGATTTTTCTAGGTTGTGGCAAAACATTTTTCTCTTCCGAATTAAGTCCCCCCTATTTCCACAAATCTACTTTCCACGTTCCACTCGGTTATTCCCTGAGCTCCACGTTTGGAGTAACTCCTACTCTGAAACTTCACACCGCCCGTTATTCTAGGCCAACCTGATAATGATTAAATTGTGCCATATATTCCGGCCGTTATTCGATTTTGGTTGATCACTGAATTTAAACAACTGTTCTTTTTCCGAAATACTGGGCTCGGATTCCAGTTATCTTCATGGAAATCAAAATATAATTCACTCAGTGGAGAAACAACAAACGGGTAATCACGGGATCACCTTCAAGAATCGGGAAATGAATAATTTTCTGAAAAATCCTTGACGAGGCTATTTCATTTTATAAATCGAAATAAAGCTCTTTGAGTATTTTAGGGGCAAATATTAGCAGTTTTAATATCTCGGTCGTTCTTCGAATCCGGATTCAAACTTAAGAAGGTGAAATCACTTTGCCGATAGGCTGCTCAGATGGATACGGTTAGGCCGTGAGTGAGGTTCAATTAATGACTTTTCTTAGTTTAGCAAATTGGGCCACTAAAAAAATTATACATTGATTAACTTAACAAGTTCAAGAATTGGGCGCCAGGCTTGCTAAAGACAAAATCCAAAGATAAACAAAATTAAATAAATGTCACCTAGCTAGTATGGGAGGGCAAATAAATATGCAAGAAATCAACCCAACAAATTTATTTCAGACAATTAGAAAAATTACTGGTTATTATAAAAACTTCAACGAGTGAGTGGAATTTAAAAAAATAACTTACAAGATTACTTGAAGAGTAAAAAGAAATTCAATGGAACAATTGAAAAAATTACATGAGTATTAAAAATGTTTACTCTAATCAAATTTGAACATCAACAAATGTCAAGATTCCTCTAGATGTTGGTGATACAGTATATACCTGCGGAGGTCGTCAATGGAGGAAGATGAAGAAGGCTGGTTTATGCGAAGCTGGTCTCAGCAGTACGAAGAAGAAACTGATCCCAGCGGTACGATGACGAATCTGGTCGTGAGTGGTTATATATTGATTTTTAGACCCCCTTGTTAGCGTGAGTTGGTTTGCTCTTCACGGACCAGGCTGAATTTGATGTGCCGTATGACCTCCTAGGGTACCAGTCCTTCTGTCCCAGTAGGTGGCTTCACTCCGTGGTATATATCATGCGAAGAAGATGATAGGAATCAAAATCTGTACAAAAAGGAGGGAACGAAGGATATTCTTTGAACCTCAAGTTTTTATGATTCAAATTTTAATCTAGAGTCAAAAGATAGATACAAATGATAGCATCCAAAAAAATATGCCTCAGTCCATATAGGAGACTGAAAGATAACAGTGAAAGATCAAAGATAATAGCAATCAAATCTGCTATTCTGGATTTAAATTTTCAAGTTAATTTTGATAATTTACAAAAACTATTAACAATGAGCAAAATTCAAAACCAAACAACCAAACCTCACCCAAAACGTTCTTTTGAAATTCAGTTAAATTTCGAAATAAAGTATGCTTTGATGAGGTGATTATATGTACCAGAAGGGTAAAAAAAATTGAATGAGTAAATGTATTCAAAAAGAAATATAAAAATTTTCTTAAGACATAACCAGAGAATTGTATTTTAAAGCAGAATACTCTAACGTTGCCAGAGAAAAAATATACTTTGTTAAAGCAAAAATACTCTGAAGGTTGCCAGAGAAAAAATATAATATTTCAAAACAATATAATAAAATGTTGCCAGAGAAAAAATATAGTATTTGAAAGCAAGTACCATGAGAAAATATAGCTTTATGAACCAAAATACTTCGGTAAGTTACAAAAAAAATTGTGTTCATGAACCAAAATATTAATCAGGCACTAGAGCAAAGGTATACTATTCAGTTAAGATAAGAAGAGACCACAAGTCTTTCAGTGGGCACAACTCTCTTAGATAAAGATAAAGTTGAATAATTATTTTTTTGAAGAATTTCCAGAGATAAACAGAAGAGGGAGACCGCACGTCTTTCAGTGGGCACAACTCTCTTGGATAAAGATAATTTAGAAATATGGCGGCAATTCCCTTTCCGAATCGATAAGCCAGGTGATTCTCAAAAACTTGAATGAATCTTCCTGCTCTTGGCGACAAGGTGTAACTGAAATGAATTAATTCTACAACGATCAGAAATCAAATAGCCCTCACTGTGAATTGAATGAAGTAAATCAATAAAAGGAACTTATTAAATGTGAATGAAATTTTATGCTTGAGGAATATATCAAACCAAGTGTTCTGAAACTAGTTAAGCCAGAGGTACAACCCTCTCCAGAAGCAATTCTTTCTCAAGAGAAAACCAAAATAATCTCATAAATGTATAGTTATGAAATTAAATAAAAAATTGCTTACCAGAGAGCTGTCCTATAACGTAAACTGCATAACGGTCCCAGAATAGTCGAATACACCCTTTGCAATCAGAATCCTTCGAATAATCTCTTGGTACGGTGAAGTGAGCACTAATCTACCAATTATCTGGTACCTAAAAAAAGGAAAAGCGTAGAACTGATTTCCAAAAAAAATCAGTCCCTAATGGTCAGCCACATAGATATGTGCAGTAAAATGCTTGACAAAATGGCCGAAATATATTTTTTTGTGGTTTTTACTTTACTTAAATCCAAAACGCAAATCAATCTTGATAGAAATTAGCCAAGTAAAATATAAAATAATATGTAGGTTATTTAATCGAAAATTTACTGATAATTCCAAAAGTGACGGAAATCTTACAGTATTGGATTTATACGTTACTTTGAAAAATCACCATCCAAGAATTCGAAAATTACAAGAGAATAAAAAGCGGAGAAAATAATGTCAATCATCTACAACATTAATTGCAAGATAAAGAAAATAATTATACTCCACCAAATTCAACAATGATAGTCATTCAATTTAGAAATCGTAAGGTACCAAAATCTTTTTACTCACCACACCCGCCCTTGTTGAGGTTCAATCGAAGAAGAGATCGATAATTTTTTTGGTTCGAACAAATCACCAATTCCCTTTCTTTGTTAAAAAAAAACATTCTCGTGTTTTTTTCTATTTAAAAACAACTGCTTGACGACATGAATACAACTGTCATGATACCATTTTCAAGGGACGATAATAAAGAGCGCATTCTTCACGACCTGAGCAGTGACTACTGACCCGTACCACCGTAAAGATAACCGGAAATGTTATGAGAAATTGGTTATTTATAAGGAAGTGACGAAAAATTCGTTACAATATTTGTATATTCAGTTCGAGAACTTCTTTTTGGTGTTTGGATTTGTAAGGAGAGATTATTGAAAATCAAAATTTTTGATATTTTTCATTATAATTTGTGGTTATTTGTTCTCTAGCAACATCTAAAATAGTGGAACATACTAATTTCCTCAGGAATAGTATATGTCATCAAAGCAATGTATTGATTACAAAAACTCTCGAAGTTGTTTCTGGCCATTGGCTGAGTAGAAATTCTTCCACTCACTGTATATGTTATGCTGATGACACGAATATACTAGTTATAATATACTAGTTATTGAGGATGACCTAAACTCCCTGAAAAATACAGCTGAAAGCACTTTCAGTAAAGTTATCACTTGGTCTGAGAAAAATAATTTAGAAATGAATAAAACAAAAACCAAAATGCTTCAATTCATGATAAGACGACAACACCATGAGGTGAGTCTGTTTCAGAATACTGAATTATCTTGGATTCCAAACAACAACACAAATTTAGGAGTTGTCTTCGACAACAATTTACAATGGAAGCCACAAGTAGATAATTTTGCAAAAAAATCAGAAATTCCTGCTACTCTTAGGTTTCTCTCCAATCACTGCAGTCAAGAGTTACTTACGCTTTACTATGCGAATATCAATTCTCACCTCAGGTATAGCATACCTGAACTGGGGCACAAAGTTCCTCTGTGGGTCGAGTGTTCATAATACAGAAATATGCAATAAGGATTCATTGCTAAGTTGGGTTTTAGGGTTCCTGTAGGGGAGCATTGCGAAACTTTAAAATATAAAGTTGCAGGACTTATATATACTTGAGGCGGCACATTATTACCGCAACAAAAAACATATTGGCTACCAACAGACCACCACATACCCATTTGACACGAAATTCACACTTACTCCACCCAGTCAACTTGCACTGCACTCTACCAAAAAAAGCTTTGAATACAGGGATGCAAACTCGTACAACAGACTTCCCGATGACATTAAAGTTTCAGGAAATGTACATATTTTCAAGAAAAAAAGTTAAACAGCTCTTATTGTCAAAAACTGCTACACTGTTGAGGAATTTCTGTCGTAACTTGTTTTGTAACGTGAACGTTTTCTTACAGTTGATTATTGTCATATTTTTTATATTTATATTTTATATTATTTCTTATTGTTGTTTGTGACTTGTATGTGATGTTCCTATATACATCCAGAGATTTTTAGATTGTCTCTTTTCGACTATGGCTTGATATTATTGACGTTTTTCTATTTTTTATTTTCACACTGTTGATGTACAAATTAATTTGTGAAAATAAAGAAATTATTATTATTATTATTATTATTATCATTATTTGACACATTAATGGACACATTAATGGACACACAACTTGCTCCCATGTTATCTCGATGAATCAAGTTCATAATTATCCAACAAGAGCAAGTACTTCTCAACAATTTCACCTGCCTAGGACTCATCTCTACAATTCGATGAACTCTTTATTCTATAAGGGATTGAATGAATACAATAAACTGCCTAAAGACTTGAGAGAGTCTACAAATATTTCTAGATTTAAAAAGAAACTAATAGAGCATATAAAGTATCGTGGGTAAAATACTGTGTGTGCATTTTTTTTTTAAGTATGTTTATGTATTTTTTCTTTTTTTGTTAAATTCTTTGATGAAGCACTTATCATTATTTATATTCAGATAATGAACACTAATGTTAACCAAATTAGTTAAAAAAATATATGTATATTAGGATGTCCTATTTGAAACAAATAAAGATTATTATCATTAATTTGATGTTTTTCATCCATATCACGAATTCCAGAAAGAATACAGTAAGGATTTAAGAACCCCATGAAATTGTCTGCCATAGATAATAAAACATTATAATTACCATATTGAGAAGTTAGCTTTATACCTCTTGGGGAAAAACAGACATATTGAAAACAAATTTTAACGGTTTTTGGGATGTTGTGTCCAAACGGCGGATTCTAATGAAAACCAAAAACGTTTTCAAAACCAAATATATATATTTGTCTATTGGCATTAGTATCTTCACTACACGAAGAATTATACGAAAATAAAACATATGAGTAAACCAACAGTATTTGTTTATTGAAACAGTATAGATTTCCATTCGTTGTACGAAAGATTCCAGAAACTGCAGATGTGAAATCACGCTATGATTTGTGTTTTACTCAGTTCCATGAATTTTTCATCAGATATACGACAAATATCAATTGCATAGTTGAATATCAATTTTATTTACTAGAGACAACTTATGTAATCCTCCAACGATCTGAAGAAGATCCCCAAAATGTTCCACTTGACGGTGAAGAACCATAGAGCGATTACGAAGGCAATCGACTTAATAATTCTATCGAGAAGCCACAATCTGTAAAAAAAGATATAAGATAATTGTTGCATTTGCTACCACTTTGGAAGTGGACATTGAAAAAAATCTATCTCGGGATCTTGTGGACAATTCTGGATTGCTTGATATATGTTGGAATCAAGGAAAATATGACGTAACATAAGTCATCCTATTTTTGAACATTGGAATATTCTGAGAACATGATAGCCATTCTTACATATTTTAAGAGACGCAGCATGATTTTCTGAGAATGCATTGGACGATACCAATAGGCTTGCCTTCAAAAGAAATCTTATCTTATCAAAACTTAGCTCAAACATTCATAAGCTTGAGAAATATCTTTTTGCAATTCTCAATTATCCAACAAAAATTGGATATCATAGGCCTATCAACAGTATCGGTGTCAACGAGACGGGGTCGAATTACAAAATTATGAACTCCACCTAAGTGACTACAACCTAGGAGAAGACATTCCTAAGAGACTACAGTAGGCAGATTGAGACCTCGGTTGGAAAAATGGATATCATCTTTCATTTCCCATATATATATATATATATATATATATATATATATATATATATATATATATATATATATATATATATATATATATATATATATATATATATATATATATATGTATATATATATATATATATATATATATATATATATATATATATATATATATATATATATATATATATATATCTATATCCCACTTTCATCCGGGCGTCCTTTCACAATTCCGTATCGGAACGTCCGCCACGTAGTTCTGAAAGAACCTCTAGTTTAACATGAATATTTGTAGGCTTCAAACATTAGATGTCATGAACGGTGTTTAAGCTTGGTTTCTTGACGATACATATTTGGAAGTTTCATTTCACATATATCACGGCGTCCTTCCATGCAAGCGTCTAATGTATCCATGAATTATCGCTAGTTAGCGTCTGGTTTGTATATTTTACTTCCATCCTGTCTACTGATGAGCGTCCGGTGATGTTGCCAGATTTAATTCAGCGTAAACAGGTATCCATCAGATGAGTTTTATGCATTGAACAGATCCTCCAAATTTCATTCCATTATCTCCGGAAACAAAAAAGTTATAGGGGCGAGCCACCTTCCGTGGACACCCGGTATAGTGAACGCGATAAAGCCTCAAATTCGTTACAAGCCAACAAATTTTCAGACGTTTGATAGAGAAAGGCTGTTTTCCCTAGTTCTTTGGCAATTCGAGTACATTCTATACAGCAATAGTTCGATTATGGTACCTTTATCAGTCATGTCTCAAAGCAAATTGGTCTTCCTAACAGCCACTATTAACAGCTTCAATAAACTCCAAAAATTTTGTAAGGTAAATTTTTTACGTTAACGTTTGACTGTTGAGAATTTATCAACTACTTTAAATTTGGACGAATTTCGGGCGGAAATATCAAATAATTTGATCGCCGCCACCGTGCGAATTTCGCACGAAACATTTTAAGACCAACGCGGCGTCACGTAGGCCAGCGGCTATTGTATTCAGTCCTTTGATGATTCCGCTTCGGACGCGCCGCCTGCACCGCTTATAACTGATTGCTCACGCAGGATAAAGCGTTATAGCGAACGCCTATTCGTGCGACCAATCGTCGTTGGTCCGATCAACACACCATCGCGCGACCACCTAAGTGCACAGTGGTTGTTTTCCAAGTTCCTGTTTCCATACTGAAATGTCTTCTAGAGGAGAAGATAAAGCATTCCTGCCAAGGGAAGTGTATTTTTCGTCGAAAAAAAAATATCCATCGATGACGAGTAGAGGCTATAAATTATAGTTGTAATGGAGAACTATCGAATTTTTTAGATCATTCAATATAAAAGAAAATGAATCAAATAAAGGCTTACATTTTTTTGCAACAATTACATCAAATAAAAATGATATTGAAATAATCGAAAAGAGCCCTTTTTTTGGAATCAACACCAAGAAAGACGGGAAGTATTTTTTTCATCTATAGAAAACATCACTGGTAATTTACTCAAGTGTTTTAATGAATAAAAAGTGAATAATTTGTGATTTGTTTATTTCATGTGGAATCATCTATTTGTGTTGGAAACGGAAACATTCTCAATCAAATATCGAATAGAAATATTTTTCCAAAAATTGAAAAAACTACGACGATAATGAAGATATGTTTTTCAATATATAAAAGAAAACAATGACTTTTCATGCTAAAACAACAAAATTTTCATTTTCACTTCAGTTTTTTCCACTTGAGTTAGGGTCCTTCCATTCATACAGGGTGTTATGGGAGTACGTGGCCAAATTCGAAGGGATGATTCTACGAGTGATTCTAAGACGAAAAGTTCATATAACCAAAGGTCCGGTAATGCTTTGTTTTCAGGATAGATTTTTAAAATAAATCGGTTTTTTTCCTAAATATCTTGATAATCCTGATTTCGTTGAAATTTGGCAGTGTTATTTGGGGAAGTAAGTGGCTAATTATGCCATAACTAGATTGGAATCATCATGTCCAGTGGGCGTCCCGGAAAACATATTAACCAATATTTTTGACCAAAAAAATGTGCGCCACCGAAGTTTTGCAATTTTTGTATTATTTCTCGCATTAAACAACTAAAACTACAACTTTTCTCTCCAGCATTTTTTCCGTATCTCGCTTTGGTTTTAAGAAAAAACATAAAAATCACTTTATTGCATGTCACTAGGACAACATAATAAACAATTTGAACTACCAAACCATCGAAGACGAAGGTGTACTTGATTTTTTTATCCATATCAATAGTCTATTCCAGTCTAAGGAATTGTTATGAAAAGGATTGCAAACAATAAAAAAAAAATATTAAAACATGTTTTTATTGTTGTCCATGGATATGCAATAACGAGATTCGTATTTATGATTAAATAATTAAAATTAAACGAAAGTCATCTTTTGACTTTTAGATCAACTGTTTTTGATGAAACTAAGAACGTTAATTATCATTACTGCAGTGTTTTGAAAGTGAAGTTAGAGTGCCATGAAAGAAAAAACAATTGTTCAAATAAATTTTACTTTGACATAACTTGAAACAGTGCATACGTGATTATTTGATTGTAATTATTTGAAGTGTTTTCAGGAGTTTAAGGCTATGAAATTTGTTACTGATATTAGAAAATGGTTCGATTAACAAATTGAGTAATGGCCGTTATGCATTCTGTCTAGTAATGGCCCAAGGCCATTCCATAGCTCTAGAAAGATATCCCCATCGATTTGTACCAAATGACAAACATTTGTAAGAATACACGGAATGCTGTGCGAATCAGGAACTTTCCAAAGGTCGGCTGTTCTCATTGGGGGACCTGCAACGGTAAGAACAGTGGAGCTGGAGGAAGCAGTTTTACGTGAAGTTGTATCCTCGCCATATACAGCGTGTGCAAGCATTACCTGCGGATTTTCCCAAGCGGGTTGTTTATTCTACTTGGCTTTTGCAACAACAGGCAGCATCCCCGACATTAACAGCCCGTATATTGTTCACTGATAAAGCGTGTTTTTCCCGAAATTCAATTATGAACTTTCATAACAATCATAGAACATCATGATCAACAACAGTTTTCCGTGAATGTTTGGGTTGGTATTACGGGTGATTAACCCAGTGGACTCCATTTGTCACCCCCATCTCAGATTAAATGGTCAAGAGTATCGTAATTTTTTGGAATTTGTGTTATCTGTACTATTAAAAAATGTCCCACGGCAGTAGGGGCAGTAATGTGGTTCATGCACGATGGGACCCCACCCCACTTTAGCATAGTAGCACGTCAATTCCTAGATGCAACTTATGGAGAAAACTGGATTCATGTGATCAGATAGACATACGCCGGAAATATTTCAACGTGTTGGGCAATCGATGTTAAGACTAGGTAATACTTGCATTGAAGTTGAAGGAGGACATTTCGAGTTACTATTGTAAGTTTTGTGTTACTTATTGTTGAATGTTTTATTACTGAAAATAATTGCAATTAGGCTAAGGCTATAGTTGGGCTATAGTTGTGTCCCAATTGGACATTCATCGCGCGAGCGGGCGTCGGCGATAGTTGATGAATCAGACGATGGAAAAATCAAATTGAATACTGAAGCAGAGTGTTCTATTTCACCTTGAAATTTGCTCGCGCGATGGAAGAGGACGCTCGCATTGTTTTGTTCTGAAATCGCGTCGTGTACATCGCTCCGTCGCTTTAAGTAAAAACCTATACTTTGAAAGGATGTGTCGAGCAGTCAGCGCCACATAGCAGTGCCTGATCGCTTGAAAACTTGCCTTCAAAACCGCCAATGGAGAATTAGGAATAACGGTTTCATACAGACCGGCAGCAGACGGGAATCATCCGGCAGGTACAAAGTGTCGTTGAACTCATTTGATGGATACCTGTATACGCTGAGTTGAATCTGGCAACATCGCCGGACGCTCATCAGTAGACAGGATGGAAGTAAACTATACAAACCAGACGATAACTAGCGATAATTCATGGAAACATTAGACGCTTGCATGAAAGGACGCCGTGATATATGTGAAATGAAACTTCCAAATATGTATCGTCAAGAAACCAAGCTTCATCACCGATCATGACATCTAATGTTCGAAACCTACAAATATTCATGTAAAACTAGAGGTTATTTCGAAACTACGTGGCGGACGTTCAGATACGGAATTGTGAAAGGACGCCCGGATGATAGTGGGACATATATATATATATATATATATATATATATATATATATATATATATATATATATATATATATATATATATATTATATATATATATATATGTTTATGCATATATATATATCTATATATACAGAGTGGCCACTTTTTTAATGGGATTGTATTGGTAACTTTTAAACCATGAGAGTTAGAAGATCGGTCAAATGGAGAAAAAGTTGCATTCATAGGAGCATTGTCAAGTAGTTCAAACAAATCGAGATTATCAGGGCCGGTTATTGAGATATCATAAGAAAAGTAAATTCTGTCATTTTGATTTTTATTTTTTTCCCACTTTATTTCGAATATTATCAAAAAATGTCACAGGAGTTTTTTATTCGACGGTAAATTATCCTCAATTTGACCTAATCAGATTTTGTATCCAACGTTTCGTATGCTCTGGGCCACCCTCAACCTCATTTTTTTCAGTACGGACCTGCATATTTCATGACACTTTTCGAAATAACTTTTGACGCTGAATTCAACGATATATCATATAATGTCATTCAGAGTTGATTTTCAGGTGATTTTGACCCTTATTCAAATTTCTTTGGGTCGGATCTGTATTACACTTAGGTACCTTTAGTTTAATTAACAACATGCAATACATTTTGATAAGAAAATCAACTGACTCATCTTCAACTGAATGGAACGTAACAGAATCAAAGCAAGAAACAAGTAATAATTATTTACAAATTTCAAGAGGTGAAAAACCTAATTCATAATAATTAAACGAAACTATCATTTAATGAAAGAAAAATCAAATGATTATTCGAAAGTAAATGATGAACATTAATGAAGTAAGTGTTCGACATGTCCACCATTTTGTAAAATGCACTTTGCGGTTCTGGAACCCACACTTCTTATACATTTGCTTATTTCGTCTCCTTGAATACCTTCCAATACATTATCAATCTTCTCTCGAAGAATCTCTATTGTCGGGTTCGTAGTAACATAAATTTTATCTTTGAGATATCCCACAAAAAAAACCAGCGGATTCAATCGGAGATCTGGCGGCCATGCTACTGGACCTCTTGTTCCAATCCATGAATCATGAAAAGTTCGATTTAGATAGTCTGTAAGTATTCTTGAGTTGTGTGGACCACATCCGTCTTGTTGACACCATGGACTATCACGCCGATACCGTATAGGAAGATCATCCAACATTTCTTCTATAATTTCTACATATTTTGCTCCAGTTAGGTTGCCGTCAATAAAATAGGGTCCCAGTAATTTATTATTCAGCAAACCGCACCATATGTTCAAAGAAAAACGATATTGATGTCTAACTTCATGAATTAAGTGAGGATTTTCTGTGGCATAAAAATGTTTGTTCCTTCGATTGAACATGCCAGAATTGTAATGTCGTTCCGTCTCCCAAATGATATTGTGCGCAAATTTGTGTTATTCCACCTTCCGTTGAAACCAATTACAGCATTGCAACCTTCTCTCAGGATCATTGCGTATATAGTTTTGCACGGCTTGGTATTTATAGTCATGGTATCCGTGTCTCTTGAGTATTTTATTAACAGCACTTTTTGATAAATTGCATTCACTGGCCATAGTTCTCGATCCTATTCCTGGATTCATTCGAATTTGGGCCAGAACATTGATGTCATTGATAGGCTCGTTACGTCGTACATAAGGACCTCTAGGTTTGATGAATGAATTATGTGCAAGTAACATTGTAGATAAACGTCAAAACATTTTAATATTTGGTGTTGTTCTTTCAGGATATAATTTACCATACCTTTGTTGTGCTTTGAACGAATTTCTATCTAGTTTTATGTACACTTCGTACATATCTCTCTTCTCTTCATTTGTGTATCTTACCATATCGAATAAGTTCAATTGAAATTACTCAGAAAAGTATTTAATGACAAGTTCTTGTGACACAATAATAAACGAAGTGACAAATAATATGACATTTCTTGTTACGTTCTCTTTTATCAACGGCCTACTACTTGAAAATAATACATTCAATAAACCTAGAGTTGTGTGTATGTAAGAAAAAACAAGTATATCAACGATATCAATGTTCTGACCCAAATTCAATTGAACCCAGAAAAAAAATCGAGAACTGTGGCCAGTGAATGCAATTTATCAAAAACTGCTGTTAATAAAATAGTCGCGAATACAATGATTTTAAATTTGAATACCAAGCCTTGCAAAAATTATATCGTAATGATCTAAAAATAAAGTTCGATTCTGTAATTTGTTTCAACGGAACAAATGACAAATCCAACAATAATGATTCCTCGCGAGAAGATTGAGAATGTATTGGAAGGTATTCAAGGAGACGAAATAAGCAAATGTATAAGAAGTATGGGTTCCAGAACCGCAAAGTGCATTTTACAAAATGGTGGACATGTCGAACACTTACTTCATTAATGTTCATCATTTACTTTCGAATAATCATTTGATTTTTCTTTCATTAAATGATAGTTTCGTTTAACTATTATGAATTAGGTTTTTCACCTCTTGAAATTTGTAAATAATTATAACCTGTTTCTTGCTTTGATTCTGTTACGTTCCATTCAGTTAAAGATGAGTTAGTTGAGTTTTTTATCGAAATGTATTGCATGTTGTTAATTAAACTAAAGGTACCTAAATGTAATACAGATCCGACCCAAAGAAATTTGGATAAGGGTCAAAATCACCTAAAAATCAGCTTTGAATGACATTGTATGATATATCGTTGAATTCAGCGTTAAAAGTTATTTCGAAAAGTGTCATAAAATATGCAGGTCCGTATTGAAAAAAATGAGGTTGAGGGTGGCCCAGAGCGTACGAAACGTTGGATACAAAATCTGATTATTTCAAAATGAGGATAATTTACTGTCAAATAAAAAACTCCTATGACATTTTCCGATAATATTCGAAATAAAGTGGGAAAAAAGAAAAAACAAAATGACAGAATTTACTTTTCTTATGATATCTCAATAACCGGCCCTGATAATCTCGATTTGTTTGAACTGCTTGACAATGCTCCTATGAATGCAACTTTTTCTCCATTTGACCGACCTTCTAACTCTTATGGTTTAAAAGTTACCAATACAATCCCATTGAAAAAGTGGCCACTCTGTATATATATATATATATATATATATATATATATATATATATATATATATCTATATCTATATCCCACTATTATCCGGGCGTCCTTTCACAATTCCGTATCTGAACGTCCGCCACGTAGTTCTGAAAGAACCTCTAGTTTTACATGAATATTTGTAGGTTTCAAACATCAGATGTCATGAACGGTGTTTAAGCTTGGTTTCTTGACGATACATATTTGGAAGTTTCATTTCACATATATCACGGCGTCCTTTCATGCAAGCGTCTAATGTATCCATGAATTATCGCTAGTTAGCGTCTGGTTTGTATAATTTACTTCCATCCTGTCTACTGATGAGCGTCCGGCGATGTTGCCAGATTCAACTCAGCGTATGCAGGCATCCATCAAATGAGTTCAACGACACTTTGTACCTGCCGGATGATACCCGTCTGCTGCCGGTCTGTATGAAACCATTGGCGGTTTTGAAGGCAAGTTTTCAAGCGATCAGGCACTGCTATGTGGCGCTGACTGCTCGACACATCCTTTCAAAGTATAGGTTTTTACTTAAAGCGACGGAGCGATGTACACGACGCGATTTCAGAACAAAACAATGCGAGCGTCCTCTTCCATCGCGCGAGCAAATTTCAAGGTGAAATAGAACACTCTGCTTCAGTATTCAAGTTTGATTTTTCCATCGTCTGATTCATCAACTATCGCCGACGCCCGCTCACGCGATGAATGTCCAATTGGGACACAACTATAGCCTAACTATAGCCTCAGCCTAATTGCAATTCTATTCAGTAATAAAACATTCAACAATAAGTAACACAAAACTTACAATAGTTTCTCAAAATGTCCTCCTTCAACTTCAATGAAAGTATTACCTAGTCTTAACATCGATTGCCTAACACGTTGAAATATTTCCGGGGTATGTCTTATCTGATCACATGAATCCAGTTTTCTCCATAAGTTGCATCCAGAAATTGACGTGCTACTATGATCAAGTGAGGTGGGGCCCCATCGTGCATGAAGCACATTACTGTCCCTACTGCCAGTGGAACATTTTTAAATAGTACAGATAACACAAATTCCAAAAAATGACGATACTCTTGACCATTTAATCTAAGATGGGGGTGAAAAATGGGGTCCACTGAGTTAATCACCCGCAATACCAACCCAAACATTCACGGAAAACTGTTGTTGATCATGATGTTCTATGATTGTTATGAAAGTTCATAATTGAATTTCGGGAAAAACACGCTTCATCGGTAAACAATATACGGGCTGTAAATGTCGGGGATGCTGCCTGTTGTTGCAAAAGCCAAGTAGAATAAACAACCCGCTTGGGAAAATCCGCAGGTGATGCTTGCACACGCTGTATATGGTAAGGATACAACTTCACGTAAAACTGCTTCCTCCAGCTCCACTGTTCTTACCGTTGCAGGTCCCCCAATGGGAACAGCCGACCTTTGGAAAGTTCCTGATGCGCACAGCCTTTCGTGTATCCTTACAAATGTTTGTCTATTTGGTACAATGCGATGAGGATATCTTTCTAGCAGCTCTGGAATGGCCTTGGGCCATTACCTAGACATAATGCACAACGGCCATTTCTAAATTTGTAAATCGAACCATTTTTTATTATCAGTAACGAATTTCATAGCCTCAAACTCTCAGAAACACTTCAAATAATAACAATCAAATAATTACGTATGCACTGTGTTTCAAGTTATGTCAGAGTCAAATTTGTTTGCACAATTGTTTTTCCTTTCATTAACGTTCTTTGTTTCATCAAAAACAGTTGATCTGAAAGTCAAAAGATGTCTTTCGTGTAATTTTGATTGTTTAATCATAAATACGAATCTCGTTATTGCATATCTATGGACAACAATAAAAACATTTTTTAATAATATTTTTTATTTATTGTTTGCAATCCTTTTTATAACAATTTCTGAGACTGGAATAGACTATTGATATGGATAAAAATATCAAGTACACCTTCGTTTTCGATGGTTTGGTAGTTCAAATTGTTTATTATGTTGCCCCAGATACATGCAATAGAGTGATTTTTATGTTTTTTCTCAAAACCAAAGCGAGATACGGAAAAAATGCTGAAGATAAAAAAGTTGTAGTTTCACTTGCTCAATGCGAAAAATAATACAAAAATTGCAGAACATCGGTGGCGCACATTTTTTTGGTCAAAAATATTGGTTAGGATGTTTTCCGGGACGCCCACTGGACATGATGATTCCAATCTATTTATGGCATAATTACCCACTTACTTCCCCAAATAACACTGCCAAATTTCAACGAAATCAGGATTATCAGGATATTTAGGAAAAAACGATTTAATTTAGAAATCTATCTTGAAAACAAAGCATTACCGGACCTTTGGTTATATAAACTTTTCGTCTTAGAATCACTCGTAGAATCACCCCTTCGAATTTGTCCACGTACACCCTGTATGAATGGAAGGACCCTAACTCAAGTGGAAAAAACCGAAGTGGAAATGAAAATGTTGTGGTTTTAGCATGAAAAGTCGTTGTTTTCTTTTATATATTGAAAAACATATCTCCATTATCGTCGTAGTTTTTTCAATTTTTGGAAAAATATTTCTATTCGATATTTAATTGAGAATGTTTCCGTTTCCAACACAAATACTTCCCAGGACGTTATTTCAAACGATGAAAGATAGTGACTAGAGTTTATCTTCCAGTCGCAGATGATTCCACATCTGATTTTATGAACATCCTGTTTATAACACCAAAATAAATCAAATGTAGCCTTTTTTTGCAACAATTATATTTGAAAAAAAATATAGAAAAAAGTACCCGTCATTCGAAATTGACACCAAGGAAGGCGGAAATCATACTTTAATATTCTGTATAAAACATTATCACTGCAAATAAAAAGTTTTTGTTTACCTCAGTCTTTTAATAATTACAAAACTAAATAATTTGTATATTCTGTTTTGAAACAATACTTCACATATGGAAAATATAAAATTATTCAACGAAGCATATCATTTGCATTTTATGTTTGAAGTGAGGTATTTTTGGGGGTATAGTAATTTGCTTTTCTGCCACGCTATAACACACTTGATCAGTTTTTGATCAATTTTTGTACCTATCACTACGTTTATTACATGGAATTGGGTCCATTCGCATTTCGTTTATTAATTATAATTCAAAATGCATATTAGAAACCGTCGGATAGCGCGATCGAAAACAAAGAAGTTTGTTTTCAAGCGATCAGGCGTGCTATGTCGCGTTGACAGCTGGAAGTGGGTAACTAATTAGGACACATAGGACATAGGTTAGTTATCAGACAGAGAGATGTATAGTTACTCTAATCCCAATTGGAACGGCAATAAAAATAAGAGCACTACGAGGAGTGTTCATATGCACTGCCCGGCAAATGGGAAATTTATATACTACCAGTGTTTTCACCTTCAAAGCGTTCCTGGTACAATCATAAAAAAGTTCTGTCGTGGACAATTCCTTCTCGAAACTTTTTATGTCGGTCCAATTGGGTTATGAAATACTATACACGACGAAATTCCAAAGCAAACCTTGCTTCATTATTTAAGGAGGGGTCTATACCACGTGACCAAGTATATCAAATTACGTTCGAAAAATACTAACTCCATCTACGGATTGATCTCGAGTTTTCACGATAATTTTACGAAAAAAAAACTGAAAGGTGCAATATTATCAAAGCTTCAATTTGAACACCAAAAAAAAATAATTCAAAAACTAATGATCCAAATGTTTGATAATAACGCCATATTCTGTTATGAACAGAAATCCAAAAAAGACCTTCGGTAGGTGCTGCCACCGCATCGACCAAATTTGGAAGTGTTTGGTCTCAGCGTTTTGTCACTGGTCTGAGATATTGAACGACTTCGCACGTATTCATAAATCCCATCTGATTGGGAGCGAATGCATTTCCAACCTTTTTCTAGTCTTCATCTTTGAGTTTGTTGTGTGCTGTGCGATGTGCGTTGTGGTTTTGCGTATCTTACTCTATTTTCTTCAATGTTGCTATTACTGGGGCTTTGTTTTGAGAAGGTGCAAGGAAGCCTTGGAAAAACATTACAGAAAAAAAAATATCTGTGTGCAGTGAGGCGTAGCCGCAAATTGGCTGATAATTAGATTTAATACAAAACAAAGCAAGCTTTTGAATCTATAACTCACGGAATAACCTACGTCACACATCCAAAGCTATTATTTTTGACTTTTAATCGCATTTGTATAGAAGCCTGTCTTCAAAAAAGTATTAATAATTTTTTTCATTTGTCTTTTTAGTAAGTACGTTTTAATCTGCATTCTTGTTGAAGCAGGCCTTTTTCCTGTAAGTTCTGAGCTATCTAGTTCTCCATTGAGGAGACCATCTACAGATCAACTCGCTCGCCATCCTGGATCTGACCTCTTCAATTTATGAATTTTGACGAGAAATTCGATAAATGTTCAATCAATTCCTAATCACTGACCCCAAAAACACCGATATACTAATTTTGAATAGAAACCGACCATAATCACAAAACTCGTTCACCATCTTGGAGCCACCATCTTGAATTTATAAATTTTGACAAGAAATTCATAATATCCGACCCGAAAAAACCCCACATATCAATTTTGAAAAGTATCGTACCATAATTACAAAACTCGTCTGTCATCTTGAATTTATGAATTTTGACAAAAAATCATGATTTTAGACCCCGAAAATCCCCAAATACCAATTTTGAATGAGCCGGACCATAATCACAGAGATTGTTGGCCATCTTGAACCCGCCATTTTGATTTTATAAATTTTGGAAAAGAAATTATAATAAAGGCTGCCATCTTGTGTTGATGTGGATGATTAGAGAAAGAAGGCCGGTCTGTTTATGTCTATATTCAGTCCCAATCGCAATTACCAAACTTTGAAATAAGTCATCTCCAAAAACTTCAATCGGCTATATTTTCCAGAAGATCTACAAATTGAAGAAAAGGAATTACAGAATAATAGTTCTGTCTGAATACACAGGTACAATCGAATAGATCATATGTTTCTCTATATGGAAGAATAAATTAACTTTTCTCTTATAGTTCTCTGATACAGTCCTTGAACCCCCATTTCATCTTAACTATGAAATATAATAGGTTCTTCACTCTCCATGATGATGAGTTGGCTTAACTCCAATTATCAGTGTCCACATGTCTATGTAGGTCTATATCTATAAAAGGTCAAATGTCATTTCTGTTCGCTCCTCGTGCACATAAGATTGTTAACAATTTCGATGAAATGTAACAAGAAACTAAATAGGTTTAAAACCCAATGAGGACATTCAATGACAGTATCTGTTCATTAAGTTTTTTGTACAATGTTGTGTTCATATTCATATATATAACTTGACGGATGAGTCATCTAACCCGAGTCATTTCACCTCAATTCTCAGGATCTTCACTACAACTTCATTGACCATTACTAACTTGCAGGTATCGCACTCATGATGGCATTATAACCGAAAGCGCTTTTCAATTTTGATAAATTACACGAAATACAACTCTATTTTGTTTTATCAGTTACTTGTATATAGCTCCAACAAATTGCATTATCCTGATGTGGCATCACCGTCCATCGTCTTGAATCGCTAATGATCATTCCCTTGTGGAATTACCCTGTAGACGAAGAGATGGCATCCTACCAGCATTCAGAATTGGTCACCCTGTAGACTATGAACTGGCCTACCCTGTACTTCCAATCACTCATTGGTTTTTCTCAAGAAATATGTGGAAAACCAAACCCAATATTCCAAGAAGTCCAACAAGTCCACCGGTCTACGAAACAAAAGACCAAGCCAAACAAAAAAAAAACCTCTGGCCGATAGGTGTTATAGGGGTTTTTCTCTTGGCACACTCCTACCACACTCGGCCCCACGCATCTGTAAGGTAAATATGCCTGCATGCCCAACCAATGTTTCCTGAATTCGCTGAGTTTGGTACGAAAAAATATTCCCAATACGGAAGATACAAGTTCACAGAATTTTCAGATCCAAAGCCACACGCACACAATGACTTTCCAGCAACAAGTGACAGGAAAATAGAGTTTCCGCTTTGAGATCGAAAAGGTATCTTAGTTGACCAATCAACCTTGACCACCAAAAACAGAGTTTACAATTTCACCTACAGATGTCGCTTCTCCAGAGATCTCCTCGAAATTACAGCCCCTTTTCGAGTTTCCCCGTGTTTCATCTCGTGAAATACACGATATATGCCTTTCGACATGATGAACCCATGATATCAGACACTTACGATAAAAAAGAAACCATTCTTCCTCCAACCCCTGACGACAGTATAGACTAGTACAGAGAATTATACTTGGATGCTTAGCAACATTGTATCAATCGAACATCGATGTTCCGATTTGCGCAGAAACGAAATCCATTGCAGAGTTTGCAAAATGCGTATCACGATATCGTTACCTAGACATACAATGATACTACAAATATGTGATATGCTAAGTGAAATAAAAGTATGGTACAATAAAACTAGTGAATTTCATTCATTCCAGAGGAAAATGTTCTAAAATCAAAAATAAACGTAACACCATCACTCTGAGATTTTCAACATTTCCGTAGACAATCTAACCCAATTTGGTTTTAGAAATAAATTTTTGGGACCCTCAATGATCTCTCTGCTCACTATCAAGTCCCAGTTGTCTTGTCCAATCAGAAGAATCGGCTTCATGGAATTAATATCTGGGAGATTCATAATTTTTATAAAGGGTCATTCGCCTTTGAATGAATTCACATTAAAATTTTGTTCGGGTGAATCTAAACCCTTCATGGTGAAGACATTTTTCAGCCTGTAGTCTTGTCCATCACGACCACTTATGATGAGGTTAACCTTTCGGTGGTTTATAGATTTACATGAATTTTCATTATCTTTTTCAATGCTAGGTTCATGGGATCACCCATTAGATCCAACTTGTCTGCAATTGTTTTATCCATGAGGGGAACCGTTGCTACCTCATCGAATGAAGCATACGTTTCCACTTCTTGTCCTCTTGCTTTTATTTTTATCGGTGTAACTTTCAGGAGAACGATATTTTTGTCGTAATTATCCGTATGAGCCACATTTTTTTCAGATTGCATATTTGCTTCAGGGATTCTTTCTTCAGCGTGCAATATATTATGGTGGTTTTGACAACCTTCACTGTTTTAAATCTTCTTTCGCAAGCAGATTGATATTCTGTATGCTCCTTTCAAACAACAAAAGCATAATTTTTCTTCATGACGAAATTCCGTTTTTCGTCCGATTGAAGTTTCAAAAACTAGTCACAATTGTCAATGATGTGTTTTTCAGAGTTAGAGAATTCACAATGGATACATCTTTTTTCCTGATCTTTCTTCTGGGTCGTAACGAATGCGTGTCTTGATTTGAAATAATGACTCGATTTATCTATGAGGCTAGTAGGTTTGTTGATTGCTTGAACGTAGCTCGCATCTTCCGATTTCTTCTATATCCAATTACTGGAATCTTTCATATGTAGAAGTTCACTACTTGACGACATTATATTTCCCCAAAACAGTTGCATGGAGTAAGGTTACTTCTGTAATAGTTTTTCTAGTATCTGAGGACAATCGAGGTAGTTCTCCATATTCAATACGTCTGATGTCTCTACAAGATTGGCAACTGTTTCAGATAGATGTATCAGTGCTTCAAAGTCGTTCCTACGGACAAAAAGTAACATTTTAGCATCATTCCACATGGGATTGATGATGATGTCAGGTCTACCAAAACGATTTTTCAGTATCGCCAATACTTTTTCCAAGGACGCGGCAGATAGTACAAGTCCTTCGACACAATTTTTAGCATAACCAGTGAGACATTTCCTTAAACGACAAAAATTTTCTTCCGGTGAGAGTTTCAGCATTTCAGTCGTGGATTTATACTGCATAGGAAAATAAAGGATATCCTTTCAGATCACCTGAATACATTGGGAGATCTTCATCTTTCGTTTGCCTTCGGAACAATATCTCAAATTTGTCTTGAAAATAATTATCTCCGTTTCTTGGACTATGTTGGGGATTTTGACATTTACTGTTCCCCAGTTCATCTATTTCTTGTGTCGAGAGCCAATGATGAACATTTCGTGTAATTCGACATACGAAATATTTCCTGATTCTTGGTTCTTACCTCAGAGTACTCGAAATATGCTTCATCTATTCGAGCTTTTTTGTCGGTCAACGATTTTGTATTATCATTTCTTTTTTTCAGTATTCTAGCCAATGGTTCATATGCCTCACTTGGGCTTCGATTTCATGCTCAAAGAGATCTTTCTGTTCATTCATCATCATTACAAGAAGTTTTTTGAGTCTTTTACTCCCGCGTCAGGGTATACTGCTTTTTTGTCATGCTTCCATTCCACTCCATGGTTTCAAATCTATTTTCGCTCAAAGGTCCAAAATAATGTCTGGATTAGCTTTCGAATATCATTTTTCTCAATCGCGAAATTAAAAATACATATGATGATTTTTCTTGTCTGTCTTTATTTTTCTTTATACAGGATGAACAATCAACATTGAATAGAATAAAATATCTAAACTATAGTTCATTGACTTTTTCATAGCTGCCCATTCTTCATATGATTATCTCAATTCATTCTTGTTTGGATTTGGGTAACATACTGAAAAATAACAAAATAAAGGGGTTGAATTCTTCAATTTGTGTTATATTTCCTGGACCCTTCAGAAAAGAATCGAGGAAACAAAATGGTTTTGTATCTTTGTATCTAGTCTGTTGTTCACTTTTGAAATAGCCATTCCAGTAACTTCGTGCCCTGCACAAGTTTGTAGAGGTCTTCTGCTGGATGTGTGCTGTACAGTCTCGATTGACCAGTTGGTTGCCCGTAAACTGACTGTCTTCTGCGGTCCAAAGCCCCGTAGTTGCACAGTATGTGTGCTATTGTTTCTCATTATTTGCCGCATAATCTGAAGATCACCATTGACCAGTCCCATTTTATTGAGGTGCTCTTTTACTGGCGCGTTCCCAGTCATGAGCCGCGTAATAATTTCCATTTGTTCCCTGTTTTTTTCCGAAACGACCTTCGATATATTCTTTCCCGTGTCTGTTTCCTGGAATGTAATTCCAGTATTGTTTGTGTTTTTCCTGGATCCAGTCTTGTACTGACGCTCGTGCCGTGCGCTTCGGTACCCCGAAGGTCCGTCCTGGACATGGTTCGTTTTGCGATGCTCTTCTAGCGAGTTCGTCGGCTTTTTCATCCACTCCAAATACCTGATGTCCTGGCAACCAAATCAGCTTGACACGGTTTTGTTCTGCTAGAATTGTCAGTTCCTCTTTGCAGGACCATACCACGCCACTTCCTGGCTACTTAGAGCATTCAGTGCTGCTTGACTGTCTGAGAGAATGTGGATCTGTTTCTCCACTATTGCTCTCCTTATGTTTTCCCTTGCACAATGAAGGATTGCGTAGACTTCTGCTTGGTACATGGGAAGAGATTCATTGAAGAGTAGATGGGAGATATAACCCAACTTCACATGCTTTCTGAAGGAGAGAAAGTCATCAATGATACTTTGGCGATAAAATGTATCGAAGTCATTGTATATGATATATAAGATTCTTATTTCATACTGAATTTCCGTCATCCCGTTTATTGGAGAAATTCCCGGTTTATTAGAGTTTGTTTATATACCAGTAGTTGAAACGTCTTTATCATTGAGTCTCAACAAAAATCAAACGGCGTCGATGATATTCACAACCAAAAATGTGATTAACAATTAATTCTAGGCATCCACTCTGGAAACACGAACAGAAAGACTAGCGAGTAGGTTATCGAGTATACTCTATGCAATAAGTGAACAGAATGTAGGTTAAGAAGCTGCACTTCTAACATACCATTTATTATTTCATAATGTTATGACTTATGGATTACTCAACTGGGTACATTCCTGTTACTGAAAGAATATATTCATATTCTAATCATGACAATAGTACTCGAAACAGACAAAATCTTTCTATTCCCAAACACAGATTGACCAGCACAAATCGTTACCAACTAGGCATAAAATTGTATAATAAACTTCCATTGCCCTTGAGACATGCTAATCTGGAAACGTTAAAAAACAATCGAAAATGAAATTACTACAAGACACCCCTTATGACGTCAATGATATTACCCCTTTTTGATTATATCATCTCAAAATCTTGTCAATATTTTGTTATATAGAATAGTTGTAATGTGTCATTTGAATTTTATAATAAGTGTATATCTTATTTTCATTTAAATCTATATCCGTTTACATGTATAGTAGTATATCGCAGCTTTTATATCTTTGTATTTTTTTATGCAATTTAATTTTATTTTATTCATACTTCTGACTTATCCAGAGACCAAAGTGCACTTGTGACCAATGAAGATTATTATTATTATTATTTCTAAAGATGCGATGTCATTTACTTTGGGCTTCAGCCACTTCCACAGAAATAATCCCTAATAAACCATAATTGCAGACTATGATGTCACAAACAATGAACTGATTCTCGAATATGTTCAGTTTTTCCCTTCATTTTCTTTTACATTGAAATTGTAATTTTTTTTCAAATACAAAATTGTAAGAAATTCCATAAGAACTCTTTTTTATTTTGAAAAAATCAAAATAATTCATAACTCACTTCGTTTATTTCATTTATATTCCTTGAGGGTTCAGAATAAACATTTATGAATTTCATCGACAAATCTTACCTCCAAATATTCTTCAGAGATTTTTCTCCAGTGAAATCAAATCCTTCCTTGAAAACATATAACGCTACTCCAATTCCTCCATTTTTATAGAATCGAAAAAAATCTTCCCTATTCCAACTCAAATGTTTTTCGGATACTCCGAATACTAATTTGTCTTCTTCTGATAGTTGATTATAGAGTTCATAACATTTTATGTTCACAAATTTCCATGTCATCCTCATGAAGTGCACCAAAACTATATTAGCTAGTAAATTTTTCTCTGAAGAGCAAACAACCTGAAAAATGAATGTGATTATATAACCTGTTTCATGAGCTTGGAATTTTGTTCGATAGTTCTACACAAAAACAACATATCTATGAATAATTCAGATTTGAAGCCGAATTTTCCCATCCTCATCTTGAAACAACCATATCATAGTTATTTCAGAAGATATGCATTATTTTCAAATGAATGATAAATATTATAAATGGACGAGTTTATATTTTTACGCAACATAGTTTAACACGTAACTTTGGACAATAATCGGATTTTCGTCATTGCAGATAGTAAGTGATTGGTCGAACATTTTGGAAATGAAAATTAGGTAGTTGATGACCATGAAATATATTTGTATATCACAAGGATGAAGGCTGTATTATCATTTGATGTTTCCAAGAACTTCATGTAATGGTGACCTAGAAAATTTTATATTTTTCAATTTTTTTTCTTTAATACTGTGGGAAGCATCTAGCTTGTGCAATGAAAAAGAAGTCTGTAGCATATCGATAGAGAATAAGCAATTCAAGATTTTATATCTCTTTGGCGAATACAAATTGAAGAAACAAAGGAACCTATAGTCCGCATATATTTTCTTGTGTCACATTTAACTTGAATGGTGATGAGGTCATTCTCATCTTTATCTTATATCGTAGAGTGAGTAAAATTTTTCACATATATTATATTTTTATCAAAAAAATTGACTAACGTTGAATTGTTTCAATTGATTTTTGTATATACCACCCATCACACAATGCCATAGGCAAAATTAAATTTAGCAGTGAGTATTTTACCGTAAGTTTTCCAATCTAATCCAAGTGTCTTGATATTTTTTTAATGACTATCCCTTCCTCAACTACTTCAATTTGAACATTCCATCATACATTTCGAAGTATAATATATCATAGTTCGGTATATCAGTTCTATTGCGGCTGAATGGCACATACTTTCTCTCCTCGAAATTGACGGTCAGGGACATTTGTTCAAACTGAATTTTCATCAGCTTCATACTAGATTACGACACCATCAATTATGGTACTCTAAAAATGGAATGGTCCTGAACTGTGTCTTGTGGAGGACCATAATCCGAACAAGTAGTCTGATTGTATCTATACATACTGAACTACATTTCTGAGGTGTGTTTTCAGTTGATCAAGAGGAACCTCACGGAAGCCAATGTCTCGTGTAGGTTGATCATGGTATTTTAATCAAACGTGTCGAAGGCTTCCGTTGAAACGTGAAACATACAGAAAACTGATTCATTGGTCAGTGACTCTGACAATATCAAAAATAACGGGGACTTACAAATGTATTGAAACCCAGACACACAACTAAAAATACTCTACATATGATAAGAAGACAACAGATGCTCTCTATCACTTTCAGAGTTAGAAAAAAGTGGGCTTCAGTCAATTGACCATTCTCAAGTGATCAAGTTGAATTCAGTTGACCTGCAAAAAAAATTTATGTTGGGATTGAGGTCTGACCGTATTCCTTCGAGGACTATCGGAAGTACGCAGTACATATGAAGATCTGAACATCCCTTGCATTCTTAAAGTCTTCCTGAGCAGTGATGTCAGCCTCGCAAAGAAATTGAAAACGCCAATAAATAAATAAATAATAATCTTTCATTCCATTGAGACCATTTGCATGATATTAGGAAAAATCAGTAGAGAAAAGAGAATACATCAAGTATGTTATATCATAGATAACTATATGAAGTAATTCAATTGTGTTAAAAGATACATTCCATAAATTAATTCAGATCATGGAATCAGTATTGCCACAAGAGATATTTGAGAGATTTTTTGAATACATTAAAATTTTGGATTTCTCTTATAGAGCTTGGTAGTTATTATACAACTGTTTGCCAGTATAAGATGGACTCTTTTCAAAAAAAGTTGTCCGATGAGGCGGTATGCGAAAAAGATTACCATGCCTTGTCTTATAGTTATGATTGTCAGCACTTTCAATGAATATTTCAGATTATTTTTAACGAATAGAATATTTTTGTAGATGTAGATACAGGAGAGAGTTAGAATTTTGTTTGATTGAAAGAGGCCTCTACAGGAAGTTCTCTTATGTAAGACGTATTATTTTTTTGTAAATTAAATAATTTTATTGAAAATCTAGAGTTTTCTCATATTATAACATTATTGAATAATTGAGAGTATGTCTTCGCATAGTAGATATTTATTAGTTGTTTTTGGGAGAGAATATTTTTATGTTGTAAGATTGCATAGTAGCTGCTACATATCTTTTTTTATATATGATCGGTACATGCCTGAAAAAAGAGTGATGAGTCAAGAAAGGTTCCAAGGAATTTTGTTGTCCCAGAATTAGATGATTGTTCAAACACCATTCGGTGACTTTATTATATTGTACACTTAAGTTATCTGCCAGTTCTTCAGGAGAATTGCCACAGGTTGCAAAGGAAACATCGTCCGCATATAACCTCACACTTCGTTTTCATAAATTCTGGTGGGTCATTAAAGACATCATAAATATAAGTGGACCCACTGAAGAACCCGTGGAACACCCAGGTTAACGATTGCCTCATTTGACTTAGTTTGATTTATTTTGACTGCTAGTTTCCCGAATCTTAAGTATGACATCAGCCAAGCTAGCACGTTTTTACGAAATCTCAAGGCATATGGTTTTTTTTTCACAAAATCTCAATTAAGGCTATCAAAAGCCTCAGTGAGATCAAAGAATAATACCACAACAATTTTCTTATTATCAAGTTGTTTGAATATAAATTCGACAAATTCATAGACTGCCCCTTCTGTTGATCTCCCAGAATAGAAACCGTTTTGACATTTCGGTAAAATATTTTGTTTATCCAAGTAATGAATCATTTTAAGTAGATTTTTCGACAATTTCATGAATCACATTTGAAACAGTTATCTGTCTGTAGTTGTCCATACTCAGTAGATCATCTTTTTTGTAGATAGGAGTAACCAGTCAGTTCTTCAAGAAACTGACCAGCTTCAATTGAGAAATTTATACATATTATCTCAAAGTTCTCCTGAGGTGTAACAGGGGTAAAAAAAGAATGGGTTTACTATTGTTTAGATCACATTTTGTACAACACGGTACATAATTTTTAAATTTCTTTTCGTTTAGAAATCTTACAGAGGTGCTGAAATGATTAGCAAAACTATTGGCAACATCAAGGTCCCTATCAACTATTGACCCAATTTCATTTCTCTCATATTATTATTTCTTCCGGTTTTTTCTTTAACTAATTTCCAATTATATTTAGTTTTTCATTAGGATCCATTTTATTTTCAATGATTTTTTGATAATATAACTTTTTATCTGTTTTTGGTTTGTTTTTATAAGTTTTATGCAGAAGTTTATATTCAATTTCTAATTATTCATCATGAAAGTTCTGCTTCAGCTAATATAGATTGTTTAGCGATTTACATAATTCGAATCATTCTCTGATTATTCACTTATTTTAAGTTCATCTTCTTTGTATACTAATTGGTTTTTTGACGGATGAAACTTATCCATGGCAAAATTAATAGTTCCATAAAATAACTCTACTCAGTAAATCTTTCTGCTGGTATCATTCAAACTGGAATGGGTGACAGTAACAACCATATATCCATTTCATTATGTGATATTCAATCAATTCGCAATAAAGACAAACTCTCCATATTCACACATCACCTGGAATTGGGATATTCGCCGAGTTGGGTTCCGATCACAACCCGGTAATTTTATCATTAGGGGGTGATCCATCGCCCCAAACAGATCGACTATGTACAAAAGTGGATTGGGAGAGAATCAGTTCACTTCTGGAGACAGCTCACTGCGCTCCTGAGAGGATGGATCCTCCACTTGAGTTGGATGAGGAAGTAGCGCGTTACAAAGTCACCGTTAAAAATGCTTTGGAGGATTCCTCCCGCAGGGAACCGGCTCCAAGATTTCACGACAAATTCCATCTGAGGATTGAGAACCTTATTCGCGGAAGAAATCAAGCAAAAAGAGCCTACCAAAGGAGCCTGTTCCCTGCAGACAGAATCCGAGCTTATGAATTGAATAGGGAGGTTAGAAATAGTATAACTGAATTCAGGAATGAGAGATTTGGCAACACCCTCCAAAATTTGGAAAACTCTGGTCATCTTTGGAAACTCAATCATAATTTAAAAACGAAAAAGTCTGATTTTTTCCCTATTCATGGCGAGGCCAGTATGTGCTACGACTCTGAGTTCAAAGCTGAAGCTTCTGCAGATTCGATGGAAAGGCAATTCAGATTGAACGAACATCCAGACGATGAACTGGATCGAGTACTTTCGTTGGAAGATCAGGTTCGTCGCACTCTTAGAGAAGCCAATCATGATGTCATCGTCCAGCTTCGATGGATGAACTCAAGGCGCATATAAGAGGATTGAATCCCAAAAAAGCACCTGGTTATGACGGTATTACTAATCGTATGATTGGAATTTCCCGGATAACCAGGTGCAGTCACTTTTAAACATCATCAAGAATTCACTGCGTCTCAAAAGATTCCCTCGAAGGTGGAAACATGCCATTGTGGTTATGATTTCAAAAAGGGACAAAACCCGACCTTCCCGCAGAACTATCGACCGATCAGTCTTCTTTGCAGTTCAGCTAAGTTGGCTGAGAAAATCGTTCTGGAGAGTGTTCGACGAAGAAGTGGAGGAAAGAAATGTCCTACCAAATTATCATTATTATACGCTCTTTACACGTCTGATATACCCAGAAGTGAACATGTGAAGATCTCCTTATTAGCTGACGATACGGATTTGCTTTTCCTCTTCAGCCAATCATTCGATGGGTGTCGTTTATTTTCAGAATGCATTAGACGACCTCCAGCAGTGGTACCTGGAGTGGAAAATAAAGCTGAATCTGACAAAACGCAGGAGATTTAGATGGGTCGGAAAAGAAACAACCCGAAGGGGGGAGTGTCTATTCTGGAAAGGAGATAGAATGGTCAGAGCAGGTCAAGTACCTGGGAGTTACGGTAAATCGCCGGCTCACCTGGAGATCACACGTCGGAATTGTCAAGAACAAAGTTCCCAAGAAAATCTGCTCGTTGTATCCCCTGATAAACAGGAAGGGCAAACTTTATCTATTATGTATTATGTATTATGTATTATGTATTATGTATTATGTATTATGTATTATGTATTATGTATTATGGATTATGTATTATGTATTATGTATTATGTATTATGTATTATGTATTATGTATTATGTATTATGTATTATGTATTATGTATTATGTATTATGTATTATGTATTATGTATTATGTATTATGTATTATGTATTATGTATTATGTATTATGTATTATGTATTATGTATTATGTATTATGTATCATGTATCATGTATCATGTATCATTATCATGTATCATGTATCATGTATCATGTATCATGTATCATGTATCATGTATCATGTATCATGTATCATGTATCATGTATCATGTATCATGTATCATGTATCATGTATCATGTATCATGTATCATGTATCATGTATCATGTATCATGTATTATGTATTATGTATCATGTATTATGTATTATGTATCATGTATCATGTATCATGTATCATGTATCATGTATCATGTATCATGTATCATGTATCATGTATCATGTATCATGTATTATGTATTATGTATTATGTATTATGTATTATGTATTATGTATTATGAATTCGTTTTATAAAAATACATAAGATTTTTAATTTTTATTGTAAATAAATGTCATAGTGACTTGGCCTTATGGTGTTTCCTTTCGTTTCGCTTCCTTCAGACTATACCTGAGGTAGGGTTTAACTCGATGACATCACTCAAGAGTTCAAACTGACATTATAATACCAGGCGTAACTGAAATAAAATATTAATTTTTGTTCACCCTGTACAAACAAATCGAATTATTTCTCATCAGTGAATGCAGTATTGAAGACTTTTCAGATGAAGTATCACAAGACATCTTTTTTTTTATAATAATAATATATATTCACCAATAAAATTATATGAAATAGATATAAATAATAAAATGATATAAAATAGAGACAATATCAGTACAGCAGGTGAATACAGGTAACCCAAAAGTGCTTCTCAAAAGTCTCTCCCCGCTCTTATTTTTGGAACGATTACACATAAACAAGTGAAATTTTGGAAACTGAATATAAAAGGTTGTAAACTTCCCTACTAGGGATGATAGATGACGAAATCGTCAAAGATGACGTCACAAGGCCATTGTGACCAATAATTTTAGAGGAACCCTACGGCAAGCGACACCTTTTTAAAGGTATCGAAAAAACCTTTCAATGATACTTATTTTGTTGTGTTTATGGCAGTTTTAATGGCTCATTAGTAAACATAAAATTTAAATTCCATTCAGTTTGATATTAATTACAGATTTAAGAATCAGTATCTACTTGAAAAAATTGCTCGAAGTGACCTCCATTAACTTCCTGACAGTGGAATATCGTATTTTTAAACTCTTCTCGTACTTTTGCAAATGTGTCTACGGAAACAGCCTCACATTCTGCAACAATACGTTGTTTTAAAACGTCAATATTGTCAGGTTCAGTGGCGCAAACCTTCCATTCAAGGTAACCCCACAAAAAAAATCCAAAGGTGTGAGGTTCGGTGATCGAGCTGGCCATTCCGTTGAACCTCGTCGTCCAATCCATCTACCACGATACTCCCCATCCAAATATCGTCCTACTGCACCGTAATAGTGTGGAGGAGCACCATCCTGTTGTAATGTTTTTCCCAGATTGCCGAATTCATCTGGATTATCTTCCAAAATTTCAAGGATTAACGGTTCTATTGCGTTTTGCAACAGCTCCAGATAAACCTCACCAGTTAAATTAGTATTTGAAAAAATAAGCCCAACAATGTGGTTCCCCAGGATACCTGCCCAAACATTCACCTTCTGTGGAAATTGGGTATGTGTTTCACGAAACAGGTGAGGATTTGCGTCACTCCAATACCTCACATTCTTTGTATTTACATTTCCATTTAGATAGAAAGTCCTTTCGTCACTAAAAACAAATTGTTTTGACATAGTCTGGCTGTTGGTTAATTTTAGTTTCCATATTTTCACAAAATTCTAGTCTTCGATCTGGGTCGCCGTCTGAGAGTTGATGAACCATTTTTTATTTGTATGGATGAAATTTGTTTTTTTTTCAACACCCTGTATACTGTACTCCGACTGACTTCACAGGTAGACGCAACGGGAGTTGTTGAAGAAGTAGGATTGACTATTACTTCTGCCAGTGATTCAATTTTTTTCTCATCAGAAATTTGTGGTCTGTCAGATCGTTTCGCATCAGTAATACAACCCGTTGTTTCAAACTTACGAAGAAGCTCCCTCAAATAAGTCCTCAAAACGGGGCGATCAGGAAACCTCTCATTGAAAATGCGTTCTGCTGCATGAATATTTTGTCCAGTTCCACCAAGAATTAGGATCGCTGCTACTTCATCACCTAAAGCACGTACCATTTCGCTTCTTGGAGCACTCAAACGTTCGGCTCACAACAGTTTAACAAATTATTAAAATGGACAAAAATATTGGAAGTACCAAAAGCTGCTAAAATAGTTGAACGTTCGATCAACAATACACAAATTATTAAATGTACAAAAATTTGGACAATTACAAAAACGTCGAATTAGGGAGACTAACAAATACGTCAGCTTATTTGAAAACTATCCAGAGGCGGAGCTTGAATTTGGAATTTTAGTATTAACTGATTTAATTCATCACAGCTTTGCGTTTTTTGAAAGCGAGTTGCCAAAACTGCCATAAACACAAACAAAATTGGTATCATTGAATAGGTTCAATACCTTTTACAAGAGGTGTCGCTTGTCGTAGGGTTCCATTTAAAATTATTGGTCACAATGGCCTTGTGACGTCATCTTTGACGATATCGTCATCTATCATCACTAGTAGGGAAGTTTGCAACCTTTATATTCAGTTTCCAAATTTCACTCGTTTATGTATAATCGTTCCAAAAATAAGAGGGGGGGGGGACTTTTGAGAAGAGTATAGGTATCTCAACATACACATATATTACACTTCTATGAGTATACACACCTATACAAATATATACTCACATTCATTCACACATATGTTATACATATATAAAACAAATTTTAAAAAGAATTTGAACATAACATATATAAAAGCGGACCGAGGCAGCATATATCACATCGAAATCAACTATCAGAAGGATCGGATGTTATAATATTTATTTTTTTCATTAGTGAATTAATAAGTTATAGGTATTTTTCTGATCGATTAAGCTGTGATTATTTTTCCTAGGGAAAGACTGAAGCCGACCAGTAATTTTTTTTTTGAATAGACCGTTAACATTTAGTCGTGTCAGTTCGGTAGGAATTTTAGCATGAAGAATGGGACCAATGTAATTATAGCATCTTTGGGTTGGGGTTCTTCAACTTTTGGTATAGCCGTTGTTTTGGCTTTGTGTCTTGTATTATAACCATGTTCGATTTGCCTGAATGTATTTCTAAGCCTATAATGGTTCAGTATTATGCGCTGATAAAATAATCGTCTTCCATCAAACGCTCTAGTTTCTTCATATAGTTCCTCAGTTGAGTATGTGAAATTTTTGAAGAACATAATCTTCAGAATCCACTTTTGTGTTCTGTCTAGTTTTTTCAGGTGATTGTTGGTCACCCCTTCCCCATGCTGAAGTACCATAATTGATATGAGGTTTCACTAAGAATTATAAAGGATATCCAGATGAGGCTGGTTGAAAATCCTCCTCAAAAACTTGAACAGAAATATTAATCTTCTTACTTTTTTTACTATATACTCAATATGATGGTTCCATTTCAGGTTACTGTCCATTATAATTCCTAGGTATTTGATCTTGTTTGCAGAATTTCTTTTCGTTATCGTATTCAGAACAGACATTTGTAAAGTGGGTAAATTACTGGAGAGATGAGAAAACAGCATAAAAAATGTCTTATCTGCATCAACTGTGAGCGTTTCACTATTGAACCATTTAAGAATGGTCGGAAAGTCTTTTTGAAAATTTTCTCTCAGTTCAAGCCACGTCTCAGCTTGAAACATAACCACCGTATCGTCGGCAAAGCTGACTATATCTCCAGATACATCGAGTTTGAAGAGATCATTGATATATAAATTAAAAAGTAGCGGACCTAATACAGTGCCTTGGGGTACTCCATATGCCATAGTTTTAGCAGAGCTGATTTGTTCTCCCCCTTACACTCTATATAGCCTATTCCGAAGGTAGCTCCTCATTGGATCGTACGCAATTCCACGAAACCCAATTTTTTCCAGTCCTATTAATAATTTCTCGTGGCACACCGTATCAAAGGCTTTTGCTAAGTCAACAAATATGCATAAGAAAGGTCTACTTTGGTCTAACCTCTCATAGATTTGTGTTGTTACGAATGTAATTGCATTCTCTGTTGACTTACCCTGCCATATTGTTTTTCTGAAATCATTTTATTTTTGTCAAGAAAGCTGGTTATCCTCTGTTTAATAATATTTTCGAATATTTTTGCTATGTTTCTTATAAGTGATATGGCCTGTAATAAACTTTTTCTCTACTTCCGCTTTTATAAATAGGTTTTATTACAGCACTTTTAAAAGCTGTTGGAAATTTAATTCAATTCAATTCAATTCAAAAAATTTACCGATTACGTCGCCATGTCAAAACCAGTGACATACCTCTTTGGAAAATCGGCATTTGAAAACAAAAATCTTCCATAATTTAGCCGCGCACTGTATATATATATATATATATATATATATATATATATATATATATATATATATATATATATATATATATAATGGAGTTTGAGTTTCTTGGGGTTTTGGTTCTTTTTGTGAGTGACGAACCTTCATTTAGGAGATAAACATTTATTCCGTCGACGTTTCGACCGTGTCCACGGTCTTCTTCAGGAATCACAAATATATTTTACGTTGACACAGAGATCCAATATTAATGATGAAATGGACTTACCTAACAATAATTAGCTGGACCAATAAGCATGGGTGAAAATATGCTCTACTCCTTCCAGTCCATAAGGAACAACTATGGCAATGAAACCGCCACGATTATGAAAAGGTACACCAAATTATCCTACAAACTCATTTAAACAAAAAAACAGAATGATATTCCCACTCAGATGTAACTCCAACAATATTATCCCTAAATTTCTAACACTGAAAAATTCTCACTTTTCCTTCCAGTCCATAAGGAACAACTATGGCAATGAAACCGCCACGATTATGAAAAGGTACACCAAATTATCCTACAAACTCATTAAACAAAAAAACAGAAGGATATTCCTACTCAGATGTAACTCCAACAATATTATCCCTAAATTTCTAACACTGAATACTTCTCACATTTCATTCAATAATGTAAAGCTGAACCAAGATTTTGAAAAATTAAAAGTGAAACTACTCAGCAGCACACTCAAAATACTCATAAGTGATATCGCCAAAAGCATAAAACAAACTGAGACGAACATAACTGTTGCAAAAGATTTTATAACGAATGTACTTCCAACCCATATTTCTACAACATTCTTCGAAAATGAATACAAAAAAAACAAACTCTTTTTTCAAAACACCAAATTAAAAAATATTAAAAAATTCCAGAACCTAAGTCTCAAATCAAACGATTTTTTCTGCTCGAAACACCCTGATGGATGGATAGAAAACTTGACTAACATAGAAATACCAAATGATGTCCAAGAAATATTAGCCTTCGGACCAAATTTTTCAATTGAAAACACCCCAAACAACATTCCCATACATGATATCATAAGTAGCATCGAAACAAATATTTCATCCCTACAATAAAGCCAGAAAAATGAAATACGTTCCAACCTATGTAATACCCTAACCAATCATAAAAACAAAAAACAAGAACGATCCTCCACCCAAATTATCCTAGAGAAAAGAACCGAAAAAACTAAAATTTTTCTCAGAGAACATCCTAATCTAAAAATCCTCAGACCAGATAAAAGTAATAAGACGGTTATAATGGACACAGAAGACTACAACAGCAAAATGCAAAATCTTCTTGCCGACGAACTCACCTACGAAAAAATAAACAATGACATTACCAACAAGATGCAAACCAAAAGCAACAATATAATAAAAAAGTTGGGAACAAAATAATTACATAACTGAAGAAACAGCATCCGAATTGAGAATTCACAATGCACAACCGCCAACAATATGCGGCCTTCCAAAACTACACAAAGAAAATATTCCTTTACGACCAATAGTCTCATGCACTCAAACCCCATTCGAAAACCTATCTAAATATATCAGTAAGATCCTCTCAAACATAATACATCAAAATCCTTATTACGTTAAAGACTCCTAGCATTTTAAATCATTAGTAAAAAATATTGAAATCCCTGACAATCACGTTCTAGTATCTTTCGATGTAATCTCTCTGTATACTAACATTCCACTACAACCTGTGAAAAGCATAATAATGAAAAAATGGAATGCAATAAGTAACTTCACAAAAATTCCCCCAATCGATTTCCTGGAAGCCACCGAAGCTTCTCTCACGTCAACATATTTCACCTTCAACAACAATTTTAAACAAATAAGTGCGATGGGACTATCAATCTCCAGTGAAATAGCACAGTTAATAATGGAAAATCTGGAAGAATCCGCAATACAAGAACTAAATTTCACATTACCCCTTTTCCTACGATATGTTGATGATTGTTTACTGATAATTCCAGAAGGCAAGATAGATTATACAATCAATATTTTCAACAAATTTCATCCCAAATTACAATTTACATATGAAATAGAAAATAATATAAAAATCTATTTCTTAGACCTTACGTTACATAACATCGACAACCATATTGAAACAGAGTGGTATACAAAATCAACCTGGTCCGGCACATTTCTGAATCATGAATCTCATCACCCCATCTCCCAAAAAAAATCTGTTATCATTGGGCTTGAAGATCGTGCCATCACCTTGAGTGATCCAAATTTTAGACCGGAAGCTATTAAAAAAGCTAAAAAGGCATTACAGCTCAACAACTACCCCAAAAACATGGTCGACAGCATTTTCAAAACACGCATTGATAAATTTTACAACAACCAAAATTACCCAAAAACTCCCAACAACAGTTTTCACATTTCCATTCCTTACACTGAAGGATTATCCGAAAAAATCACGGAAATACTAGCTCCACATAACATCAGTGTCAGCCACAAAAGCACAAAAACCCTGTCGACTAATTTTCCAAAACTGAAACCCAAAATCCCACAAAATAAAAAGACCCACGTAATTTATAAATAATAAATCATCTGCATTAGGTAAGTCCATTTCATCATTAATATTGGATCTTTGTGTCAACGTAAAATATATTTGTAGTTCCTGAAGAAGACCGTGGACACGGTCGAAACGTCGACGAAATATATGTTTATCTCCTAAAAGAAGACTTGTCATTCACAAAAGAACCGAAACTTCAAGAAACTCAAACTCCATTGTATATTCCTGGTTCAAGAAACTCAAAACTATATATATATATATATATATATATATATATATATATATATATATATATATAAGATTTCATAGAAAAAATTGCTGAAAAAGTAACTGATACCATCACATCCAGATAAGAAGAAAAACTACTAACACTCGAACAAAAAGTTACTGATATAGATAGTCGTATAAATATAATTTCTGACAATAGTACAGTCATCCATAGTCTAAATTCGGAAATAAATCAACTGAAAAATGATAATGTCGCTGTCCGCAAAATGTATGATTATTATCTCGAGCAAAAAACGAAATTGAGTAACTTAAGAATCTTCAATCTCAAAGAATCCGAATTGGGTGACACCAAAGAAGATGTATTAAAATTACTCAATAGTAAATTCCCACACCAACTCAAAGAGGATGACATAACCATCTGCACTAGAGTAGGAAAAAATGCACACAACAAAGAAAAACCAAGAGGAATTTTTATGAAGCTGAATAACCAATCAATACAAAAAATGATATACAAAAAGAAAAAATTACTCAAGGGCACCGGAGTTGTCATGAAAGAAGATCTTACCAGTCATAGACTGAACTTAATGAACAAGGCTATTGAGAAGACAACGATAAGAAGTGTATGGACCCTCGCGGGTAACATTTTTGCTATAAAAAACAATCAAAAAATTTCGATAAAAACTGAAAGTGATTTAAACAGACTATGAACTCTAATCTTATTCAATTCTCATTACCTGTTAGAATATAATGTGTGATATTTTTAGACAGTTATTCAAAACTATTTATTTCTGTTGAAAGTACTAATTTGAGTGTACTATGTGCTGGGTATCTCCATTGAAAAAGGCATACTTGCTGAGAGCTCGCTAGCTTTCAAGTTTCTTACCTCCCTCTATCAATTCTTACGAATACGAACTTTTGAATTAAATTAAAATCATAATTTTGATATATATAGAAATACTCGTATTATTTTTTAATGATTGAATTCCTGGAGAGTTGGATGGAGAAGGAGAAATAATAAATGAAATATTTGATACTTTGGAACACAGCTTCTTGAATACTAGAAAAAATGGTTTAGGTATTATTCATTTCAACATAAGAAATAGAAATTTTGACGAATTGATGGTTTATTTACAAACGGCTCTAGAAAAAATAGATATAATCATTCTATCAGAAACTTGGAATATCCCATCCCTAGAAAACCATCATATTCCTCATTTTAAAAAGTACTACAATGAAGCAAAATTTAATAACAATGATGGACTTTTAGTATACATTAACGAAAAAATAAAGGTAAAAAATGTAGATCTGCATAAGTTTAGTGAAAACAACATATTAAGGATCAATATAATCTTTGAATCAGTTAACGTAGGAATCACAGCATCATATAGACCCCCCTCAACTAACATGAATTTATATATTGAGGAATTAGAGGCCTACTTCGCTAACCTTCCTAAACTACAAATTGAGTTATTCATAGGAGATATCAATATAAATTTGAAAGATATACACTCTAATAGCGTAAAACATATATAAACTCCCTTAAGGTTTTAAACACATTTACCCGTGAAACTGAAATATCAAAAAGAATTATAGACCATATTTTCACAAGAATCGATAATACTGCAAAAAATAAAATAGAAGTCAAATCAATGGTAATCAACACTAATTTAACCGATCACTATGCCATAGCAGCCACATTAATTCTCAAACAACAACAGCTTAATACAACCAATAATGAATACCAATATAAAATTATCGATTACACCAAGCTAAAAAAAGTGTTAGAAAATGAACACTGGGTAAACACTCTCCAAAGTAGTAATATCCAACACTCGTATAACTCTTTTATAAATAAACTCCAATTTCACATTGACAATGATACTGAAATAAAGATTCACAAAGTGAAAACTACAAAACTAAAGCCATGGATTACGAATGGGCTCATAACATCCATTAAACATCGGGATAAACTGAAACAAATAATGAAAAGGCAAAATACTGTAAAATCGAAAGAAAATTATAAAAACTATAGGAACTATCTAAACAGAACATTGAGAAATACAAAAAATGCATATTACCAGCAGAAACTCGAAGAAAATAATACTAATTATAAGAAAACTTGGCAAATTATAAACGAAGCCACAAATATAACTCCAAAAAATAAAAACATCAGTAACACTTGTATAATCGACCAAAATGGAATAGAGGTAACTAGTAATCAAAATAAAGCAAATATCTTCAACGAATACTTTGTGAAAATAGGAGAAACAATGGCCGAACAAATTGAACACAACTACTTACAAGACAATGAAATCAATAAAACCCCACAAATATCCTCTATTTACCTTAGTCCCGTATCAAAAAATGACATCACATTAGCTATATCTCAATTGAAAAACAACTGCTCCCCTGGACCAGACGGTATAACATCCAAATTAATAAAAACATTGCACACTGAACTCTTAACCCCATTATTACATCTCATAAATTTAGTATTTACAAAGGGAAAACTCCCTAAACAATGGAAGGAATCCATAATCACCCCAATCTATAAATCAGGGAAACAAAATTTACTCTAAACTACCGACCAATATCTATAATAAATAATCTCGCAAAAATTTTTGAATACTGCTTGAAAGAAAAAATAAATAAATACTTCAATATAAACAAAGTCTTAACAGAAAACCAGTTCGGTTTCCAAAAAAACTTGAGTACGGAAAATGCTGTCTTAAACCTGTCGGAGCAGATTGTTCAAAATTTAGATAACTCAAAAAAGTGTGTTTTTCTTGACTTAGCCAAGGCATTTGATACAGTATCACATAAAATTCTAATTGACAAATTATATGACAATGATAAGAGGCCCAGCACTCGAGGTACTCCGTAACTACATTGAAAATAGGACACAAAGAGTCAAAATCCAGAATGCCCTAAGCGAGTCTGCGGTGGTCACCGTGGGTGTACCGCCAGGTACAATCCTGGGCCCACTCCTATTTTTAATTCACATAAATGACATGAGTCAGATTGAACACTTCCACGGTCGTATAATTTCTTACGCAGACGATACTGCCATTGTTTTCTCCCATAGCTGCTGGTCAGAACTATACCAAATCACTGAACATAATACGGCCAAGCTTCATAAATGGCTAAATCGGAACCTTCTAAGCATAAATATCACTAAAACGAAATTTATAACCTTCTCTATCGACCAAAGAGATCAACCACCAGGAAAAAAATTGAAAATACATAAAAATGACTGCCAAGGCTAAATGCACATGTCCAATAATAGAGAAAACCAGCACAATCAAATATTTAGGGGTAATGATAGATCAACATATGAAGGGGGACGAACATGTTAACTATGTTATAAATAGAGCAAGAAAACTAATACACAAACTCTATACACTTAAGGACATCCTAACCAAAAAAGTAATACTCATAGTGTATAACTCATTAATTGAGTCCGTTTTCAGATACTGCATAACAGCATGGGGAGGAGTCTTCAACAATGTCATGCACAGACTTCAAACAACACAAAATATAATTTTAAAAATTATATTAAAAAAAGGTAGATTATACTCCACTGAACAGCTATACCAAAAATCACAAATCCTGAATATCAGGAAAATTTACATGTTGCAGAGCCAAATCTGGATATTTAACAAAAAAAAAACAGAATTCTTAGTCAATCCAGAAACACAAGACATACCACTGATCATACTGTGTACTCCCAAATTTAATAAAACTCATATGCAAAGAAGCATATTTTACTTGGGCCCTAAAATATTCAATAGCTTACCGACCGAATTAAAAGAGTGCAATAATTTGAGAATCTTCAAGAAACTCATGAAGTTACACATCCGTCAAAATCCGCTAGAAACTAGATTTTTCCTACGAAGATAATCTCGACTAAACCAGAAAACAACAAAAAATTATACTTATATATATTTGTAGCCCTTCTCCATCCAGTCTTTTTCTTGCAGTTTTTTTTTTTTCCAAAACCATCCATGTATATTCTCTAGTTGCTACACTCTCATTTGTAAAGAGTGTTCTTTTGATACTGATACTTAATCCTTGGGCTAGTTGGTGTAACCGCAACACAAGCCTTTCAGGCTTAGGCGGATCCGCCTAACTGGCTCAACCTAAATTGATTTTAGCTATTAACTGAAATATAACATTAAATTTTAAATGAATAATAAATTGAAATTGATTGAATTGAAATATATATATATATATATATAAATATATATATATATATATATATATATATATATATTATGCTAGGAAGGACCAGAATATATTTTAAAGATGAGAAAGAAATAAATAAAAAAACACAAAAATAATAAATATTTAATAGTTAGTAGTTCATGATATATTGTTTTTACATTTTTCTGAGATTCTATTTCCTTTATGAAGCCTCTGTATAATATTGATAGGTAAAAAATATGCAAATACTATAATGCAATCATTTTCATATATTGTCAAAATGATTACAACCTATAATTGTTTAAAATACAACAAAAAAGTCAAGATTTACAAAATCATTCTGAATTAAATGTGATCAACAGAATTATATTCTTGATGACAATAGCCAATCAGGGAACAGAGATGGTGAGATAAAATATTTGGAATTGTGGAAAAGTAAGAACTGAGAAACGTCAAAGATAATTATCATCAAATATTGTATTTAGTTTATAAGAAATGTGAAATATATTAGTTCATAAGTTCTCTCAAATAACACCAAAATAGTGAAAGTTCGACAAGAAAGTGCGCGATTTTGAAAATTCAAATAAAAATGACAAAACAGGAATGGTATCCAGGGCAGGAAAAAACAAAGCAAGAGAGGAGATTAAAAAAACTTTGAGAACGAAGCCAGGGACAAAATTTGAGAAAGAAGAAAATTGAATATTTTCACGAATGACAAAGTAGTTTGCCAAAAATAACAAACCAATTCAACTTCTGAATAATTTCGACACAGAATAAATAGCATAAAAGAAGATTACCTTTTTGTACTCCACATACAAACTTGTCCAAGCTGATTTCGGGGATTTCGGATGGTTCCTTTGCAAATGATATATCAATATGAATAGAATAAAAAAAAATCAGATAATGAAACTGCTACATCACATGGATAGCAGGTATTTATGTCATACTGGTTTTACGCTATGTATACTTTGCGAATTTCTGTACATATTACTTTTCTTAAACCTTGCACCAGTCTCTAGTCAACGCAGAGATCTCAAAAGTATAGCAACCTTAAAAGGAAAACACAAATGAAAATTTATGAACAAAATCTAGATCACAACTAGACTGAGACAATACTGAATTACAACATTCTGTACTGGAAAAATCAAACATGAAAGAAGATGACAGCTAAATGTCAAATAAGTATAGTATAGATAAAATGCAAAATTTTGAAGGCAGAAAAATGTCATAGATGAATTTTAATCTACTTTGTATGTACTATATATAATCTTGAAATAGTTAGTGAACATAAAAGAGATAACATAATTTAGAATAAAAAATTGTGTGAAAGAAAGTGGGCAGAAACGTGAAATTCTTGGTGAAAAACAAAACAGTGAGGGTCACCAGGGAATAAATAACTGAAGCCAAAGAGAGGGAAAAAATATATTTAAAGAGCAATACGTACAAAAATTAATCAACAATTAGACAGATCAACTAGATGTCCCAATCAAACAACCATCCAGATATTGCCCAGAAAGTTAAAACTCACCTCCAGTAAACAGTAGTCATTGCCGAGGGATCTTTCCACCACTGTCAAAGCAGCCCGTACCAAGGAATTGCTGAATTCATCAACAGGAACAACGAACAGGACACAGAGAGGTCACCAACAATAAACCTCAACGTACTTTCAATAAAACCAAACCAAAATATACTGCACATTGGTTGGACACTCACTGAAAATTTTTCCAACAAACAGTTTTCACCTTCTATTATTAGCAGGTATTATCAATTTCCATTATATAGTGGTACATAATCCATATTCACAATTTATAAATTATTTAATTGCTCAGTAGCAAACCGCCGTTTGTTTTGATCTAAATTTGAATGGAAAAGTACTAGAAATGATATATTTCGAGCAGGTCAGGTAAACATAAGTTTTCATTGAATAAAAAAGGAAATTATCTGACCGATTTCTGCTTTCATCTCTGTCTTTTTGGTAAAATACTTTCTAATATTATTTGAACACTGACTCCAAAGAAAGCCGCAAGAAGGCACTACTGAATCCTGCTTCTGAGAGAAAAGAAACTCATGCGAACAATAGGCGTCCCGACTGAACTGGGAAACGTAAAGAATACGGGTAAAAGAGTATTTGGAAAATGGTAAAGGTAACATAGCCGGCCAATTCATGATTGTGTGATAACTATTCATTTTTGAAAAGTTCTCAGCATAAATCAAAAGTATCACACAAAATTACAAATAGTTTCAAACAATTTGTTGTGATGAGTGGTTATCAAAAACAAAAATAATTATTTATTCTATCAAAATGAAATATATATATACATATATATATATATTTATATATATATATATATATATTATATATATATATATATATATATATATATATATATATATTGTTATGAGCATTGATTGCTGTTCGTTTTTTATTTTATTTTATATTTGTTTATTTACTTTCCACAACCAGACACCATAACAAAATATATAATTTTGTTGTTTTACTTTTTTTTGTTTTTGTTTTACTCTGGTTTACTATTATTTCTGCTATTTTCAAAATCTTTAAGATAGTTCCTCTTTTAATATGTATTGATAAATAAATACCCATATAAATATTTAATATGTGCGACTATGCATATTACCTTTTTTCCATTTACTCTTTCACCTTATTTCCTTCATCTCAGCTAACTCAATCGGTACGCCTATGGAAGCTCAGAAGTCGTTTTAATGTGGAGGCCTCTGGTCGTTCTTGAAGTAAATTTCAGAAAAGGACAATTCATTGTTGCTCAAACATTGAAAATAAAGCAGAAATTCATCAAAACAATAATTTCCTTCATTCAGGAAAAACTTACTACTACCTATTCTGCGATAAATAACCCAATGAATGCTTTATAGCAAATATATACAGGAAGTTATGTAATACTTGATGTGAAATTCAACCTAGTTTTATAGGTTATGTGGTCAAATGTTAATTCATGAAGAGTTCTATCGAAAAGAGTTTTTTTTTAGTTTTATTTCAATTCAGCGCAGTAACTTTTATGTTTTCAAAAATACCTGTGACTTCTTGTAATGAGAATGACCAGTGTTTCGAGTTCCTCCATTCTTGGAAACTCAGCCCCTTTGTCGACTGTGACTTCGCCTCGTACTGGTAAATCTCCAATGAAAAAGGTAAGATTATCTCTGCATCTGGGAACTTTTATCTGCTATTGTTCTTCATAATATTTCCCATATTGTCTTGGCAAAAAAAACTGTTTTTGTAATACACATTGATTGATTTTTCAAATTTTAATTTTTCTCATTCGGTCTTTCCAATATTATTTTTCTGTTCTCTCGACGCTTAGCTTGTTGATTTTTTTCCCTTAATACCAACAACATTTGTTTTATTCTCAAATTTTCTATTTACACGCACCTTTTTGTTGCACTTTCTATCATTTTCACTTGTTTGATAGTTTTTATCTTCGAAACAGTTTTAACTACCTTACATACAATACATGTAAAAATATTTTTCTGACGTTTCTGCTTTTCATATTCTCAAAATTCCTCATTTTGCATCAAGATCTCTCCTGGCATCTCATTGGCTATTATATTCAGATCCAATTCCATATACAAAATGTTCGAACTTTTGATATTCTGTTATTTGCTTGTGCTCAAAAAATATATTAGAAAATTTTGATTTCTATTAAATTTTTAATTCTGCCAATTTCTTGTAATACTCACAGCATGTTTATTTCAAACATAGGTATCGATTAATATTATACACGGTTTCAGAAAAACAGTAGAATCTTCAGGAAAAATGTAAAATAACATATCACAGAGTACCAAATACGAACATTTTATTATTTATGGGCATTTCAACTCTTTAAACATTTGACGTACTTCTGAACATAACAATATATAAATAAATATATATATATATATATATATATATATATATATATATATATATATATATATATATATATATATATGTTATGGTTTGTTATATTGAAAATTATAAATTGTATAAATATATTTTTGCACCGCGTTGGGCGCCAGTTGTTATGGTTTGATAATTGAAAAATATAATTTGTTAACTTGATAGCCAAATTGTATGATGTAAATAGATATTTCTGACCCTGTAATAATAATTGTCAGCGAACGTCACTGTTCTCTTGTCACGCTACCAACAATTATTATTTTCTTCGCCACAGCTAACAACAGTTGGTACGCCCTTATCTCATATAGTCGGTTCAAAGGAATTTGGCCACTGGTGGCTAACTTCAGTTTATTGGATCATCTTAGTTATGTTAGTTGATCATTGTGAGAAAATAAACAAACCAAATATCAAAAAACAATTATCTCCTTTATTCAGGAAGACTTAAAAATACCTGGCCTACGGAAAATAACTTATGCTAGAGTGAATCCAACAATTATTCACAGATAATCATAAAATTGCATATCATGGATAGATAAACAGAACCTCACTTTTTCTGTGAGAGTAATTTTCTGTTATTGTTCATAAAAAGTGACATAGAGTTCATCTAATGTGATAAATGTTATTGTGAAATAGTTCAGGACCAGGAAAGCACTATCAAAGGTTTTATACCTGGTTGGAACTGTTGGTGTTCACAACTATACCATGAAAACAGGAAGTCTCCTCTCTCCAGCCTTCGTTAGGACTGCAAAACTATGTGTCAGGAGCGTATCGATGCGGGACTCAGCTTTTGGAATCGTGGATATACGATATCATCAAGGTAATCTTGTTCTGTTAAGCAAATGATGGAATTATTCCATTTTTCTTTTAGTGAAATTTTGTGCGTGCTTCCGCTTTGGAAAATATTTTCGATCTCCCTCGAAGCTTTGTTTTTCTGTCGCTTCGCAACATCTTGCCCTTGTTGTTGTTTCATTTGAAAATTCGAATTCGCGCACCAAATTGTCACTTTGCACTGTTTATATTAATGTTGCACAATTTATACACACAATGAAATTCCCATTCTTATAATTATATACAAGTTTGAATAATAATTGCTAATGATACCCTCTTTTTGCCATTCTCTCACAATTTCCTACTTTACATCTGATCATCTCTTCTCTGATTGGCTATCTTTTATAAAGACGTTTGCTGTTCTCTCATTGGCTACTTTTGGTTTGCTACAATTTCATGTACAGAGTGTTTCAAGTTTATAAATGTGTTGATTACTTTTTATTCATGATAATTTTGTAAATCTTGACTTTTAATTGTCTTTTGAGCCTTGAAAAGGGAAACATTCTCAATTGGATATTGATAGAAAGATTTTTCTGTGAATTGAAAAATCCACGATTAAAATGAAGTAATTTTTTTTTTTTTTTTTTTGTGGATGTCTAACAGAAAACAACTACTTCCCCGGCTAAAGCCACGCTGGACATTGAACTACATCTGATAGATATTCTGAAAAGGCCCTAACTCAAAAAAAAAAATCTGAAATTGGAAATTTGCATTTTCATTCAGATAGTTATTTGATTTTCTATTCCAGTCTTCATTGAGAACTCATAAAGATGAATGAGGCAAAGAAGAATGTTTTCCAAAAGAGAGTACTCACCAGAAATCATTCGTAACATTGACGCAGGAGAGACATCGCATTCACTAGGTCTTCAATACATTTTTGTCGACGAAAATCTATTTCACGCTTCCACGATCATCAGGAAGACCGGAAGAAATGGGGAAACACATTTTCAAGAAGCAATCTCACTTTGCAGAGATGGAAAAAGTTAGAATCATTTTTTTGGAGAGACACTTTGAAATTAGTGTTTTCTGACATTAAAACCTGTCATGGGGTATGATAGATTGATTTGTTGAAAATATGAACAGGATGTTCATAAAATCAGATGTGGAATCATCTGCGACTGAAAGATAAACTTTAGTCACTATCTTCCATCGTCAAGATAACCTCTTGTGGGGTATTCATGTTGAAAAGGGAAACATTCTCAATTGGATATTGATAGAACAATTTTTCTGTGAATTTAAAAATCCACGATTAAAATGAAGTAATTTTTTTTTTTTTTTTTTTTGTGATTCTAACAGAAAACAACACTTTCCCGGTAAAGCCAGCTGGACATTGAACTACATCTGAAGATATTCTGAAAAGCCTAACTCAAAAAAAAATCTAAATTGAAATTTGCATTTTCATTCAGATAGTTATTTGATTTTCTATTCCAGTCTTCATTGAGAACTCATAAAGTGTCTCTCCAAAAGAAATGATTCTAACTTTTTCCATCTCTGCAAAGTGAGATTGCTTCTTGAAAATGTGTTTCCCCATTTCTTCCGGTCTTCCTGATGATCGTGGAAGCGTGAAATAGATTTTCGTCGACAAAAATGTATTGAAGACCTAGTGAATGCGATGTCTCTCCTGCGTCAATGTTACGAATGATTTCTGGTGAGTACTCTCTTTTGGAAAACATTCTTCTTTGCCTCATTCATCTTTATGAGTTCTCAATGAAGACTGGAATAGAAAATCAAATAACTATCTGAATGAAAATGCAAATTTCCAATTTCAGATTTTTCTTTTGAATTAGGGCCTTTTCAGAATATCTATCAGATGTAGTTCAATGTCCAGCGGTTTAGCCGGGAAGTAGTTGTTTTCTGTTAGACATCCACAAAAAAAAAAAAAAAAAAAAATTACTTCATTTTAATCGTGGATTTTTCAATTCACAGAAAAATCTTTCTATCAATATCCAATTGAGAATGTTTCCCTTTTTCAACATGAATACCCCACAAGAGGTTATCTTGACGATGGAAGATAGTGACTAAAGTTTATCTTTCAGTCGCAGATGATTCCACATCTGATTTTATGAACATCCTGTTCATATTTTCAACAAATCAATCTTTTGAGCCATTATGAGTTATAATAATTTTGATAGTGTATATAATTGACTGTTTCATAGTACTCTGACATTTTTATCTATCCATATCATACCTAAGCTCACAATATACATGGTGTTTCAAAAGTTATTCACAAACAAACTCTTGAAATTGATAATTATTTATTCTTTTTGTAGTTTTTTAGTGTTTTAAAATTTACAACTGGCATAACATAACATAACAACATTCCTGAATTTATATTCAATATCAATATCAATTTCTTTATTTATATTTTTAATTTTACTTTAACTCATACTAATTTCTACTTTCAGAAAATTTCATGAGCTGGACTTCAAGAAAAACAAGTTCTACAACAATAACTCTTATTTACAACTACTAATACTACGTTTTGGTTGTTCCAGAAAAACTCGACTATGGACTTCTTTTCGGATCAAGAGAGAAAACTTTTCAAGATATTATCATATATGACATTTTATATTTTATTATTATCTTACTTTCATTTTATATTTTATACTGATATTATTTTCTATTATCGATCACATTTTTATCATTATTGGTACTGTTGATTTCAGTATTGACTTCTGAATGTCTTCCAGAGAGTCTTTGGGGCTGGTTCAGTTTCTTCAATGGAGAAAATTCGCTAACTAAAAATGGGTGACGTTTTTCGAACTATTCTTTATTCAATGTCTACTTGACAATTCTTTTTATAATATACAAGGTGAATGCAAGGTGAATGTAGAATGAATGCATTAGACAAAATATCAACAATATAACATTCTCCGCCTCGATGAAGAATATTATTTTTCATCCTCATTCGATTTTCTCACATCCAAGACGCATAACTTTGACACAGGCCTTCGGAACACACCATTTTTGGTTTTGATGTCAGCAACACGTATTCGGCCGTCTCTTCCTGGAAAAATTGCTGTGACTAATCCCTTTAGCCAAACGTTCCTAGATACTTGTTCATCTACGATGATCACTACATCATCCATTCTCAATGGCTTATTCTCAATGTGCCATTTTGATCTCGTGTGTAATAATGGTAAATATTCCCTTATCCACCTTCTCCAACATTTATTGCTGAAATCTTGAGTAATTCTCCAAAGTTTCCTCGAATGCTCAGAATTAGATGTGAAACTTTGCAGAAAAGTCTGTTCTCTGTTAGGCTGGAGACCCAATAAAAAATGATTCGGAGTTAAAGCCCCCTCGTCTTCGAAATCTCAGGAAACATCGGTTAAAGGTCTACAATTGACCATGTATTCAACTTCTAAGAATTATGTGTGTAAAACTTCTTCTGCTGGTGCTTGTTCTTTCAAAACCGCTCTTAGAGTCACTTTCACAGATCTAATTAACCTTTCCCAGATGCCGCCCATGTGTGATGCTCCTGGAGGATTCCATTTCCAAGTAATTCCATTGAGAGACAATTTCCTTACGAATTCATCCTGGTTGAACTCGACTAAACCTTCTTTCAATTCTCGATCTGCTCCTCTCAAATTGGATCCGTTATCGCTGAAAATTTCACTTGGGCAACCTCTTCTGGCACTCATTCTCTGTATTGCCATTATGGCAGAGTCTGTCGTTAGGGAATTGGCGATTTCTAAATGTACTGCACGAACTGTCAGGCATGTGAAAATCACCCCGTAACGTTTTTTTCTTCTTCTTCCTATTTTGACTTGATAAGGTCCAAAATATTCCATTCCACAGAAAGTGAATGGTCGGAAATATGGCATAGTTCTGGCATTAGGTAAATTTCCCATCACAGGTACTTTGGGAGAAGATTTTTACAACTTTGACAATCACGCCAAACTTTTTTCACTAGGTTTCTTAGCCCAACAATCCAATAGAATTGTCGCAATTCATTGATGACAGTCAAAATTCCTTGATGATTGAATTTCAAGTGATATTGTTGGGCGAGAAGATATGTATACCTGTGTTTGCCATCTAAAATGATAGGATTATTTTGGAAATTAGGAATGTCTACACTTATTCTGCTTCTCACTCTCGATATCTCTTCTCCATCTAAATATGTGCTTACAGTTTTTAGTTTATTTCTTTTGAAATCATCATTTTGTCCTATTCTATTGAGTTCTTCTGGAAAAAAAATGGTTTTGGACTTCTTTCCACCACAATGTCTCAGCTTCTCTCAGTTCATCTGCAGAAACCTCAATACAAACATCTTTCTTCTGACATCTCCTGATGAATTTCAAAACTTTTGCTGTACACCTAACGAGTTTACACCAAGAAGAAAATCTCATGACATCAGGCAATGGCAAATTGTTTTTGACTGATATCAGACTAATGAATTCTTTCTTCATTTCTCGGGTGTCTGCGTCATGAACTCCATCATCTTGTGGCCAAGATTCTGGGGGCTGTTTCAGAAAATCTGGACCCTCAAACCAGTCCTTTTCATATTTGGATACAGTCTCCCTTGTGGCTCTGTCGGCTGAATTGAGCTTAGAAGGAATCCATCTCCAGTCATGACTGTTTGAATGTTCCAAAATTTTTTGTATTCTGTTGGAAACAAATTGTTTGAGTTTATTCGTATCTGTCTTCACCCATGAAAGTACTATCTTTGAATCTGACCAGAAAGTTGTTTTTTTGATTGAAATTTCCAGGAATTTCTTGATAGAGTGTGCTAATTTACTTCCCATGAGAGCAGCTTCCAACTCAAGTCTTGGGATAGTCATCAATGGTTTCAGTGGCGCCACCTTACATTTGGAAGAGACGAAAGAAATGTGAACTTCGTTGTCAAGCTCAATTCTCAAATATACCACAGTTGCATCAGCTTTTGTGCTCGCGTCAGAGAAAACGTGTAATTGAATCGATTGGCATCCGGAATATTTGCAGAATAACATCTTGGTATCCTTATCTCTGGAATAGACTTCACTTCTCGTAACCAAATTTTCCATTTTTAAAATGTAATTTCGGGAATTTTTTGATCCCATCCAATTTTTTGCGACCATAAGTCTTGTAATATCATTCGTCCCTTGATTATGAGATGATTGATGAAACCCAGCGGATCGAATATGGTCATAATCAATCGAAGCACTTGTCTTTTCGTAGGAATTTCAACAGAATCCAAAATTCCATATGATCCATTGTTGACGTTCAACTTGAATGTGAAATTCATCGCTTTCTGCATCCCATTGAACACCCAGTATACGTTCAATTGGTAACTGTGTGTCACTATTGAAATTCTTGAGTTTCTGGAGTCGTAAGTGTTCGGGTAATATCTGCATTATTTTTTTTTGAATTTGAGAGCCAATTACATATTTCAAATCCTCCCTTTTTGTGCACTTGTATTACATCATTTATCAGTTCTAAAGCTTCCTCTTCGTTATCGCAGCTATCGAGATAGTCATCTACATAATGCTTTGAGATAATAGCACTGCATGCTTTTGGATATTGTTCCATGTGATCTCTCGCATTTTTGTTCTTTACGTACTGTGCCAAACTGGGGAAACATGTTGCACCAAATATCATTACGTTCATTTCGAATGTATCGGGTTCGCAATCTCTATCGAATCCTCTCCATAAGATGCGTTGAGCTGATCGATCTTCTTTTCTGATAACGACTTGGTGAAACATTTCACGAATATCTCCACAAAAGGCTATCTTTCTCTGTCGAAATGTCCATAATATTCCCAAAATTGAAAAAAGAAGATCTGGTCCTGGATACAACATGTCATTCAAACTGAATCCGTGTGACTTTGCTGCAGCATCCAGAACTAGACGTATTTTGTCTGGTTTATTAACATTTCTCACTGCGAAGTGCGGCAGATACCAAACTGTCTTTGTTTCAAGAGTGATCTCTTCTTCGGATAGTTTTCTCAGGTACCCTTTTGTTAGGTATTCTTCAATTTTCTGACAATATGTTCGTCCAAATTCCATGTCTTTCACCCATTTTTAGTTAGCGAATTTTCTCCATAAAAGAAACTGAACCAGCCCCAAAGACTCTCTGGAAGACATTCAGAAGTCAATACTGAAATTAACAGGTACTTCTTTCAATTATACTTTGTTTTATTATTTTTCTTATCTTTTCCTTCAGTTGTTCTTTATATTTATATTGAATTGGATATTTTATTTATCTGAATCTCTCATATTATTTACTTTCATTTTGTGTACATACTCTTTCGCTTTTTCATTATTCATACATAATTAACATATTATATTTATTTATAATTCATTAATATACCTTCATTTTATTTATTGATATACCTTCATTGTATTTATCATTATACCTTATCATCATCATCATCATTATATTTATTATGATATACTTCTTTAGTATTATTATTATTATCATATCCCTTTTTTCTCACATACATTCATTTTATACACAAAATATTTTTATCTTAATTTCTTTTCATTTTTCTTCAAAATTCACATTATTTATTATCCATTCCTATATTTTTCCTTCTTTATATTCTATATTGTTTTTCACTTCACTTTATATAACTAACCTGTACCAATAAATTTTATCAACTTTTCTGTTTTTCAGTATTATGATTGTTATTCAATATTTTTCCTTTCTTGAATAATTATGCTTTGTTAGTTTCCTACAATATTCTCTCTCATTGATTTATTTTTTTCTTTACGTTTGTTTTTCATCTTATTTTATTTTATTCAAGTGTTTCTGAAATCCTAACTATCTATTAAATTATTTTTTTGACTTTTTTTCTTTTTCTATTCCTTAACTTGCCTGTCAAATTTGTTAATCTACAATTTATTAATTCCTAAATTTTCATTTTTATTATTTGTCTCTCCTTCTATGGAATCTTGCTTGTCTTGTACCTGCAAGCTTATAATTCATTTTACAAATTTTCAATATAAATTTCATGTTGATTTTTTTAACTATTTTCTTTTTCATAATTTTAACTTTTTCCTGTTTTTTAAAGTAAAATGTATTTACATTCTTTCTTATTTTAATATTTAACATTTTACTATCTATTATTATCATTATTTTATTATTTGTATTACTTCCTTTCATTTCAAATATTCTATTCGCCCTGTATATGTCATTGACTTTCATTACTATTATTTTTTTATTTATAATTCCTTTTTTCAACTCAAAATTTTTGTATGCCACGCTCATGTCATTCATTTTTATTATTATTATTTTATCATTTTCATTCCCTTTTTGCAGTTCAATATTCATTTTTGCTATTATTATGTCATATATTCTCATTATTTTTACTTTATTAGTTATTTTACCCTTTTGCAACAAAACCTTTTTATTTTTCACATTCATATTATGCATATATTCATTATTTTGGAGATCGAAATTCTTTTTTATATTTTGCATTTGTTTATCATATTTTCCTAATAAATTGTTACTAACATCTGTTTTTTGTATAAATAATTCCTGAATTTTATTTTGCTCATTATCTGTTTCTAATGGTTTACCTATTCCTTCCTACTTCCTTTGAAACATTCTTTCATACATTTTCTCATTTCATCTGAGGTTCCCTCATTGTTTTTCCTATTTTAGTTTTTGTTTTTCTTCTATATTTCTTTTTTTTTATTATTTTTTTTTTTTTTTTTTTTTTTTTTAATTTTCTTTAATTTTCTTCCATCTTCTGTTTTTTTTAATTTTTTTTTTTTTTCTTCATATTTTCCATTTTTTCTTCCATTCTTTCCTCCATTCTTTCCATACTTTCTCTCATTCCATCATTAATTCTTTCTATTTTCTCTTCCATTCTTGCTGAATTTTCTTCTTAATCTTCTTTCATACTTTCTTTTATTTCATTTTTCAAACTTTCTGAATTTTCTTTCATTTCATTCATATCATTTTTCAAGCTTGCTGAATTTTTATCCATTTTTTCATTCATATTATTTTTCATACCTGCCATATACTCCATCATTTTCTGAAACTGACTCTCTGTCCAATTCCTTTGTGTACTCTCACCTTTTATTTCTATCTCTGTCACTTTACTACTCTCTCCTTCTTCCTGATAACCCCTATCTCTACCTTCTGCAACTTCTTCCAAACCAACTTTCTTACCATCTCTCAAATCCATTTTTTTATTCAACAATATCTACGTTAAAATGCCAATTGCTAATATTCACCCAGTGTTATTAGGAAATAATCTTTTTTCTTTACTTGCCCTTACTTGTGATAAATATTAAGAAATATTTTTTCTTTATTTTCCCTGACTCTGCCTTTTCTCGCCCAGATATAAATATTATGAAATGATATATTGCCCTCACTTTGCCTTTTCCACCCACCAGATAAATATTATGAAATAATATTGCCTTTATTCGCCTTTTCCGCTGTGATAAATATTTTGAAATATTATATTTTCCTTACTCGCCCATACGTTGGGACGCCAATTGTTATAGTTTGTTATATTGAAAATTATAAACTGTATAAATATATTTTTGCACCGCGTTGGGCGCCAACTGTTATGGTTTGATAATTGAAAAATATAATTTGTTAACTTAAAATGAAGATAGCTAATTATTTGTAGTATTCTTTGAGAGCCAAATTGTATGATGTAAATAGATATTTCTGACCCTGTAATAATAATTGTCAGCGAACGTCACTGTTCTCTTGTCACGCTACCAACAATTATTATTTTCTTCGCCACAGCTAACAACAGTTGGTACGCCCTTATCTCATATAGTCGGTTCAAAGGAATTTGGCCACTGGTGGCTAACTTCAGTTTATTGAATGATCTTAGTTATGTTAGTTGATAATTGTGAGAGAATAAACAAACCAAATATCAAAAAACAATTATCTCCTTCATTCAGGAAGACTTAAAAATACCTGGCCTACGAAAAATAACTTATGCTAGAGTGAATCCAACAATTATTCACAGATAATCATAAAATTGCATATCATGGATAGATAAACAGAACCTCACTTTTTCTGTGAGAGTAATTTTCTGTTATTGTTCATAAAAAGTGACATAGAGTTCATCGAATATGATAAATGTTATTGTGAAATAGTTCAGGACCGGGAAAGCACTATTAAAGGTTTTATACCTGGTTGGAATGTTGGTGTTCACAACTATACCATAAAAACAGGAAGTCCCCTCTCTCCAGCCTCCGTTAGGACTGCAAAACTATGTGTCGGGAGCGTATCGATGCGGGACTCAGCTTTTGGAATCGTGGATATACGATATCATCAAGGTAATCTTGTTCTGTTAAGCAAATGATGGAATTATTCCATTTTTCTTTTAGTGAAATTTTGTGCGTGCTTCCGCTTTGGAAAATATTTTCGATCTCCCTCGAAGCTTTGTTTTTCCGTCGCTTCGCAACATCTTGCCCTTGTTGTTGTTTCATTTGAAATTTGGAATTCGCGCACCAAATTGTCACTTTGCACTGTTTATATTAATGTTGCACAATTTATAAAATTAACCCTTCCTCTTTTTTATTGCTAATGATACCCTCTTTTTGCCATTCTCTCACAATTTCCTACTTTACATCTGATCATCTCTTCTCTGATTGGCTATCTTTCGTAAAGACTTTTGCTGTTCTCTCATTGGCTACTTTTAGTTTGCTACAATTTCATGTACAGAGTGTTTCAAGTTTATAAATGTGTTGATTACTTTTTATTCATGATAATTTTGTAAATCTTGACTTTTAATTGTCTTTTGAGCAATTATGAGTTATAATAATTTTAATAGTGTATATAATTGACTGTTTTATAGTATCTGACATTTTCATCTATCCATATCATACCTAAGCTCACAATATACATGGTGTTTCAAAAGTTATTCACAAACAAACTCTTGAAATTGATAATTATTTATCATTTATTCTTTTTGTGGTTTTTTAGTGTTTTAAAATTTACAACTGGCATAACATAACAATATATATATATATATATATATATATATATATATATATATATATATCGGAAACTTCAATTCAAATTAGGCGGATAGAGCGTCAACTGATACTCAAATGTTGGTTAATTTGCAAGAATATTTCAATTTGGTTATGCATGTGTATCAATCCACTCGTGTGTCCGAATTCTCATCTACGATTATAGACTATATCTGGACAAACATAAATGATGTAGTGTACTTTATAACAAATCATGGAATATCTGACCACGAAGCGGTTACCCGTCAAATTTCAAAGAGTGTTGATTATAAAACCAAGCTTAAGGGTAGGCGTCTCTTCAGCAAAAATACTACATTGAATTTTGTTTTTTTTGTCAGAAAATAGACTGGTATTACAGGGGGCTGATGATCCAGTCAACACCTTTCAGTTATATGTTGTTGAAATACTCAATGTAGCGTTTCCATTACAGTTAATAAAGAAAAATAATCGAAACCTTGGGTCGCGAGAGGACCAAAACACTCTTCTTGTTATCTACGTTTTCTCCTCACCATTAGAAAATTCCACGTTGATAACATTTCTTTCATGTCTTACTTCAATAACTACCATCGTATCAACAAGCAGATCATCAAATTATCTGAGGATTTGTACTACAGAAAATGTTTGGATCAAGCAGGTAACGAACAAAAAAAAACGTGGGAAATAAGAAATGATCTAAGGGGAAAAGAAAAAAATCAGGGTCCTCCAGAAGTAAATGTCGACATAAACTGTCTTAACTGACATTATTGTTCTATAGCTACCAAATTAATCAAGAACACTTCTTCGACAGTCGATTCTCATCTACAAAATGTGGCCTCTGCGATGCACTCTCTCATTTTTCACACGACGGACTTGGCGGAGATTGAATCAGTGATGGGAAAAATCATTCACGCGAAGACTACTTATCAGCCAACAACTTCTCAATTACCTTGAGGACACCCGCACCTTCCTACTCAACCGACGAAGACCGGATTATCCAGTGAGTCTTTGAGCAGATGTCAAGAAACTGTACTAGCCAAAACATTGGAAACCATGCAGGCTATTGGGAGAATTATCCGAGTCAACAGAGTAAGAAGAACCTCTGATAATCCACCCATCAAGGAGAAGACTAACCAGTATCACACCAATACCAATGTCTTGCGGAGAAGAACGCATATAAGAGCACCAAGCAGAGTCAGAGAACAAAGTCCACGGAAGAGTTGCCGACTTCAGAAAACGATAGTGTTTCTGAGGATATTGGACTACCGCACACATGAAACAGGACCAGGAAACCAAAAAAGGTTTCGGATTCAATGATGCAGTAGATGTCAAGAGTACGGCGCCACTAGGTCCCAACACAAGATTCAGGAGAAGGATGAAAAACTATGACGTAGGCGCACCATTCGAACGTATTGCCATTGATGTAGCTGGATTCGTTTCTGTGACGGGCGATGGCATCAAATACATTCTTGTTGCCATGGACTATTTCTGCAAATGGGTGGGAGCCTATGCCAGCACAGACTAGGAAGCATCCACTGTAGCCAAAACATCAGTGTTTATCTTATTCACAAGATTTGGGGTTTCATGGAGCTACAGCCCGACCAAAGAAGGAATTTCGAGTCGAAGTTATTCGAAAAAAATTTGCGAAATCATGGGTATCAACAATACTAGAACCAAGGCATGTCACCCCCAGTCAGATGGCATGTTGAAAGATTCAACGAAACTTCGGGAAAGCATCTATCCTCCTTGAAAAAACATAAAAAAATCTGGGCAGGCACCTTCCACTATTTGTGATGGCATACAGAGAAGTCGTTCATGGCTCAGCCAAGCTTATCCCGGCTACCATCATTTTCTGAAAGATACTCCGATTGTCCTGTGACTTGGTGTTCAGATTACCAGACAACCAAGAGGTAGAAGTTCATGAATATGCAGATAAACTGAGAGACAGCCTGCCGAAAATCCAGAAAACATCTCGGAAAATGTTGATACCAGCAGGTGACAGAACGAAAGCTCATTAAGATATGAAAGCTAATTCAGAAGATTCAATGTTTGGCTATACAATCCACATAGGAAAAAAGGCGTATCCCACAAACTGAGGAAAGGGCGTACGAGGTGAAAGAGATGATCAATGACATGGACTGGGATGGAGATAATTCAATCCTAAAGAAGCCCTATTATGGTGAACCAATGACTTTCGATCTGGACAATCAAACGTAGAGGGAGGGGCAGTGTTACAAAAATAGTAAGTTCGCCCCTGTTCTTCTTGCACGTGTCAAACCATGTGGATCGTTGGGACTTTTGATGACTTCATCGAGTCACCAAATTACCGTAAAGAAGCCAGATGGTTCCAGAAATGACCTTGGAAATTCTGGGCGGGTGTATTTGAATATATATGCAGATTGCACGCGACATAGTTTGGCTTATTCATTTATGTTCTGTTTATCAATTGTGTGACTCGTGCGGAGTTAGTATAGAGCAGTTATCAACCGACGAAACTAAAAAAGAGGAGGTTCTTTAGTCGACCCGTATATTTTTTTTTCCATCATATTTTTTTATGTATGATCACGCATAACTTTTTACTGAAGCGTCCGATTCCGATAATTTTCAGTGGATAGGGTGTACCCCAAATTTGGTCCCATTTGAAATCAAAAGATGAAATCCACCCCTTAGGGTAGCGAAATGAAGGATATTGATCACTCACCATCTGAATTCTGGTCCGTTAACCGATTCTATCAGGCATAACTTTCTACTGAGTTCTTCGATTCGGATGATTCTTCTTTTAATAGATGGGGTTTACCATATTTTTTGATTTCGAAAAGAGCTAGCCACCCTCACGGGTAGAAAAATAAGGGATAATTGATTTTTCACTAGTGAACATTGGCATACACATACGTAGTTGACAATGAGAGATAGCTACTGACATTATTCTTGTTTCACATCCGTCAAAATCAGTATATTTCTTGAGGGGATGGAATGATATACGAAGTAATGAAATAAACTAACCTGAACAACAAAAATAATTCATATAACAACAAATAGTGAAAGTAGATAATCATATCATTTAACTGGTAATAGTTGAAGTAAGGTGGGTAAGTAAGTATTTTGGAAGTAATCAAAAAACAAGTAGGTAGTAATTGGTAGATTTTAGCCACAAAAAAATTGAAAAATAAAAACTTTTTAACAAAAAATTAATCCGACGAAATACGGAACTGAAAAGTAAAAAATAAAAACTTTTTAACAAAAAATTGAACCGACGACAAAATCAACTGAAAAGCAAAAAATTCAATAAACCTTTTTAGTCTAAATGATAATTGAGCTCCTAAACTAATGTAAGTAACTGATTTTGAGTCGGCGCCAAACAAACTACAATTGAATTAGGTGAAGCGTAAAATGATGGCAGCGAGATGCGGCTGCGTTTTGATGACTTCTTCCATAGATAATGATCTTCGATAATTGTTCGTTTGGCGCCGACTCAAAATCAGTTACTTACATTAGTTTGGGAGCTCAATTATCATTGGACTGAGAAGGTTATTTTATTTTTTGATTTTCACTTGATTTTTTCGTCGGTTTAATTTTTTGTTAAAAAGTTCTCATTTGGAACTGTGATTATTGTGGTGCATTATTGTGTTCTGTATGAATGAAAGAATCGGACATTGGAATTATTGAGGTATTTTTTATTCGCTAGAAAAATGAAAGACAACAACTTATTTTTTTGTCGATATCATGTTTCAGCATATTCCCCTAACAAGCGTGTTTTCGTAGAGAACAGAATGTTTTTTTTCATGCACTAAAACATTCAACACTTCTGTGTAGAATTAAAAACATTCACTGAAAGTTCGCACAAGAATAAACAAAGCTTGTACCATTTATATCTTCATTCTGGCAGATTGGCGTTTCCTCTATCACTTTTCAGACGGAATTTCCGATGCATATTTACGAAAATTGCTTTTGAATTATTTGGTAAGGAAATGTTATGATCATTTTCTAAAACTTTGCCAGTTAAACACGTTATTGGTATGCTCCATATATCATCGAGAGATATTCAATTCCCTCCATACAAATTCTTGATACCGAATTTTACGGACCAATTCGCCTTTTTCTCATGCGGCATTTTATAGTTAAACATAACCTGGCGATACATTTTGTGCACCAACAAAATATTCAAATGTTGACTGGAGAACAGTGAAAATTTGAATATAATAATTGTGGAAATAATGAAAAAAAAGTGCCAAGCGAGATTTTCTTGGTCTCGTTCAACTTTGGAATTATCTGCAGATCAGTACCACAAAGGTCTCGCTCGTCAAGAATTAAATTTGGCTGAGCGATACCAATGTGGTGCACTATATCAGTCCAGTTGTTATGTGATATTGAAATAGGTGAAGCTATACCACTGTGGTCTCGCCAGCCTAGATTTGCATATTCGCAGTTGCAGGCGTCTCATTGAAGAGCACGAAATGAGACGATAGATATGCCGCGTTCTTCGGAGGAGAGGTTGAGATGGTGGTCCCGAGTTCATATATGTTGAGCTAGCTGAAGTACCCTACCTCTGAAAACAACAGAGGATTCGGCAAAGTTTCCGGTTGAGGGGGAGTTACTCACTGGCGTCGGTGTTAAGCCCTGGTCGCAGAAATAGGCCGACGTTAAATGACGCACAAAAAGACTAATTTTCGAGGATGATGGAATTTTTGTAGGTTTTCTTTCCTGGAAGTTTGGGAGTGTAGAATCCATGATGGGATTTCCTAATCTTGATGGTATCAAGTCTTAGTTATAGAAGTGAAGTTGAAAAATTATTATCGATGAATTTGTTTATGAATTAGGCCATGGTTTATACTGGTGTATCAGTGAATTCCATGGCCTGCCTGATCGACAGAGCAGAACAACTATAGAAATCTCAAAATTGAATATACTAGTTGCAAAATATACTTCTGAAAATATCAATACTTACATCGGTTTTTTTCCAATCATCCTCAACAATATATCCAGGAAGAAGGCTGGTATCATGTGGAATAGAAAAACCTGTATATAGAAGTTGTACCAACAGTTTGTTATTGAGACATTGGGATACCATAATATTTGTGATAATGGTGAAATCCAAATGATGTCAGCACCTACATCTCTCATTTCACGCAAATGTAAAGGAGAATGGTCACCTCTACTACAGTTGTATACATCTACTTCATCACAATCCCTGAAACAACAATGTATATTCCCATTCAACAGAGGCATCTGTGTATAATGATGAAATTCATCGCATTGTCCGCAATTTTTTTCGTGCAATTCCAACATCTGAATAATTCAGCGGAAAATATATTTTTCTTTTTCTAAAATATTATTTTCATTGTATTATAAGAATATAGAAATATATATCAGCCATTTAACATAGTTGTAATCAATACATTTTGTGCACCTGTAACTGATAGTGAATGCATGATTGAATTATGATACTGTAGATACCCGCTGTTGTACTTATTGTACTATTTCTTCAGTTCTTGTGAAACCTGCATCTGATAATGGGTGATTCTATTGAGATATCCTTCATCGATCCATAAGATCCACAGTAAACATTTCAAGCAAGAAATTTACTGAAGATGATATGGATGGAGAGGAAGTATACTAGAACTTCCGATAATCAATCGTGAAATATATCTATAAATATAACATGTATCGTGAATGAAACAAGGAGCATTGATCCAACTTTTGTTGTAGAGAATTATCATTCAATAAATCCTGATGAATTTAAAAAAACCATATTGATGAACAATATTGCTTCACAAAAACTCCTACGGGTTGCATTGTTGATACTGACACCAGTAGGTTTTAGATTAAATTTTATCCATTCTACCTATTCGCAGTAGTGGAATGACATCACAACTAGTGGCGATGGATTTGAATCTTTCGAAAAAAACAGGTCCGTAGGAAAGTGTTACTTGAAGAGTAAACTATGGAGGGTAAAACTTCTGATTGGATCCCCTCACAACCAATTGTTCAATGAAAATCATAGTGATTGATGGTTTATCTGATGTGTTTCAGATAGTGCCTCAATTTAAAGGAGGACTATTTTTCAAACAAATTTTTGAATCAATGTGACTCTGCGCATGGCTACTGTAGACCAATAATGTTTTTTAGCGAATTTTTTTTTGTGAAGTGAAGCTGCACAGTGAATCAGTTCTAGAAAACCCAGAGCATATATTGAAATCAAATATTTATGGATCGCTTGGTCATTTTTCAATGACCCACAAGTTCATCATATAAAAATGCACGTTGGATCTGGAAATCTGATTTTTCTGTAGATCAAGACAAGTGCAATATAGCAGAGATGAATTATTCTAATTAACAGCAAAAAAATATTTCTTGTTACACGAAACCAAGATTCATCATACTACTAATGATCAGAATTATCATACCGAGGATAATTCAAATCAGGAATTAACGACTATCTATTATGGTGATTATCATACTGCTAGTTATGGGAGTCATCAATATGATCAGTAAAATCGTCAAACAATCAAACACGTTGAATGTATATTCAACTCATTGGAACTTCTCCCGCTGGGCAATCCTTTCCATGCCCTATGATAATCGCCTGGGTTTGACATGATTCGTCCTCATTTATCACTTCCAATTCCACGTTGAAGATCGTTCGCATTCTGCAAGTAAACGATCCCCATCTAGAGTTTAATTGAGGAGGAAAGTAAGGCCACAGTACAAATAGAGTATAGCATAAACTTCCCTTGTCACCGGCAGCTGGTCAGGTTGACGAGAGTCTTATCGATATCTGAGTCAAGCAACATCGGACGCGTTTAGTACTTGGATGGGTGACCACCTGACAAGGAAGGTGCTCGATAAGATGCCCCAACAACTGTAGCATAGTAGCATATTCGCAGCTGTAGGCGTCTTATCCTTCGGAGGGGATATTAAGATGACGGTCCCGAGTTCATAGATGTTGAGCTCGTTAGAGAACCCTACTTCTGGAAAAACAGAGGTTCCGGCAAAATTTCCGGCTGGGGAGAGTGTGCGTCGGTGTTTACACCGACGTTAAATTGAAAATGAAAAAACTTCCCTTCTGAGCCGGCATTAACTTCCCTTGTGTTCAAGGGGAAATGTTCAACATTCATCTGAATTGATACGGGAAACGACCTGATCCACTTCACCAAGGTATTGATTTATGCCTCATGCCGTATTTGGTCTGGCTGATTTCAAGTAGTATAACATGAGCGCATTCATAATTGTTTAACGTTATAATGGAATCCCCCATCATTTATCCTCCGAGCTTTTGTGGGAAGACTGTTTCAGCTAATTATGCTGAACTACGAATAGGCCGATGACTTCGTGGGAAGGTCGGATCCTGGCCCTTCTTCGAAATCACCATGGGGCATGCTTCCACATTCGTGAACATATTCTGAGGCGAAGTGACTTGTTGATGTTTTCAAATAATGACTGCATCGTGAAGTTCGTTTCATGAGATCTTGTTTCAATTAGATACTTCATTTCTTCTATAGGAGCCGGACGCGTAATATCAGGATTCGGTTTCCTTGATGATTTGTCTTTCAACGGATAAAACTTTATTAGTACCGTTCCATCGTATCTGCAATAGCTCGAGTACAGAATCTCATGAATTACGACCTCGCTCTGTATGGGAGTTTCCATGATTTCTCGAATTTATCTGAATTTGGAATGTGATGATTTTTTTCTCTGACCTTCCAGTTTATCTGATTCGCCCGAATTCTGTCTGCAGGTAACATACCTCTCTGAAATGCTTTATTGAGTTTTTCAAATTTGGTGTGATCATAACTGAGAAAATTTATTTTTATAATGTAAAATTTTGATACTTCACGTAGAGCGAAAAAAATAATGTCATATAGTATTGAGGAAGTATTTTTCAATTCATTTCACAATTGAATTGAATGTTGAAAATGACCATTCAATCGTTCCACGTCTTCCAATCCACCTATTGGGAAAAACTTCGTTCAAATAATCTCTAACAAAACGTTATTAATGCGGTGGAGCTCCGTCTTGTTGCTACAAAATTGATCTATCTATTGCATTTGGATCATTAACATCAGGAAAAAGTATTCTCAATATAGGCTGTAAAAAGTTCATAACAAAATCTCGATAAACCCCATCATTAACTGTGCCTTCACAAAATTAAGGGCTAATAATTTTGTCGTTGATGATACCAGCCCAAACGATCACTTTTTCAGGATATTGTGTGTAGGCCTCAAATATCCAATGAGAATTTTCTCTGCTCCAATATCTACAGTTTTGTCTATTAACCGTTCCATTCAAATGAAAAGAAGCTCCATCAGAGGAAACAACATCATCAGTTCACAGAGTTGTTGCCTCCTAACAGGATCATCCTCATTCAACTCCTGAACCAACTGAACTCCATAAGGAGTTGTTTTTCTTCATGTAAAGCTCTCAATATCGATAATTTACTAACTTCATTGTCGCCGGCAAGTTGTCTACTTTATTAACATTTCGACCTGGTTTTTCAATAGTTTTTACATGTCCAGTTTCACGAAATTTTTTTCCTATTTTGCTAACTGAAGACTGTGAGACGTGTTGACCAGGGTATTTATTATTGAACATTCCACAAATTTCCTTTTGAGTTCTCAAATAGACACACAAATATTTTTCAATACACTGACCTTTGTCAGAACTTATAAATATCCAAATAACAGTAGTCTACTAGATTGACATACATTATTATGTGGGTTTTGGAAATATTTTTGGTCTTTGAACGATTTTTTCCTGACGTTTAGGAAACAGATAAGAAAATACCTGATTATTTCTCATGGGGTTATTTTTTTAAAATCGAAAGTATATTTCAATAAACCAGACAATATTGCAAATTTAAACGGAAAAAATTAACAACATAACCCCTGAGGTCCTATAAAATGTTGTACGAGAATTCAAGATCGACTTGCTTATTGTCAAGAAGTGAATTGAACATTTAATTTAATTGTAGAATAAATTGAAAAATACTTCCGAAATATTATGTGACACTATTTTCTTCATTCTACGTGGAGTATAAAAATTTTACATTTCAAAATAATTTTTCTCATTTATGATTGCACCAAATTTGAAACCTCCGCTAACAAGGTTCCACACGACCCCCCTTCTCATTTAAAATGTTTGAGGGGGTGCCTATTATCCGAAGGCGGTGTAAGGTGGGGGTAATATTCCCATACTGTGGATTGTCAAATTGACAATAGAAATCGACCTGTTTCGGGATGTTTTAAACAAATTCATAATAACGCTAAAAATGAATTTGTTCCAAACTTATGGACCGCACTGTATATACTGGATACTTTTCGGTAGTCCTCAAGGATTTTTCGGGATGAGAATATAACGAGATTTTCCATTAGATCCGAATTTCGTCAAAATCATTTTTCGCAGGTTGATTTAATTCAACTTGATTACTACAGAAGAGTGAACCACTGAAGCCCGCTTATTCTTGTGTCTGACAGAGATCGAGCCACCTGTTGTCTACCTATCGTATTTGTCCTAAGTTATACGTCTGGGTCATTATAACTGTTCATTCGTACCTCTTCGCTCTTTTTTTTGAAGTCTGTTGATTCGAGTTTCTAAATTTATAATTTGGGTGGCTTTCCCACTGAGTCTGTGAGCGCATTTGGAAATTAGATCGGCTTCTGGGCCAATTTTGGGCTCGACGTACATGTCAGTGTTCCTGACATTCATGGAATTTGAGAAACATTCGTCGTTTCTGCATCGAAAAATATTTTTGTTCCCACTTCAGGGATTGCTACAATCCTACCACTTCTTCTATGAAGATTAGTGTTGGATATAATTTTTGTATAACTCTCCGTGGCTGGGAAAGACAAAAGTTGTTATTTCTTGGATAGTTTTCCTGCAGGAGCTCCATCTTGACAATTGTATACTCACTGATTTCCAACTTCACTAGAAAGTGGAGAACATGATTTCGCCTTCTATGAGGCGCAAGAAACTGAGCATTCCAGGAGATCAGCTCCTTCGCCTTCCTTCGCCACAGACTCTTCTCACCGCTTGCCGTATGAACATTTTCTTTCATTCCGGTTGAAACCTCGAATTGAGATAATACTTGGGGGATTGGAATTTTTATTGGACATGTTCAGGATGCAATAGGTTTTTTTTTTCTCAGGTGACACTTTCAACTATAATATTAATTTTGAAGACGCAATACACATCAATAAATAGGCACGGAATTCTACCACTGATAAAGTGACTTCAAGATGGAACATTCAGTTATTCAGTTATTTTATTATAATGTACTGAAATATTTGAGTGAATAGGAACTTATTTGAGCAAATGAGGAGACGTATCAAAATAAGAGAAGATACCCAAACTATACCTTCGTTGTTCGGGTGCGGCAAATTAGAGTTCCGACGTATACTGGGCAGATATAAAAATACGGTTTGAATATTACATACCGTATAGCCATTGCTATTCGTTGCGCGATTCAAAATGCCGAAAGTGGATTTTTTCTGAACTTCCTCAATTTCTCTGTAGAAAAATTAAATGCGATGTGACGTCAGAATGGAACAATTCACGATCGTTTAACCGACAGAACAACGAATTTCTCTTGTCCAGGTCGATTGCCTATAATTATAGTGCAGTTAAATTGTTGGAAGTATGTTGGATTAGAGAAATAATCCTGGCTTTCTCATTCCCTATTTTGGCTGAGAAATGGAATTGAAAGAAACTTCTCCGGATGTGGAAACCACACAAAATCTAATCAATCAAAAACTGTATTGACTTCACTATCAGTGATTTTCACATTAAATTATCAATTGTCACCTACCGCTTCAAAGCTTTGTGGTGAGTACACACTATCAGACTTTTGTCACGAGATCTACTGATATAACATCTTGAGCAACTTCCGGATTTCCCAGAACAATCCTTAGTAGCCCTGCAAAAAAAAAAAAAAAAAAAAAACTCCAACTATATTTGATATAAAAAACCCGATGGTGCATCCAATCGGAACTTTTCTATTTCAGATGGGAAAGTTTGATGAGTTATGTGTGTCAAAGGAAGATAAACTCTTGTCGAGTAGCTTCTTATTGTAATTAACGTACGAACTTTATATAAAAAGGACATACAAACAAAAATAATAAATTCTTCGAAAAACACAGACGAAAAATACAGACGAAATTCACAGCGATATTCTGTTTCTGTATTCATTTCAGAGAAAAACTCTGGAAATGGGAGTTGTGGAGCGCAACCATATTTCTATTTTACAAGCTTTTATTTAGTTTCACCTGTCCCGATGTTTGTCATCAAATCTTGCAAATTAAATTTGATCCACTTCCAGTTGCCCGATTAACGTGAAATTTGGCAGATGTTCATAGTTCCCGTGACAATGCATTATGGAATTTTTGAGGAAAAAAAAATGGCGGCTCTAAGATGGCGGACGAGATTTGTGTTTATGGTCCGATTCGACTCAAAATTAGTATGTAGGGGTTTTCGGGGTTGGAGATCATGCTTTTTTTTCAAAATTCACAAATTTAAGATGGCGGCTCTAAGATGGCGGACGAGATTTGTGTTTATGGTCCGATTCGACTCAAAATTAGTATGTGGGGGTTTTCGGGGTTGGAGATCATGCTTTTTTTTCAAAATTCACAAATTTAAGATGGCGTAGGAGTTAATTTTCAGATGGTCTCCTCATTGAAGGACTAGATAGCTCAGAACTCACAGGAGAAAGGCCTCATAATGACTATGCATCAACAAAAATGCATAGATTAAGGTGTACTTACTAAAAAGCACAAAATAAAATAATTAATAAGAAAACCTTTTCAACCTTCCGCAGATAACGTGAGTGGTTTCTAAATTTTTGATAACGTCGGTCTGACAAACCGATTTTTTCAAGGAATGATTATTGGTCGTTTTTACTTAAAAATTAATGAATATTTTTTATTGAACATATTATTTGACTATAATTTCCATGTACAAATACAAACACAAACGGATTTTTAAAAGAATATATTTTTTTTGTAGGCTATAAAACAGCTGTATTTTCATTCAATACAACAGAAATTTAACAAAATAAAAATATGCTTCTGAAGAAAATGACAAAAACATAAACAGTAATGAATTAACCTTAAATATAACAATATAATAGGGACAAAAAAATCGAATAAATAAAAACTGGCAACTGAATAAACTAGTTCAAATTTTATCAATTTTCATTTTGCCGAATGCAGTCTATGCACATTCCCTGGAGATGCTGACTGATTCACTGACTTCCTCATACGGTCTTCGCAATCGCTCCTGTTCTCTTCCGTAACTCATTCTGACGTAGTCACACTAAAAACATACTATTCAGTTCAAGAATGAAGACGCCAAATCAAATTATACTTACCTCAGAGTTTTACACGAACGATAACGCCGGTTTCACGCACCGTATACTTATTTTTCTAACGAAGCAAACGCTCTATTTGACAGACAATGTAAACCTGACAAGATTCTCAATAGTACGAAAGGTACCCTGGCGGTGTTAAATATTGTAGAATGTGGACTGTAAATACTTCTTTTTGGGATAAAATTGTAATGAAAAACTTAAAGGAATTGATTTTCTTTTCGAACATTCATTTCCTTGATTCCTACAAAAATTGTTATATTGTTTCTATGACAACTCATCTCATTCTTTCCCAAGAAAGAAACAAATTGAACAAAAGTACCTAACAGGCGGAAAGCGGGAAATATATAAACAACAGATAGTTAGCGCGAATATTTAAATCAGTCGGTGCGAAAGACCGTACGTTATAAGCGAAAGGTTTTAAAGAGAAGCTTTTATTCAAAGGCGCTCAAAAGAAAAAATAATAACTTTGGATGTGCGACGTAGGTTATTCCGTGAGTTATAGATTTGAAAGCTTGTCACGCAGAGTTTTCAGTTCGAATACAGAAGCGACAAGCTTTTGAATCTATATAGCTCACGGAATAACCTACGTCGCATATCCCAAGCTATTATATTTAACTTTTTAGCGCATTTGAATAAAAGCTTGTCCATAAAAAGTTTTTTTATTAATAATTTTTTTATATGGGCCGTGTTATTGACAGATTTTTTCTCCCAAATTCAATTCAATTCAATAAAATAAAAAACAGTTTGTTTCCAAATCTCACACATAGAAATGATGGTTTTCATTGGGAGTCTTTTTCGGAAAAAATATGTTTCTTGTTAGATTTTACCCGGATCCAAAATATTCCACAACCCGAAAATAACGTTCCCTAGATAGATCTCCATGAATTATGTAGATTTTCATAGCAAATTTCCAGTTATCATAGTTCGACATGCCTTCCAATTTCTCCATAGATGGCAACGATCCGTGTCCATTAGCCATACTGACTATTCTTACGCTTGCACTTTGCTCAACAACTCAAATTCGACAAAAACTTGATCAGAATTTAGAAAAAGTTCTGATAAACTCACTTTCCGATATTTCACGGATAAACTAACATGTTTCTAGCTCTGGGCACATAACCTGTACTTGACTCTTCTTATCAAAGATTTATTGACAGAACATCATCTAAGTTAAACAAAACAACAAATCTAATATACAAGATGATAAAGTATTGTCCTTCACATTCATTATCAAAATCAACAGATTATATTTTCAACAGTTCATATATCTGACCATAAAATACTGTTTAGATTTCGGTTCCAATTTACTTCTTCGTGCACTTGGGAATGAACGAATAAGCCGTCGATGCAATTGATTATATAATTCTTTTAAATAATATATTTATAGGTTTATATATATATATATATATATATATATATATATATATATATATATATATATATATATATATATATATATATATATATATATATATATATATATAATATATATATATATATATATATATTATATATATATATTGTTATGTTCAGAAGTAGTTGAATATTTGAAAATTGAAATAAAAATTAAAAAAAAAATAAATAAAAATTTTCTATTATATCTATGTATGTTATTTTATATTTTTGGATTCTACCGTTTTTCTGAAACCTTATATAATATTTTTGATACATAGTTTGAAATAACATGTTTTCAACATTAAGCAATTGGCATAATTAAAAAATCATAAAAATTAAATTTTACTAATATATTTTTGAGCACAAGCAGATAACAAAATGTTAAAAGTTCAACATTCTGTATATGGAATTGGATCTGAACACAATAGCCAATGAGATGCCAGGAAAAATCTTGATACAAAATTAGGAATTTTGAAAATATGAACAGCAGAAACGTCAAAAGAATGATTTTTACATATCTTGTATATAGTATGTAAGGTAGTTAGAAATGTTTCGTAAATAAGAGCTGTCAAAAAGGTGAAAATAATGAAAAGTGAGTGAAAATCGAAAATTCGAGAAGGAAACAAAGGATGTTGGTATCAAGGGAGAAAAATCAACAAGCTAAGCGAGGGAGAACAACAAATCAATTTTGGAAGAACCGAAGGAGAAAAATTGAAATTTAAAAAAATCAATCAATATGTATTAGAAAAACAGTTATTTGACAAGACAATATGGGAAATACTATAAAGAACAATGGCAGATGAAACATCCCAGATGTAGAGTTAATCTTACCTTTTTTCATCGGAGATTCACCAGTACGAGGCAAAGTCACAGTCGACAAAGGGGCTGCACTTTCCAGGAACGGGAAGAAATCCAAAACACTGAACATTCTCATTACTAGAAGTCACAGGCATTTTGAAACCATAAAAGCTACTGCAGTGCAAAAAAAATAAACCTTTTGAAGAACCCTTTTGATAGAACTCGTTCATGATTCAGTATATAGACCACATAACCTTCAAAACTGGCTAACAATTCATTATTATTATCACATAACTTCACATTTTCTGTATATATTTGCTATGAAGTACTAATTAGGTTATTTATCGCAGAATAGGTAGTAGTAAGCTTCTCCTGAATGAAGGAAATTATAATTTCTGCATTATTTTCAATATTTGAGCAACAATGAATTGCCATTTTCTGTAATTTACTTCAAGAACGACCAGAGGGCTCCACAGTAGAACCGACTACTGAGATTCCATAGGCGTACCGATTGACTTAGCTGAGTTGAAGGAAATAAGGTGGAAGAGTGGATGGGAAAAAGGTTAAATGCATGGTCGGACATATTAAATATTTATATGGGTATCATTTGTCAATATATATATTTTGTTATGATGTCTGGTTGTGGAAAAAAAAACCAATATAAAATAACAATAAAACGAACCGCAATCAACGCATCATAAGAATGTATATATATATATATATATTTATATATATATATATATATATATATATATATATTTATATATATATATATTTATATATATATATATATATATTATATATATTATATATTGTTATGATGCGTTGATTGCGGTTCGTTTTATTTTATTTTATATTTGTTTTTTTTTTCTACAACCAGACACCATAACAAAATATATATATTGACGAATGATACCCATATAAATATTTAATATGTCCGACCATGCATTTAACCTTTTTCCCATCCACTCTTCCACCTTATTTCCTTCAACTCAGCTAAGTCAATCGGTACGCCTATGGAATCTCAGTAGTCGGTTCTACTGTGGACCCTCTGGTCGTTCTTGAAGTAAATTACAGAAAATGGCATTTCATTGTTGCTCAAATATTGAAAATAATGCAGAAATTATAATTTCCTTCATTCAGGAGAAGCTCACTTCTACCTAGTCTGCGATAAATAACCTAATTAGTACTTCATAGCAAATATATACAGAAAATGTGAAGTTATGTGATAATAATAATGAACTGTAACCCAGTTTTGTAGGTTATGTGGTCTATATACTGAATCATGAACGAGTCTATCAAAAAGGGTTTTTCAAAAGGTTTATTTTTCAATGCACTGCAGTAGCTTTTTATGGTTTCAAAATACCTGTGACTTCTAGTAATGAGGATGTCCAGTGTTTCGGATTTTCTCCCGTTCCTGGAAACTGCAGCCCCTTTGTCGACTGTGACTTCGCCTCTACATCTGGGATGGTTCATCTGCCATTGTTCCTTATAGTATTTCCCATATTGTCTTGTCAAATAACTGTTTTTCTAATACATATTGATTGATTTTTTTAAATTTCAATTTTCTTCCTTCGGTTCTTTCAAAATTGATTTGTTGTTCTCCCTCGCTTAGCTTGTTGATTTTTCTCCCTTGATACCAACATCCTTTGTTTCCTTCTCGAATTTATCGATTTTCACTCACCTTTTGTTGAACTTTTCTTATTTTCACCTTTTTGACAGCTTTTATTTACGAAACATTTCTACCTTACATACTATATACAAGACATGTAAAAATCATTCTTTGACGTTTCTGCTGTTCATATTTTCAAAATTCCTAATTTTGCATCAAATTTTTTCTGGCATCTCATTGGCTATTGTGTTCAGATCCAATTTTATATACAGAATGTTGAACTTTTAACATTTTGTTATCTGCTTGTGCTCAAAAATATATTATAAATTTAATTTCTATGATTTTTAATTATGCCAATTGCTTGTAATGTTGAAAACATGTTTATTTCAAACATATGTATCGAAAAATTTTATATAAGGTTTCAGAAAAACGGTAGAATCTTCAGAAAAACTATAAAATAACATAGCATAGATTACTAAATACGAACAATTTTTTATTTATGTTTTTTTTTATAATTTTTATTTCAACTCTTCAAATATTCAACGTACTTCTGAACATAATAATATTTATATATATATATATATATATATATATATAAACCTATAAAAATATTATTTGAAAGAATTATATAATCAATTGCATCGACGGCTTATTCGTTCATTCCAAGTGCACGAAGAAGTAAATTGGAACCGAAATCTAAAGAGTATTGTATGGTCAGATATATGAACTGTTGAAAATATAATCTGTTGATTTTGATAATGAATGTGAAGGACAATTACTTCATCATCTTGTATATTAGATTTGTTGTTTTGTTTAACTTAGATGATGATCTGTCAATAAATCTTTGATAAGAAGAGTCAAGTACAGGTTATGGGCCCAGAGCTAGAAACAGTGTTTATGTTTATCCGTGAAATATTTATATATATATTATATATATATATATATATAAGTAGAAAATTCTTGGGATTGGGATTCTGTTGTGGAAATCAAAATTTAAATTATGGCATAATAGACGTTTCGCCCCTGGCCGGGGGCATCTTTATATTTTTTTTCCTCTTTTTTGGTTTATTGTTATTATATATATATATATATATATATATATATATATATATATATATATATATATATATATATATATATATATATATATATATATATATTATATATATATATATATATATTATATATATATATATATATATATAAATATATAAATATATATATATACACCTAATGAATTTATGTGTGAAGAAGTGGCCACCTCAATTATGAAAAGTTATTTTACCGAATAATCATTCCGAAAAGTCGAAAAGCATACGAAAAATAATTCCAGATGATGATCAGAAAAAAAATCCATTGAGTACAAATATGTCTAAAGTAAAAAAGAAGATAAAAAAATTCTTCATGAACTTTCACACACGTGATAACGTTCCGTGTGAAAGTCATATTATCAGTGAATACAACATTAATCTCTCAGATTCATTATAACCAGTAGAAAAATAAACATTTGCACGTCTCCCGCTAAGATTCAGTGAATCTCCGATTCAATTTATAAGAAGCAGTCATTTTTTACCGCTGCATGATGAAAATAGCTTTAAATCACTTGAGTGAAAATAATAATTTCCATGTACGTTAACGCCACGACCAACTGATAAAATATGAGCAAAGTAATAAACTATGTTTTTTAATCATCCTGAGAGTGTAACATTATAAATCAACAACATAAAACTGTCTTAACTATCTGCTTCGTTCGAGACAAAGGGCTAACGCTCAACACAGGAAACCGCGAAGTACCTACTATAAAAACCCAGAAAATTATTCGACCTCTCTCATTCAAGCATCCAAGCTCATTCACTCAACTCGACTCCACCAAGTATAATCCATGTTCACAGCTCGGTATATAGTTTAATTCAAACTCAGTCTAAAATATCAAATATAAATAATTGAAATGTATCTAGAATCAGTGCACGTATTTAATCACTAAATGAGCAATGAAGAAATCGAAAATTATTAATTATAATTCAGAAACCGTTTGATGAAAATATTGTGTGTGAAATCCAGAATCTGAATCAGCAGAAATGGTGAGCTGTGTTTTTGTGGTTTGTGTTACTTTGGCCTATCAGATCTTCTTCAACGATTATTCAATTTCATAGACTATTCGATTTTCTACGAAATTTCTATCTAACGTAAAATATTTTTTTTGTGAAATTTGTGGAATTTCAATTACATAATTGAGTATGGCAATTTGTTATTTTTTCAAAACATGAATTGAATAAGCCTTGACTTTTGAACTACTCTATAGAATCTCCAGTTATTTGTACAATGAATGAAAATCACTCTCACTGCGGAATACATTCTGAAGTATTTTTATTCATTGTTGTAAAGCAAAACTATACCTAGAATTATTTCACAGTTCTTTCATCGAACCAATTTAGTTTATATCCAGTGTGTGAAAAGGATTACCATATTTTATGAATCATTCATCCACTTTCGACCAATATTAATTTTTCCATAATCGTTTCATTTCCTCAATTGGTAGAGTTTCAGATATTCCAATCAAGAGTATGTATAAGCATTTGACTTATATAAATTATGAAACTTTCTTACAATTGATTTGGAATGATACTTGTTCATTCCCATGGTTTCCCTATTTTTATTTGTTAAATTATTAAAATATTTGATATAATACACAGTGTGGTTGGAAAAAGCTGAATTTGGTTCAGACAGATATTTTATTGAAAAAATTATTGTTCATCTTAAGTCATTTAGAAATTTCAAGATTCTTGAAATTCCAGTTCCTTATACAGGGGCTTTGGAAAATTGATGTAACTTACCGTCAGTTGTAACGCATTCATCAATCAGGTTGTCTTACTTTTATAGAACATGTACTTAATTCTATGGAAGAACTTAAGTTGTATTGATTAGAATGTCATACCATACAGTGTGTATTTGTTGTAACGAAGCAGTTGTTTTCATCAATATAGTTTGTTTGTTTTTATAAGTGCTTTAATTATCTGCAGAGTATCCTCAACTAGATTGCCAAAGTACACAATTTGAACGATTCCAGCTCTCTGAGAATTTATATCATCTATTATTGAGACGACGACTCGTATCTGCCACTCGATAAAAATCGCCAGTGAGTTTTAATGAATCATTCACACCCAGTATATCCCGTCATAAACTTGGTAACAATATCTCAACTAAGTATGCAGGGCAGGTTCATGATAACTCTACTAGGGCATGGTGAATTATTTTCAGGTATGAGGTGTCTAGAATATTTCTGATTTGTTCAACCTATATTGTAGATGTCTAAGAATATGTAGTGTTTGTTATGCGAACGTCCCATCGTTGATGTGGATCTAGCGTTACTCCTGAGTATTTGATGTTCACGCAGGAGTTGAAAACTTTCATAGTTCCATTATTGTATACATGTAGTGTTGGGTACTCTGGTAATGAAGTCTTGTTTTTGGTGAATGGTATTTGAAAGTTTTCTTCAAATTCATTATCAGATGTTTCTGGCTGATCCAGTCAAAAATTGTTTTCAAATCTGATTCTGTTTTGTTTTTTGACCAATGTATAATTCATCAGTGCATAAGATTGCAGTGCCATCTGCAAAGTAGGTCCTGCTTGTGTTTTCAGAGTCAGTATCTTGTTGATGTATATCGTGAATAGGATGGGACCCAGGGCTGACCCCTGAGGTACTCTATATTTGAAAAAAATTTCTCCATTAAATTTTCCATTAATTTTTACAATCTGCGTTATTTTTGAGAGATAACTATCAAACGATTTGTTGCTTTCCCCTCGTATTCCTATATCCTCCAATGCTTCTGATAGTTGTTCGTGGCTGACAGTGTTGAACGCATTGGCTAGATCAAGGAATACACATAGTCTTGTTTTATATTCAATGATTTTTTCATTGATGAAACATGCTAGAGATGAATTTGTTGATAATTTCTTTCTGAACCCCTATTGTTTCATGGATATCAGTTTGTGTTTGTTGAGGAAACAGTTGCCCCTCAATTTGAGAGCAATAACTGAACTGAAGATGGATGTATAAAAAACAGAGGAATATATTTGTCTCTAAATGGGAGAGTTTTCAATATATTCATATTATATAACGTCTAATTTAATATGTATTCATAATTGAAGAGTACGAAAGTGAACAATCAATATGGACACTTATTATCCATATAGAAGTAATATTCATATACTTGTTGAATTGAAAAACCCAATTTCATTGAATTTGGATACAAATATAAATGCATTTTTGCCATAATTATGTATTTGAACTGAACATTTTTACAAAAATCACTAACATTCATATTATATCTACATATGATTATTCTACTTCTCGGACTTGCGCAACGCAATTTTCCCAGCTCTCATTTGAAATATTCTGCATTCCTGACTGAATCAGAGCTACCTAAAATATATTTGAAGTTGGCGAAACATTATTCCACCTTACCGATGCTTTTAACCCATGCCATGTGTTCAATTTGATTAAATATACAGAGTAAGGAGGAAGTCCCAACATTGTATGTGATCCCCATCATTTGAAATTTTGCAGGTGTTCATAACCCCGGTGACAATGCCTTATCTAATTTTTGTTGGAGAAAAAAACGGAATGGCGGCTACAAGATGGCGGACGAGATTTGTAATCATAATCCGATTTGATTCAAAATTGGTGTGTGCGGGTTTTCGATATCGGTGAATTATTCATGAATTCAAATGGCGGCTCCAAGATGGCGGACGAGTTCTGTGATTATGGTCCGATTCGATTCAAAATTGGTATGTGGGATTTTTCGGGGTCGGAAATCATGGAATGTTCGTTAACATTCATGAGTTCAAGATGGCGGCCTCAAGATGGAGGATGAGTTTTGTGATTATGGTCCAATTCGATTCAAATTGGTATCGGAGGTTCTGGGGTCGCAGATTATGAATTTTTGTCAAAATCCATAAATTCAAGATAGCAGTCCCAATATGGAAACGATTCGTGATTATTCGGCGGTTTTCGCGGTCGGATTTTTTAAATTTCTGTCAAATTAATAAATCCAAGATGGCGGCTCCAAGATGGAGGACCAGTTTTCAGATTATGGTCATATTTTATTCAAAATTGGTATGTGGGTGTTTTCAGGTTCGTAGATAATGATTTTTTTGTAGAAATCTATAAATTTAAGATGGCTACTTCAGGATGGCGTGCGATATTTGTGATTATGGTCAGATTCTATTCAAAATTGGTGTGTGGTTTTTGGGGTCGGAGATCATGATTTCTTTCAGCTCGAAACTAACCGGGAAGAGACCCCGTAATAACGATACTCTTTATTAGAAGTAAACCCATTAAGGCGAACTAACTAAAAAGCAAGAAATAAAATAACTGATGAAAAATATTTTCAAATACAAGCTTTCATTCAAGCCGTGTACTTAAATGTATGAAATATTATTTGGTTTCGAAAAGATTGTCGCGTGAATTGTCATAAAATTAATACTCCCACGAATTGTTACTCACCAACCAATCATTGTTCAATGAAATTAATTCATACCAACTTTTATGGAAACTTTGCGCGACAAGCTTTTAAAACCAAATAATTCAATAAAAAATTATTAAATCATTGTCAGCGATGACTAACAGTTATTTTATACGTTTTAGTACACGACTTGAATGAAAGCTTGTCTTTAAAATCGTTTTTTATTAGTTATTTCATTATTGACAATTATCCTAATAATTCAAGCAGTTGTTCTTGTGAAACTATTCTCAGAATATATTATTTTCAACCATATAGTCCTGTATGGTGAGTTTTGTGTATTCAACACCAAAATTGATGTCACCTTCGTCTTTGGTAGCTCGCATTATCAATCACAGTCCTACTATGTGGTGGAAAGTTTATTTTTGAAACAGTCTCCGAATAATTCTGCCTTAGTATCGGTAACCTAACAGCGGAAGTTTTGGTTGATAATTCTTTTTCTGGCTTATCGTGGATATTTCGAAGTCAGAATATTTTAATTTTACGATGTACTAATAACTGGTAGCGGTTTCCAGTTCTCTAGTTTCATATTGTCTTACCTTTTCCACCAGCTGCAAGTAATCCAAGAGGTCCATTCAAATTATCGACCCATCCAGGAAAAGGTTCTTCTAACGATGATACCACTGCAAAGAAACGTATTTATATGAGCTGGATGTTGTAGAGGAAGATATGCTTTTCAATGGAATCGATGTACAAAAATTCATTAAAAATGCATAGCAAAATCGAGGATTTGATTTATTTTTCGAGAACTTAGCAACCTCGAAGTTGTTATTCCATGGTGAACTATATCAATTATGTCCATTCATTTCTGTCCACTCGACATTTGAACTGATAAAGTTGAGTTCAGAACTATGAGAGAACTATCTTTCAATATTGTACAAACTAGGTTTCAACAAAGTGAGTCTTGTGTTCTTATAGCACAAATACGTATTTTTCGTTCAATGTTGAGTTTGAGCTCCCGAACCTCCTACAGAAACTCATTTAAAGACCTCAAAATATCAACCTTATCCTCCCTTTATATCTCAGAATTGTATAATATATATATATATATATATATATATATATATATATGAATTTAGAGATAACGACTGAAAATTGGTATGAACAGTGGGGAATAACGGGGATCTTCAGTCAGCACAAGTGTTGAACTATGAAAAACTCTTTAATACGATGGACGGAGCTTTCGTTTCAATTTTGAAACTTCTTCAGGGTCCTAAAATATGTAAATGACATTATTGTGAAAAAAATACCTAAAATGAAGGAAGTACTTACAGTAATCTGAGTGGATGATAAATGAACATTAACTTTAAAAAAAAAACGTAAAATATGTAAAAATTTGTCGGAATTGTGTTATATCTTTGACGCTTCGAGTGACATTGAAGGATTTGAAATGACAACCTATGATTAATCGTCAGAAAAATATAAAATATGTAGGGTGTGTTAATGTTTATATTATATTCTTTGAGAATCATCAGTTCTAATCCATTTGTGGAAGATAACTGTAGATTTTGCTAAGATTTTCGATATCTGTTTTTTTGTTCATATTTTGATTGGATTTATTAATTTCAATCATTTCAAGGAATAATCTTTTAGAGAAAATTTTTTCTGAATGTAAAACTTGTGCTTCCTCGAATGATATTTTATGGCCTGTTTCAATAGCATGTTGAGCTGATGCACATGACTTCTTGTTGAGTCTTATATCACTTCTGTGAGAGATAATACGATTGTTTAAAGTTCTTGAACTCGTACCAATATATGCTGCTGTAGACAACATTTGATTTCTTCAAATCTGGTGTGGGATCTTTTAACCTCGTATTTAAATTTCCAATAGTCTTGATATTTTTTTGTGAGATTTTTTTGTTACTTTCATTCTCGAATAATTTAATTATATTTGATGATAGAATTCCTATAGTAGGAATTGAAAAATAAATTATCCTTTCATTGTTATTTTCTGAATTCTGATTATTTGTGTCATCATTATTAATTTGTCTATCAGAGTTGGTATTGAAAAGGATTCTATTAAGAAGTTTTTTGGGGTAAGAATTATCTAGTAAAATATTTCTGAGAATTTAAAAATTTTTGTTTCTCAATGAAGGATGAACCATCATCTCGATTCTTTTTTTCATGCAAAGAATCAAATTTATATTCATTCTTTTTGGGTGGAAGGAATGATAGTTTATGTATCTTTCAGAGTTTGTTGGTTTTATATACCAATCTGTGATTAGTGAATTGTTTTCTCTACGAATTATTTTAGTATCTAAAAATGGAATACTTTTATTTTTTTCTAATTCATTTGTGAATTGTAAATTTTTATTGTAGTTATTTACTTTTCTTAAAATTTCATCGGATTTATCCATTGGTATTGCACAAATAATATCATCTACAAATTCTTTCAAAAATACAACTTCAAAGGTCAATTGTGGTAATATTTCTTAGAAAAGGTCATCCATTACATACGAAGCAATGATTGGTGAGATGGTAGCTCCCATAGGTGTTCCAAGAATTTGTTTGTAGCAATTTCCTTCGAAAGAAAAGAAACTAGATTTGAATATGAATTGAATGATTTCTAAAAATTTTGTTTGTGAAATATTACAGTGTTCGTCTATTCTACTCCATCTTTTAGTTATACTTTTCAACACTAATTCTATCGGTATGTAACTGAATAAGAAAACAACATCTAGGCTTATCAAGACATAGCTTTGTGGAAGTTGTTTTTCGTTGATTAATTTAGAAAACTCGAAAGAATCTTCAACATAAAACTTATTTTCAAAGTCATATGCATCTGTAAGGATGTCTGTGAATAATTTAGATATTTTGATATTGGGTGCATCAATAGATGAAATGATAGGTCTGAGTTTCATGATTGGTTTATGAATTTTGGGTAAACCATAGTATTTTGGTGATACAGAACTGTATATCATACATTTTTTTGCTTCTTCTCCAGTGATCATTTTTGATTTTTTTAATTCTGAAATAAATTTATTTGCTTTTTGTTCAATGGTTGAGGTAGGATCTCTATTTAATTTGGTGTAAGAGTTTTCGTCATCAAGGATATCATGAGATTTTTTTATATATTCAGTTTTTTCTAAAATGACTGTTACATTACCTTTATCTGATTTTGTTAAAATAAGATTAGGATGGTTTTTGAAAAATTCTTTGTTTTTTTTATAAAGATAATTGAAGTTGGATTTTGAAAAAAAATAACTGAATAACTACAATAAAAATTTACAATTCACAATTGAATTAGAAAGAAATAAAAGTATTCCATTTTAGGATACTAGAATAATTCGTAGAGAAAACAATTCACTAATCACAGATTGGTATATAAACCAACAAACTCTGAAAGATACATAAACTATCATTTCTTCCACTCAAAAAGAATGAAAATGAATTTGATTCTTCGCATGAAATGAAGAATCGAGATGTTGGTTCATCCTTCATTGAAAAACAAAAATTTTAAAATTCTCAGAAATATTTTACTAGATGATTCTTACCCAAAAAACTTCTTAATAGAATTCTCTTCAATACCAACTCTGATAGACAAATTAATAATGATGACACAAATAATCAAAATTCAGAAAATAACAATGAAAGGATAATTTATTTTTCAATTCCTAATATAGGAATTCTATCATCAAATATAATTAAATTATTCAAGAATGAAAGTAACATAAAAATCTCACAAAAAAATATCGAAACTATTGGAAATTCAAATACGAGGTTGAAAGATCCCACACCAGATTTGAAGAAATCAAATGTTGTCTACAGCATACCATGTAACAACTGTGATTTGAACCATATTGGTACAAGTTCAAGAACTTCAAATGATCGTATTATCTCTCACAGAAGTGATATAAGACTCAACAAGAAGTCATGTGCATTAGCTCAACATGCTATTGAAACAGGCCATAAAATATCATTCGAGGAAGCACAAGTTTTACATTCAGAAAAAAATTCTCTAAAAGATTATTTCTTGAAATGATTGAAATTAATAAATCCAATCAAAATATGAACAAAAACACAGATATCGAAAATCTTAGCAAAATCTACAGTTATCTTCTACAAATGGATTAAAACTGATGATTCTCAAAGAATATAATATAAACATTAACACACCCACTACATATTTTATATTTTTCTGACGATTAATCATAGGATGTCATTTCAGATATTTCAATGTCACTCGAAGCGTCAAAGATATAACACCATTCCGACAAATTTTTACATATTTTACGTTTTTTTTAAAGTTAATATTCATTTATCATTCACTCAGATTACTGTAAGTACTTCCTTCATTTTAGGTATTTTTTTCACAATAATGTCATTTACATATTTTAGGACCCTGAAGAAGTTTCAAAATTGAAAAGAAAGCTCGGTCCATCGTATTAAAGAGTTTTTCATAGTTCAACACTTGTGCTGACTGAAGATCCCCGTTATTCCCCACTGTTTATATATATATATATATATATATATATATATATATATATATATATATATATATATATATATATATATATAATATATATATATATATATATATAAAAACAAAGATACATTCCCAGATTGATTCTTAGCATGATTATAGTACTAGACACAAAAGTAATTTCATTGTACCTTTTACAAAACTTCGAATATCTCAAAATGCCCCAAACTTCAGGGCACCAAAACTATTCAATTCAATTCCAGAAAACATAGAAAATAGTAGTTCGATATTCATTTTCAAACGAAAACTAAGAAAAATTCTAGTACAAAATTGCTTTTACTCCATAGAAGAGTTTTTTGAGCATCACTCCTGAGGAAAAACATTATTTTTTGTTTCTTATTTATTTAATCGCTTTCAATTATCTGTTATTCATAGTTGGTTATATGAGATGTTTGCCATTCGTTTGTCGAGGGTATTAATGCATTTTGTATTTGATCCCTTATTTGACTTTTTCCATAGAGCTTGTACTGTCTCCAGGAAATGAAACCACTATTCTTCTCTATTCTAGTCAAATCAATTTGGGGTAGAAGTGCCTGATAGATTTTCAAACCCCGAACCCTTGGACGATTCTGAAGTTTTCTACACGGTTCATAATGAAAAAATATTCATAAAACGGCAACTATGCCGGCTAACATACTTACTGAGGTATTTCTTATTATTTAATAACGAGGCCACTTTTTTTATGTCTAGTTTTTTTCCCGGACACATGAAAAAATCACGTGATTATGCATTTCAATACGTTCGACCAGGAAAACTCATGTGCCGCGTCCTATCCTACCGTAACCCCGGCACAGCGGCGATAAAGGGGTATGGAAACGCAGTTTACTACCTTTTCGTCCCGGACAGAAACCCTCAACAAAAAGTGAAGGTACGGACTAGATGTACCCAAGAGAACAACTGTGCAGACTTCCACGTTGCCGAAAATCTCTGGCAAATCTGTAAGTGCTCTGCGTAATTTTCTGTATCACCGCGCTTATATACTCTACTAAACCGATATTTTTCTCACAGGATTCGGATCGTTCATTAACTCGTTTTATTTTCCGACGCAATTATAACTACAAAAAGTGTCGATAAAAATGTCAACTTCTGGTGTCCATAGATTCATGAATGAATCTGGCCTTTTTCTTTTTTAAATTACCAGATATACAAATTGAGTTGGGTATGAAAATGAGGAGTTCGTGAGTATCTATATATATATATATATATATATATATATATATTATATATATATATATATATATATATATATATATATATAGAGGGAGAGAAGAGAGAGAGAGAGAGAGAAAGAGAAATTTGTTACGAATCCAAAAGAGTCCACCATCCGCCAACAGCCTGTTTCATGGTTTCCTAATCATCAGGACGGCTTGTGGTCTCTTTCGAATTCGTATCAGATATCTCATTGTGCTAATACCTACCGGCAAGTACGAAAATGTGAAAAGCATCAAATTATAGAAAGTGACACCTATGATCAGTGCGGTGACGCACAAACCTGTTGTCGTGGAATTTCAATGACACGAAATTTCGTGCACATTAACAGGTCACCAACAGATGTCAGTATAGGCCAATCCACGACACCAATAGTCGTACTGCTAGTGCGTTCGGAGGAACGCAAAACAAATGACGGGAGAAAGAGAAATTTGTTACAAATCCAAGAGAGCCCCATATGCAAACAGCCTCTTTCATGATTTCCCAATCATCAGGACGGCTTGTGGTCTCTTTCAAATTCTTATCAAATATCTCATAGTGCCAATACCTACCGGCAAATACGAAAATGTGGAAAGCATCAAAGCCAGAGCCCACCATCTGCCAACAGCCTGTTTCATGGTTTCACAATGATCAGAAAGATACCACAAGCCGTCCTGATGATTGGGAAACCATGAAACAGGCTGTTGGCGAATGGTGGGCTCTCTTGGATTCGTAGCAAATTTCTCTTTCCCTCGTTATTCGTTTTGCGTTACTCTGAACGCACTGAGAACTACTATTGGTGTCGTGGATTGGCCTATACTGACATCTGTTGGTGACCTATCAATGTGCACGAAATTTCGTGTCATTAAAATTCTACGACAACAGGTCTAAGCTTCACCGCACTGATCATAGGTGTCACTATCTATAATCTGATGCTTTTCACATTTTCTACTTGCCGGTAGGTATTAGCACTACGAGTATTTGATACGAATTTGAAAGAGACCACAAGCCGTCCTGTGATTAGGAAACCATGAAACAGGCTGTTGGCAGATGGTGGGCTATCTCTTTCTCTCGTTATTTGTGTTGCGTTACTCTGAACGCACTAGGAGTATGACTATTGGTGTCTTGGATTGACCTTAACTGACATCTGTTGGTGACCTATTAATGTGCACGAAATTTCGTGTCATTAAAATTCCATGACAACAGGTCTAAGCTTCACCGCACTGATCAAAGGTGTCACTTTCTATGATCTGATGTATATATATATATATATATATATATATATATATATATATATATATATATATATATATATATATTTATACATATATAAACAGTGGGGACTAACGGGGATCTTCAGTCAGCACAAGTGGTGAACTATGGAAAACTCTTTAATTTAATACGTTGGACCAATCTTTCGTTTCAATTTTGAAACTTCTTCAGGGTTCTAAAATATGTATATTACATTATTGAGAAAAAAATACTCAAAATGAAGGAAGTACTCACAGTAATCTGAGTGGTTGTCAATGAACATTAACTTTATAAAAAAACGTAAAATATGTAAATATTTGTCGGAATGGTGTTATATCTTTGAAGTTTCGAGTGACATTAAGGATTTGAAATGACAACCTATGATTAATCGTCAGAAAATATAAAATATGTAGTGGGTGGTTAATTTTTCAATTATATTCTTTGAGAATCATCAGTTTTAATCCATTTGTGAAAGATAACTGTAGATTTTGCTAAGATTCTCGATATCTGTTTTTTTGTTCATATTTTGATTGGATTTATTAATTTCCATCATTTCAAGAAATAATCTTTTAGAGAATGTTTTTCTGTATGTAAAACTTGTGCTTCCTCGAATGATATTTTATGGCCTGTTTCATAGCATGTTGAGCTAATGCACATTATTTCTTGTTGAGTCTTATATCACTTCTGTGAGAAATAGTACGATTATTCAAAGTTCTTGAACTTGTACCAATATAGTTCAAATCACAGTTGTTACATGGTATGCTGTAGACAACATTTGATCTCTTCAAATCTGGTGTGGGGTCTTTTAACCTCGTATTTAAATTTCCAATAGTCTCGATAATTTTTTGTGAAATCTTTTTGTTACTTTCATTCTTGAATAATTTGAAAAATTTGAATGAATTCCTATATTAGGAATTGAAAAATAAATTATCCTTTCATTGTTATTTTCTGAATTCTGATTATTTGTGTCATCATTATTAATTTGTCCATCAGAGTTGGTATTGAAAAGAATTCTGTTAAGAAGTTTTTTTGGGTGAGAATTATCTAGTAAAATATTTCTGAGAATTTCAAAATTTTTGTTTTTCAATGAACCAACATCTCGATTCTTTTTTTCATACAAAGAATCAAATTTATTTCCATTCTTTTTGAGTGAAAGGAATACTAGGCTATGTATCTTCCAGAGTTTGTTGGTTTTATATACCAATCTGTGATTAGTGAATTGTTTTCTCTACGAATTATTCTAGTATCTAAAAACGGAATACTTTTATTTTTTTCTAATTCAATTGTGAATTGTAAATTTTCATTGTAGTTATTTACTTTTCTTAAAATTCCATCGGATTTATCCATTGGTACTCTACAAATAATATCATCTACAAATGTTTCAAAAAATGGAACTCCAAACGTCAATTGTGGTAATATTTCTTCGGAAAGGTCATCCATTACAAACGTCAAAATAAGTCGTTTCGGTGCTACTTCAAACGATGTGATAAACCAAACTATTGAAGAAAATATACCCAGTAACACAAAAAATCAAAATCTTATGAATGGAGACAATTTATGACGGTCTGTGCGGAACGCAACCACAAATTAGATGCAGAAAATAGCAACGAAAGATTAGCATTCATTCTAATGCGGAAAGTCAATATGCGGAAAGTTGATGGTAGTGATCACAAGGAGAGTGTTATCAAAACCATATGGAACACTACTTCAAAATTAGTAAAGAAAAATACTCTTGTGAGTATCATAGTCATATTGATTCCTTCAAAGATATAATGTTCAAGGACGCGAGGGCGGCTCGAGATAGTAAGAGAAAATTGTTGCATATAACCCGATATTCTCCAAAACCCGGCTAGATGGTGATGAAAACTATACAGATACTAAATGGCTTACTCAAAATTTGAAAAATCCTGAAATATGTCCTCTGATATTATACCGGAAACTTATATCGAAAAGGGGAATTATTACCAATGACAGACTTTTTCTGACAGTGGATGGCAAGTGAAAAGAATATAATAATAATAACTGGTACAAGAATTGCCCTATTGGTATCAATACAATATCAAAATGGACCAAACTATCTGCAGAAAAGATAGGATTAGACACTAAAAAACTAAAAATAACATATCACTCTAATCGTGCCACTGCAGTTAGTCAGTTACTACAATCCGGCGTTAGTGAACAACAAGCTATGAAAATTACTGGACATGGAAGTTCGAACTCGATGAAACCGTATTTACATCTTGGTGCTGAACATCATCAGAATATGGTGAATACTTTTAGGAGTACTCCAAGTACATCAAATAATAATACCAACAATATATTGGTTCACCTAATAACGGTCATACTATTGAATTTTTTTACAATTACACCATTTATAATAATTATAGTCGAGAATAATTTATCCATAAAAAAATATTTATTGGTATAGGTAACACATAATAATCAAAACGAACTGTGTATAGTTAGAATAAATAATTCATGATCATAATTGAATTTGAATTATTCATTATTATTGAGTTTCTTCCTCTTATTCTGCCGAATTTAAATTTTTGACTTCTCACTCTGTTCGTGAAATAGTCTAATATAATTTCACTCGTGATTGAATTCATCTTATGAGTCTGTCTTTTATTTCTAAACCCAACTGAGTTGCTTGAAGAAGCAACTCAGTTCCGTTTAGAAATAAATCGACAGACTTATCGCGAAAATTCAGTCACTAGTGGTATTACTACTGAGTATTCAATCTCCCCATCTCGGATTTTTGGGAGAAAACCATTAAGTCTAGTCGAGAAGTGAGTTTCCTGCAGAAAATTATTCCGTCTCCAAAAAAATATGAGCTATAGCTTATTCGATTTGGAATGCAATTCTGAGAAAGATTTTCTTTGTTTGTTCATGCTGAAGAAAATTGCAAATGCTATTAACAAAAAACAAAAAAACATGGTTTATTTTTTTCGTAAATTACTTGAAAACTATGAGCGATAGCGAATGTCGAATATAATATTCTTAAAGAGGAGGGAATTTCGAATAAAGAAGTTTCGTCTCCATCTCCATCTCCATTATTTATAATTTTAATTTTTCGCTGAAAATGGGGCTCCTTGCGACCCCTACGGCATGTGCGCGCCGCCTCTGAAGAGAGTACACTACATAAAATATTTTTTTATAGTGTTAAATATGAATTCAATAATTTGAATTAATTATGGTATGCTTTTATTACTTGAAAGAACAAGGTCCTGTTGGAAAAAAATGAAGTTAATTTTTCAACAAGTTGGGCATTTGTTAATTAGTCTTTTTTTTTGGGACCTCGGTTTTCATATAAAATAATATAGTTTTTTATTGAGTAATAATTGAATTATAAACGGTACATATTAATTGTAAACATTCAATAAACCGAGATTCTCACTAAGGCATATAGCCTGTGCGTGAGATCTATGATTTATTCGACTCAATTTTTGTTTAAAGATAAGAATTTGATATATGAAATATAGAAAATATAGATAAAATTAGGTATAAATACAATGTGTTAAAATCAAAAGTATAGATAAAGTTAGATAAAATTATATAAATAAAATCAAAGTTAATGTAAAAGGACATATTTGTACAATAATGTTAGAGGTATATATTGATATATTTGTTGAAATATGTAAAAGGCAATTTCCTATATTATAAGGTAGTATCAAAAGTATATATATGTATATTGTTTTTTTTTATTTTTTTTTTTTAATGAATAAATAAATAAATTAAATGAAACAGACTAGTTTTGAGTGTTGATTGTTGATTGGACAGACACTCTGTTGATATTTATTTCAGCATATCTATCATTTTAATGAGTTCATTTTTTGGGTATTCGGCAATAAATTTGTTTAATTTTTTCTTGAATTGATAGATATTATGCGTTTCAGTCAGATATTCTGGTAGAATTTGATACATTCTTGGTGCAAGATATGTAAAGCTACGTTGGCCAATTGTTTCAGATGCAAATGGAGTTTGGTAACGTGTATTTTGTTTCCTCGTATTATATGTGTGTGTCAATGTCTTAAGTCCTGCTTTATTTTTGAATTGCTGTATCACGATGGAGCGGTAGAATAAATGTTTTGTATCGAATACCTGTGCTTCCATGTAGAGATCATCAGATGAATATGTATAAGGTTTTCTCATTATTATTTTCAATTTTTTTTTTTGGATTATATTGATTTTTTTTAGATGTGTATTTATTGCCCCACCCCACCCTATTATGCCATAATTCAGTCGAGAGCCAACCAGTGCATGATAGACCATCATGAGTTTATTTTTGTCTAAATGTCTCTCAAAAGTTTGAATTTGTATATTAAATATCTGAGATTTTTGCTAGTATTTTCTATTTGTTCATCCCATTTCAAGTGTTTGTCTATGGTTTTGCCCAAATATTTGATATTATCTGTTGCTTCAATTTTGTTATGTTCATTGATTTTCAGAGTGTTGTAATCTGGCAAGTTTCTATTCATGCATGTAAATGTAATGAATTTTGTTTTATCGAAGTTTATTGTTAGCAAATGATGGTCCATCCAATTTTTTATGATTTTCAGGTCAGTTTCCGCTACATATTTCAGTTCTTTCCAACTATTAGCTTGATGAAGAATGGCTGTATCATCAGCAAAACTTATTATCTTGCCACTACTATTTGTTTTGTATAGGCTATTCATATATATACTGAATAACATAGGTCCCAGTACGGTCCCTTGAGGTACTCCATATTCTACCTCTACTGCATCGCTCAGACAATTTTTGAATTTTACATATTGTTGTCTATTAGATAAATAGCTTCTCATTAGATCTAGCACGTTTTCTCTCAGACCGATATCCTCTAAGGCTTCCAATAACTTCAGATGGCTTACCGTGTCGAATGCTTTTGCTAGATCTAAGAAAACACACATTGTCGGTTTGCTATCTTCTAGAGCTTTATATATATATTAGAAACTAGAAACGAAATTGCATCTTCAGTACCTTCATTTGGTTGAAATCCATATTGCCTCGACGAAATAATTTTTTTATCGCTTAGATATTTATCTAGTTTGAGTTTGATTATTTTTTCAAATATCTTTGTAACATTCGTTATAACTGAGATCGGCCTGTGATTCACCATTTGATTTTTGTCTCCTTGTTTGGAAAGGGGTTTCATGATAGCTTTTTTCAGTATTGAAGGCCATTTTCCAGTCGATATGCTCTGATTGATGAGTTGAGAGAGTGGTTCTGATATATAACAAGCTATCTCTTTCAAGTTTTCCGCCCTCATTTCGTCTATTCCAGGAGATTTGTTATTTTTTAAAGTTTCTATTATTTTTTCCACTTCATATTTATTTGTTGGTTCCATGAATATAGTATTTTCTTCAATATGTCTTGATGGACGAGTTGATGGTATGGTGATTTTGCTAGCTAGATTCTCTCCCACATCCCTATAATATTTGTTGAACTCGTTACACATAGTGAGAGGATCTGTCACTACGGTATTATCGTCTAGTTTTATTTCATTTATAACATTCCATAGCTGAAAAGGGAAACATTCTCAATTAAATATTGATAGAAAGATTTTTCTGTGAATTGAAAAATCCACGATTAAAATGAAGTTATTTTTTGTGAATGTCTAACAGAAAACAACTACTTCCCCGGCTAAAGCCACGCTGGACATTGAACTACATCTGATAATTGAGAATGTTTCCCTTTTCAACATGAATACCCCACAAGAGGTTATCTTGACGATGGAAGATAGTGACTAAAGTTTATCTTTCAGTCGCAGATGATTCCACATCTGATTTTATGAACATCCTGTTTATAATTTCAACAAATCAATATTCCATAGCTGTTTTGAATCACCTTCGCAATGCCCAATTTTATCGCTGAAATATTTTTTTTTGTATTTCTGAGTAGAATACTCAGTTTGTTCCTGTAATTTATGAATTTGCTCTTTATGGATTCATTTCCTGGATTTTTCTGTGAGAGTCTGTAGAGTCTTTCTTTTTCCCTAATGCTCTTGATTAATCCACTAGAAATCCACATTTGCCTTTTTTTTTTCTTTGTGGCTAATTTTTTTTGTTACAGTACATTTTTCTATTATATTAGTTAAATTGTCTATAAAAATTTCCGTTCCTATATTTACGTCTTGTGCCTCATATATTGGTGCCCAGTCTACATTTATTATTTTTTCTTTCAATTTTGTGTTGTCTGTGTACTTTTTATATATGTCAAAAGAACTGGCTCTTTCTTGGTTAATGTTTTTGGATGGTATTTTCAATATCACTGGAAAATGATCATTATAAGTTTTAGTCGGTAGAATTCTTTTTTTTTTAAATATGTATCTATACATGATTTCAGTTGTAACATATTCTGTGTATAATTTATCGGAAATTAATTATATCAAGATATTCATTAGTAATATCGTTGTTGACTTCAATATTAATATTGATATCACCAACAAATGAATTGTAGTCGAAATACTCATTTCCATATTGTTGAAAATAATTTCTTAGACCATTTAAGAAATGTATCTTAGAAGTGGAAGGTGGCCTATATGTGGATGTTATCAAAAATGATTTTTTATTTAGGTATATTTCAGTTTGAATTATTCTGCATTCTTCTATGTTCACAATTTCGAATTTATGATTAATATAGTTTTTTATATAAACCACCAATCCATCATCTTGGTTTATCATACCTTCATTATAAAATTTATCAAATCCATCTAAATTGAATAAAGAAATGTTTTCAATATGCCATGTTTCTGATAGTATGATACACTCAAATTTTGTTTTGAATTGTTCGAGGTAAAGTTTGATTTCATCAAAGTTTTCAGCTATGCTTCTAACATTAATATGTATCAAATTGAAATATTGCGTTTCAGGTATACCAATAGAGTCTAATTCGCCTGAGTAGATCTCTTTTGTATTTATCGGTTTATAATTGATGTCTCTTAAATATTGATTCATTTCCAGGTAATTTTTTTTTCAAAGTAGTACAATGGTGAAGTAAAAAGATCAAATAATGAACAAATGGTATTTATCAATAAATAATGAGTATTCTTGTTCTTCCTTACGATTTGGTATAGTCTGTCTTCGGTTGCTGATTTCTAAGAGCGGTTGCTTGTTGATCCAGATCTTAAACTCTTTATCCTGTCTCTCTGATGTGGAGGGCCAGATATCTTAGTTGACTTCTTGTCTCTTTCTTCTGTTGGAGTAATGCTTTGTTCCGATTGATCCACAATATGTGAAATTACGGAATTTGGAGTCGACGGAGCACTGTTTGTTGTTCTTTCTGTAGGTTCCCTGTTTTCGTTTTTTCAAGTTCTTCAAGAGTGTAAGCTCTGTTGTTGATGAATAGCTTGTTTCCTCTTATATAGGTGTTATCTTCGGGATTTTGTCTAGCTCTATTCAAGTGATATCTCGAAGTTTTGTTTTCACACCTTTGCTTGTACGTTAGGTCCCTTGAAATTCCTATATTAGTTCCTTTCAGTTTTTCACATTGTTTCACAATCTCAAGTTTTTCAAAGTATGAGATAAATTCTACTTTAATGGGATTTTTTTTCTCGATTTCCCAGTCTATACAAGTTATTCAAATCAGATTCCTTTACTTCAACGCCCAATAAATTTTTTAGTTCACTGCAGACGGCGGGTGCAGATACTTCCTGAGATTCTCCTAACCCGAAAATGACGATATTATTCTTTTTAGTGCTTATTTCAAGCTTCGATTTTATTATGGAGGATTATGTTTTCTATTTCAAGATGATTCATTCTGTGGTTCAGTTCTTCTATTTTTAATAATAGTTTGGTTTCAGATGCTTCAATAGCAGACTTAATTTCTTTTCTGTTTTTCAAAATTTCTTCCTTCAATATTTTCACCACTTTCTCCCATTCATTTGCCATTCTGTAATTCATACCTCGATCTGATATAAACGTATGTGGTCGCCTTTATTTCGAGCGATATTTATTTGTTTTTTGTCAGGCGAGCGGAGATAATGAAATATCTGAAGGTCTTATTTGTTGTTTTCTATATTGATCTGTGTTTCAGAAACAGTTTCTCGTATCAAATTGTACTATTTTCTTTTATGACATGTTGAGATGATTACTTATATGTCAACTCTGGATATAATTTTCAATGTACTATTTTACATACAAATAGGACGAAATCACTGGGACTCACTGCGATACGTCTTCACAATAAGGTTCACCACACACTTGGCAATGGCATAAATGTTGGAATGGCAATGGCATAAATGTTGGAATAGTAGCTCTAAAAATTGTTCGCTGCTAGAGCCCTTCTCATATATATACTCAACAGGATCACGTTATAAAAGTTTTTAAAAGATATTTAATTTGTTTATTATAATTTTTCTTTAATTAGCAAAAAATTTTAAATTAAAAAAAGTTTATTTTTTAATCATATGATTGGATATTGCATCGATCGGAGGCATTCGATAACATTCGAAAAAAAATGTTTAGAACAATAATTTAATATTTAAAAAAAATATATTTTGGTCATTCTATTGTATAGACACTATAATGATTTTTCAAAAACAATATTGCGTCAATTTACGAATTATTTCTGGTGGGTACTTCCTCTTGGAAAACATTCTCCTTTGCCTCATTCATCTTTATGAGTTCTTAATTGAAACTGGAATAGAAAATCAAATAACTATCTGAATGAAAATGTGAATTTTCAATAACAGATGATTTCTTTCAGTTAGGGTCTTTTCATAATTTCTATGAGATGTAATTCAATGTCCAGCGTGGCTTTAGCCAGGAAAGTAGTTGTTTTCTGTTAGATATTCACAAAAAAAAACTTAATTTATCGTGGATTTTTCAATTCACAGAAAAATCTTTCTAGTCAATATTTTATGGAGAATATTTTCCTTTTCAATCTTTTTCATAAAAAAAAATTATTGTGTATTATAGTTTTTTTAAATTTCCACTATTTAAATAATTAGTTGAATTTTTATTTCTTAATTGACATTTACAATAGAATAATGGAAAAATGAAAAAATATATTGAAAATTCAGGTGTTCATTAGGTTAACAATTTGTTATAAACAAATTTCAAATATCATTATATTTTTTTCCTGAAACTACTAAAAATTACAAAAACAACCATATGCAAAAAATCGAGAGAAATTGTATACCGTAATTTAGGAAAAATCTATAAAAATAGTAAAACAAAAAATTTCGACACTGTGTTGCATATGGTTGTTTTGTAGTTTTTAGTAGTTTCAGAAAAAATATAATGAGATTTGGAATATGTTTATAACAAATTATTAACAAAATAAACAAATAAATTTTTTTGATTTTTTATTTTTTGTTATTCTATTGAAAAATACCATGTAATTCTAAACTTATCTTTCAAATAATAGAAATATAAAAAAACTATTATAAACAATAAGAATTTTTTTTTGAGAACATTTTTCATTAATTATAATATTTTCGAAACAACCAAATGATAAAAATGTTTTTTTATAATGAATTTGTTTATAACCAATTTATAAACAAACGTTCTGAAAATAATTTCTCGAATATTATCAAATGTCTTTGATGCAAAAAAGCAATAGCAAAACATGTGGATAAAAAAAATGGATAAAAAACTTTTTAAAACTTCTATATCGTGTTCTTGTGAATTATAAAATAATTTTTTCATTTAAGTATTCATTTATTAATTTTTTTATAATTTATATATACAGGGTGTTTCATAATTGAATGCTGATGGGCGATAATCCAAGGATTATTTTAAGAAAAAATCTTCATATGAACATAGGTCCGCATCCGCTTTATTTCTGAGATATGGGATGTTGAAGTTTTACAAAAAAATCAGTTCTTTCCCAATATTTCTGAAACCGCTTTGGCATTCTTCCATGCAAAGTACGCATAAAAATATTTTTTTTCCATGATAAAGGATTTCTTAATTTTCATTAATGCGTCCCTGTTAACATGCCTCGTTATATTTTGGATCAAAATAATGATACGCCACTGTCTTTTTTCCAAATGAATATTTTTTATGTAATTGTCCTCTATCTTCTCAAGAAATGGTTTTCTGCCTTTTTTCCGTCCGGCGGACGGTTTTCGATTTAGAAAATTAAATACATTCATTTGCTTATCCCTATTCGATTTTTTCTCCTAGTCTTAATTCCACGATTGTGGTAACCAAAGGATCTAGGCAAGATTTTTATAATTTTATGGTAATTATTATCAGTTTTTGTAATGAGTACGCATAAAAATACATTTTTTATTTTTATAAACATAACTCTTATGAATAAAAATACCAAAATCAAATTAACTGTTCAAAATGTCCGCCTCCTGCGAGTATGCAAGATTTAGCCCTCCTTGTCATTGACTCGCGTATTCTTTGGATAATTCCTGGTGTATCGCTTATTGCTTCACAGGAAACTATTACGCGGTTTTGCAATTCTTTCTCAGTTAGAATTGGTTGACTATACACCAAAGTCTTGAGATATTCCCAAAGAAAATAATCAAGACTGTTTGAGTCTCTGGATCAAGCTGGCCATGACTCTGTTTCCCCACGAGCTATCCAGCAATTTTCAAAGTTTTGGTTTAAATGTTCACGTGCCAGAGCACTAAAATGAGCGGGTACACCATCGTGCATAACCCACATGCGATTTTGCACTGAAATAGGAACATCTTCCAGCAAAATTGGCGAATAGGCGATAATTATGTCCATTCAATCTACGTGGTAAAAAAAGGTCCAATTAGGTAATCTCCAAAAATTCCAGCCCAGACATTTAATGAGAACTGCTCCTGGTGATGAGATTCCACGATTGCATACGGATTTTCCTCGGCCCAAAAATGATAATTATGGAAATTTCTGATCTTATGTTCAGTAAAACTAGCTTCGTCCGTGAATAAAATTTCCCTGTCAAATGAAGGATTTTCAGTAACGTCTTGGAGAAACCATTGGCAGAAATTCACTCGTAATGGAAAGTCTCGAGGAAGTAGAGAAGAGAGAATGTGATGTGGATATGATAAAGTATCAGAGTTAAAAATTATGAATAATAGAGATGAGTTTCGGAAGACGTTTGTATTGAAAATTTCCTTTTCTTGAGAATCTATTTTCTTCTATCGCTATCGCTTATAGTTTTTGAGTTATTCCCAGAAAACGGAATCTTTTTTTTTTAGTTGTTTTCGTTATTAACAATTGCAACTTTCGTCAGCAAAAACAACTCAACAAAGATATTTCTCAGAATTGCATTTCAAATAGAATGAGCAATTGCTCATATTTTTTGGAAACTTGGAACTATTTTTCGCAGAAAACTCACTTCTGGACTAGTCTAATTTTTCAATATATTGCATTTATTCTATATTGTAAATCGCGCTAGAGCTCGTCCATATACGAATAATCATTTACAAAAATACGTTTTTCCATCCAAAGTACCCAATTCCTCACCGTATTTGTAATAGATTCACCTGCTGAATCGAGAACTTTGGAATGAGGGAACGACATGTTGTGTAGATATCCTGCAGATGAACCCGAGCAGTTCGGTTCAACGGTTTCTGTTCCGTTTCGTTCTGTTCTTTCTTCATCGAAAATGGGTATACCTACGACATTCACCATGTGATTTCGAAATTTGATTCAACTAGAAACTAGATACGTATATTTTACGATAATTTCTTGATGATTGCAGGTATCCATGTACCTGATAATATTTTACCACAACATTTTCGTTAACTTCAAATGTCGACATTTCCTTCCCACTAGAATTTTTAATCTGTATCACTTGTTGTTGGGGAATTCTATTCCCAATTTCATATGAATACCACAACATATGATGAGATGATAGGGTCGTTACTCCACACAGGGAACTATAAACTTACGAAGAAGGATCCAACACCCACTATAGAAAGGTAGATCTATAACACTCTGAGGAAATTCAAAAATGTCATACCAGACAACGAACGATCACATCTGTCGCCACACTACAGCAAACCACCGCATCTCTACGAGCTTCCGAAAATCCATATACCAAATTCACCACTGAGACCGATTCCCAGCTTTCGGAACTCACCAACCTACAAGTTATCGTAATACCTCCCACCAATACTACAACCTTCACAAGGAAATAGCAGTTCATATGTCAAGAATTCCAAGCATTTCGTAAACACCATCACAGATGTTAAACTTGGACTAGAAGTTCGTTTCGTCAGCTCCGACGTGGAGAGCCTTCACACCAATGTCCCTAGAGAGGAATCCCCTAGCATCATCAGAAGGAAGCTTGAAGAGGATAACTAGCTCCACGAGAAGACTGACCTTCCCATCCAAGCAATATCGGAATTATTGCAGTGCTGCCTACAGAACTCATATTTCCAAAAAAATTACCGATTCTCCTCTCAAGTCGACGGACTTCCGTTGGGATCTTTCCTTTATTCAATTATCACCAACATAAACATGGAGTGGTTCGAGGAATTGGCTATGAGGAAGGCAGAATACAAACCAAAGCTGTGGTTGAGTACGTGGATGAAACTTCCATTATATGGAATCACGGATATGAATATCTCCAGGATTTGTTCTCGAGGATCAGGGATTTGATCAAATTCACGATATTAATGGTAATGTCTACAGAAAGAAGACACTTCCGGGGCAATATCTCAACTACAGCTCCAACCATCCGGGTTCGACAAAGAGAGGGATCGTGAGAACATTGGTAGATAGGGCGATTCACATATGCAACGACAAGGAGTTACTGGATGCCGAATTGAACCACATTAGAGAGGACCTTCACTAGAATGGATACGCCAAGAAACTCCTAGGAGAATTATTGAAACTTCAGAGAAAAAAGACATCTGAAGAGCAACAACAAAGCATAGTGATTTGCCTTCCGTACATCAGAGGTGTCTCCGAAGAGATCAGAAACAAGTTCACCATCAAGAGCTGCTTCCAATCCGGCAGTACTTTATAGAGTTTCCTCACCAAGACCAAACCTAGCAATAAAAATGAAATCGATAATTATAGCATTTATGAAGTTCCATGTGAACGCGGAGATTCCTACATTGGAGAGACAAAGAGGACATTATCGGGAAGATTAGATGAGCACAAGAAATGGATTCAACGTGGAGAAACGTCTTAATCGGGAATTGCTGACCACGCCTGGACTGAGCACCATCGAATTCCATGGGACGACACAAGTGTTCTACATAGGGAAGAGCATTGGTTTGAACGAAAGTCCGAAGGGGCCGCGAAATTACACGCACATGGCGAAATTACACACACCCTTGCAACGACAGACACATGAATTGGTAAGTAGCACCTTAACTTGTCAGTATTCACCTGAAGACGATTGCAGATACAAGCATTCGAAAAGTCGGGAAAACATTCCAAATCCATTAAGACGATATACGTCCGAAACGAGAGTAATCAAGTTACCACATCATCTACAACGTTCGAACAAATATTGAATGTAATCTTTTCCATGAATTCGTACATTGATACAATGAGGAGAGAACAGAAACGTCAGATTTTCTCCAGGTCACTGAGCATCAATTGAAACTATTGCTCCACACTGCAGGGTCAAATTTTACAATCTACTTCTTCCAACTTATATAAAGGAGTTTATTTTTTATTTTGTTCGTATTTTGCGTCCGAACATCAACCTTCATTTTGGATAATTATAACCTCCTGAATTTGTATTATGCATGAATCGAATCCCGGCCAAATTATGGTATCTGTTTTTGGGGCAATTCAACACATGCACGGGATATTTTCATTATTCGGAAACGAATTTTGAGATGTATTTTCGGAATCCCGCGGATGAGTTCATGCTAAAATATTTTTGAAGCATTGAATATACTGACAATACCTAGGCTCTGTATATTTGAAATATGTTCATACGTTTTCCAGAACAAACATGTATTTCTCCTCAATATGGATATTCACGAGCAGAATACTCGACATGAAAGTGACATTCGAATACAAAAGACGATGCTGAATATTTCTTCATATGCTCCTAATATATTTGGCTCAAAAATGTTCAACAATCTTCCAAAGCAAATAAAGTCCCCACTACTTTTCAAAAGAAAACTCAAATTGTTTTTTAGCTGAAAAATCTTTTTATGATTTTTATCATTCGATAATGGGAGAAAGCACAGATACTTGTACTGTATTTTGATTTTTATGAACAGTTTATTACACATTTTTATTTTTATCATAGGTTGAATTATTTCATTATATTCTAAATTTGTATTTTAACATAAATGTCTGACTATTCCTATACATAGAAATGTCACAAGGAAAATAAACTTAATCAATGATTCCAGAAAAATATGTACCTTGAGTTCTCTCATGATTTCCCCAAAGGAAATTTCATAGCTTTCCTAAATGAGCAGGATATCGAACTTTGTCACGCCAATTTACGTTTAAGGGGTTATGGAATACCAGAAATTCCGAAGTGTACTTGAGTGTAATACTTTCCTTGATCTATCAAACATGATGACCATCTGTACTTTTCAGAGGAAATAATTTTAAGACCATTTCAGGAATGTGGAGCACCTAAACGACATCATGCCCGATAGACGTCCACAAAAAAATCACTCCGGTTATACATAATTAACAATAGACTAAACGCACAAATGAATATTTACGCCAAAAATCCTAATACGTTGAATCACCAGATATCCTCCCCAACGTATACAAAGACTTTGTCATTGTCCTAATTCTTTCAATCACGCAAAAAATCACTACGGGTCGATTTTTTGTATAAAAGCCCCCGAAAGATCGATATCAGTAAGTCTTTTCTCTTCGGATCGAACCGCAGTACAACAAAATGTTCAAATTTCCAACAATTGTGACAGTTTTGGTTTTTTAAAATGTATCCAGCGTTCTGGAAAGTTTCTGCCCAGATAACTTCTGACTCTGTGGTCCAAATGTGGAGGTGCACCATCTTGTTGCCACCACATTGTATTCCGTTCATTTAATGGTATGTCTTCAAGTAAGTCGGAAAGGATGTTCTGCAAGAAATTCAAATACCTCTCTCCAGTCAGTGTGCTTTCATAATAGTATGGACCAATCAAACGTCCATTAAACATTGCACACCAAACGTTAACACCCCAGATTCTTCGAAATCGAGTTTCTCTCACCCATTTTGCATTTTTAGCAGACCAGTTATGGCAATTATGTCGATTAACCATTCCGTTATTATAGAATCTCGACTCGTCACTCCACAGAATTGTATTCAAAAAAGACAAATCTTCTTCTCTTCGCACATTCATGTCCGCAATAAATGAACATCGTCGATCAAAATTTCGAGGAAATAGGTGTATCTTGAAAGGGTGATATTTGTAATTTTTTTATATTCTGTGGAAAGTTGATTCACTGATACCAAGTTCATATTCCAAATGTCGGTTGGACATATGGGGATAAGCTTGTAAATATGCCAAAGTATTGATGATACTGTCGTTAGTTTGAACAGGCTTCATCCTAGGTGTTTCTACATTCGCTTTTCCAGTCGGAAGAGAACATTTGCGAAGCTGTTTTTCCACATATCTAAACCTGTCTTTTCCTTGGATTCGGCGATTAGGATAACGAACTCGTTATACATCTCTAGCTCGCCTACAATCTCTTACACATTCACCATAAATAATCTGTTTATCAACATATATTCTGAATTACCGTGGAACAAATCAATACAGTTTGACAGTTAATGACAAATCTCCCAATACCACAGCGTACTTGACCAAATGCTTTCATTCGTTCTGCTACTTTTTATTCGAGTCTACGGCAAAACATGAAAACATCTTTCGGATTTCCCAGTTTTTTTACTACGTTTTTGAATGAAATATGAATGAACAGGGTGACCCTGAACTTAAATGATTTGACGATTGCTCGTTTCAGACGTTTGTCGTAATCGTCGTGGGCCCAAGGATATTGAAGTAACTGTAGTTCTTAAATTAATCGTTTTAGACCACAAGTGTGATAGTTTGTTGGAATCGTTTTATCGGGAGGAACATAGATATGCCAAAATATACAGGTTGTCCCATTATTAATTGTAAATCTGATGTCACGTGACCGAAAACAAAAAGCTCATTGGGTAAAATAATATAAAAATAGCTGCACCAATTGCTTCTATTTACAACCCCGAAATTACAATTCTCTACTACTTTGGAGTTCCGAAATATTCCCTGTCTTAATCGTCGTGGGACATCCTGTATATATATGTATATATATATATATATATATATATATATATATATATATATATATATATATATATATATATATATATATATATATATATATATATATATACAGTGTGTCCCGCTTTTCATGAATACACCCTAATATCTCAGTTAATAATAATGCGATTTTCTTGAAATTATGGTGGTGATTGTATGTTAGAAAAATGAAGTATTTGGCATAGTGAACATTTGCATTTACCATTGGCGTGCGGTGTTGGGTGGGTAAAAAAGGCTTTTTTTGAGAAAAGGATATTTGGACTCATTTTAGATAACTTCTTGTATCAGATTTAGAATCAGCATTCCCGAAAACTCCTCAATTCATATTTTCGAAATCTCAAGAACAAATTTCAACAGAAAAAAAATATATTTTGAAATCATTTTTTCTAATAGGTTGTTCATTCCTGATTTTTTCGTTGGAATGCCCTGATCCTATGGCATTCCACACACCTCCATACCGTTTCGCTAAATTCAGTATCCTCGCAACTGCTCTTATACAACGATCTAGGTTTTTTCGAAATTTTGCTAAGATACGCGTGCTCTGATACCATTGGCATGCTGACCTGCGTTGTTTTTGAGCAAATTAATCAAAGAGTGCTTTGAAACAAAAGTTTTTGTTTGACATTTAGTAATTCGTACGAATGTCAATAAGTCAAGCGGTGTAACTTAACTGTTGATAAATGGTACGAAACCGAAGAGTAGTTCTTACAATTGGAGAAAAAGAAGAAATTGACTGCTTCTTCATTATACAATGACAAATAGTTAAAAATTTTCAAAGACGTGAAACCCAGAAATCGCTTCTTATTTCCACCACTGTCATGTAGTAGAAATAAATCGCCGCTGTAGGTATACTGAAGTTCATTAGATAACTCACAAATCACCACGTGACGATGGATGCAACAACTGAGGGTAATTTTTTTCTCGAACTCGATCATCTGACCGTGACAATGACTCTGGCTCAGGCATTAGTGCAGACACAGACGACGATACACCACGCAACGTACTAGTTACAACGGCTGCAGGGTTCTCATCAGTCTTCTTTGCTTTTTTAACAATTTCAGCTTTTGAAGCTTCACCTTGGACTAAAGAATAGGTATGGTGCTAACAATAGTACCCGCATAAAAAAATAATCAATAACATAATACAATTATTCAAAAAAGAAAAAAAAGTTGCCAAAAATTATGAAATTAACAAATACATAAATCGTTATATTCCAAAAATTACCTCATCGAAGCTCATAATTCGTGTGGATCAGTAAATTACATTTGGAGTTAGTTGCACAACGCCAAGATATATTGTTTTTATTTATTTTCTTCTCAGAAAGATAGGAGTCTTTGTCCCCTCTGGGACGGAACAAATTTTAACTGCATTGCAATTATATACTAGCCAAAAATAATAATTATTATCAGGCTTATGAACAATATTGATATATCAAAACTTCAGATATCTGAGCCTCAATTTGCAACAATAGCAACGATATCAAACTTTCAGAGTGAAGTCAGGCAGATAATGAAAACCGCTGACAGAACGTTTTCTACAATTCAAAACATACGAAATGGCGAAACCAACAGAAACTAGACGTAACTTAACAGTCCACCACGAGATGTCAGTATAGAACCAATTTTTGACGCAAAATCATACGGGAATTTTTGATGATGGGTATATTTTGTCCGAGGATATTTTGTCCGGAGATAATTTGTCATGAGGATATTTCGTCGAGGATATTTTGTCGGGGATATTTTGTCCAGGATCAGAACGCCTGATACCGTTTGGCCAATGAACGTTTCCTTGCACAGACCCCATGGCACTCCATTGGTATAAAGTATTAGAGATTTTGGAAAGTGTACTTGTTTGTTTATTCTGTTATCAGCTTCCTCCAAATCTCTTCAAATAACTCTGCTAAGCTTTCCTGTGATCCCCCTAATATGGTAAGAATATTATTCCATTCTTTGATTTCCTAACCCGTTTTTTTGTCTGGATTTAGATGCTCCTTTGTTATGTTTCTTGAATTATTCATTCATCTGCAGGGTTGTTTGGATGCTGTTCAACTCATCTATGTGATCGTCCTCGGCCAATCTTCTCGATGCTGTTTGCTTTTGTCATTGAATGGATGTCCTGTGAGTACCGTTGAGATTATTTTTGATCAAAACATCTAGGAATGCCAGCTGATGCTTTTCTACTCTGATGCTTTCTGTGGATGAATTCCATTGAATTTGATGAATTTTTATGTCCATGTAGTCAAGTCACGAGAATACCATCAACATATATCAGTCATAGTTTTGGTTTTAAGCTTGATATTGTAAGTAAAATGATTTCCACTTCATCCATGAATATATTTGCGATGATTGGTGCTTCTCTATTCGTCATCATCGCTGGTTGTCTTGAATGAATAAAATAGGTTTTTCCAACACAGTTTTCTGCTAAACTGGTGAAGTGCTTCATATTCATTTCCCATCATCAGTTGAGTATCTTAACTTTGTGCATGGCTAGGAGAAAAGTGACATCCAAGCTTTCTGATATGTCCTGAAATTTGATCAACATTCCTCCTGTAGGTTTTAATAATTTCTGCATGTGGTTGTAGTGCATTCGCACGGTAAATCACCAGAGATTTACCGGTGATCCTATAGAACTTATTATTTATCTAGGTGATCTAGATGATGATACTGGTATCTTGTGAAGATCATATAACTCGCGGATATTTCTCTCTTGGCATGATTTCTGACAGGTGAACTGTTGAAGGTGTTTTTTTCTTCAGGTAGAAATCCGACTGTACCCTCGGCCACATAGTGATCGCAACTCAACTCATATCACCACTCGCTATGAATCAATCCGATACTGAAAACACTCATAACACGATCGTGAATATTGGGACGATGATGTACGCAAGAGGAGTTGAACATCATAAAATATTCCAGATACTTCAAGAGATCTATGTACGCAGCATTCCCAATCAGATAGAGAAACAACGGATTCAGGAACCAGCGATTGGAATTATATCATGAACATATATAAAGGGGACCGGGGACCACAGACAAGATAAGCATAGTTCCTCACTATCATAATATTCAAACAACGTTTACAACAGGCCAAACAAATTAATGAATTTTCTACTGAGTATTTTTCAGACAAAGCGATCGATCAGTTGCGATAGGCTCATCCATATTAATGCTCCCTCAGTATTTTTTGGAGTTTCCCGATGACAAAAAATACCCTACCGCCATCGCTTGAGGTATTAAAAAAATATATTGTCGCGGACTTCTATCACTATTACTGAAGACGAGTGTAGCCTGAAGGCTCTCACTCTTTGGACTCAAATAAGTGGGCAACCACTATTCACTTATATGGAATTATGACTGAACAAGGACTAGAGACCAGTCTCTAGCCCTTGCCATGATGGTGTTCTTCAAAAATGGCCGAGACAGGAATTTTGATATCTAAATTTTGAAATATATATATATATGTATATATATATATATATAATTTATATATATATATATATATATATATAAATATATATATATATCTATATATCTACCCAGTATGGATTGGTAAGTAGCCCATCACTCCAAAGAGCGCCTGTGACATTTAATGCGCGAGGGGTCGTCAATGTTGTAATCAATGGCTTCCCAAACGAGGAGGTTCTCGTGGGTTATTGCGCCATCATATGCTTTCTGATTGCGATCTCCAATGATACTTCTGATGGAAGGCAGATTTGAGTCTTCGAGGATCCGATCGTTCCGCACGTACCACGGAGCGTTTGTTATCATCCGCAGAACCTTCATTTGGGCCCGTTCAAGGACACGAATGCTATCTGCAGGTTTGGCCCCAGGCGGCTGAGGCATACAAAATGACAGGTCTGAATATCATTTTATAAATCATGACTTTGTTCTTGAGAGAAAGTTTTCCTTCCCTATTTATCAGGAAAAACAACGAGCAGATTTTCTTAGAAATTTTGTTCTTGACAATTTTGACGTGTGGTCTCCAGGTGAGCCAGCGATCCACCGTAACTCCCAGGTACTCGACCTGCTCTGACCATTCTATCTCCCTTCCAGAGAGAGACACTCCCCTCTCCGGGTTGTTTATTTTTCGAAACATCGAAAGTGCCTGCGTTTCATCAGGATTCAGCTTCATTTTCCACACCAGGTACCACTGCTGGAGGTCGTTCAATGCATTCTGCGAATAAACGACACCCATCGAATGATTGGCTGAAGAGGAAAGCAAAGCCGTATCGTCAGCGGATAGGGGGATCCTCACATGTTTACTTCTGGGTATATCAGACGTGTGGAGAGCGAATAATGAGGAAGATAGCACTGCCCCCTGAGGAACGCCAGCCTCAATTTCTCTCGAATCCGAGAGGAAATTTTCGACCTTGATCTGGAATGTCCTACCAATGAGAAACGACTTGATCCACTTCACCAGGCTCAAAGGCAGGTGAAAGTCAATCAGTTTGAAGAGTAGACCCTCATGCCAAACTCTGATATCGAGCAGAATGACGTGAGCAATGTTGTTAGTATTCAGCGATCTGATGGTGTCTTCCACCAGCCTCAGAACCTGAAGCTCGGTGGACTAAGCGTGACGAAAGCTGAACTGCTCATTTGGTAGGACATTTCTTTCCTCCACTTCTTCATCAAGCCTTTCCAGAACGATTTTCTCAGCCAACTTAGCTAAACTGCAAAGAAGACTGATCGGTCGATAGTTTCGCGGGAAGGTCGTGTTTTGTCCCTTTTTTGAAATCATAAACACAATGGCATATTTCCACCTTCGAGGAAATCTTTTGAGACGCAGTGAATTGTTAATGATGGTCAAAATTGACTGCACCTGGTTATCCGGGAGATTCCCAATCATACGATTAGTAATACCGTCATAACCAGGTGCTTCTTGAGGATTCAATTCTCTAATATGTGCTTTGAGTTCATCCATCGAAGCTGGACGGATGACATCGTGATTGGGTTCTCTAAGAGTGCGACGAACCTGATCTTCCAGCGGAAGTTCTGAATTCAGATCATCGTCTGGATGCTCGTTCAATCTGAAATGCCTTTTCATCAAATCTGCAAAAGTTTAAGCTTTGGACTCAGAGTCGTAGCACATACCGGCCTTACTATGAATAGAGAGGAAATCTGACATTTTCATTTTTGAATTTTGATTGAGTTTCCGAAGTTGACTAGAGTTTTCCAAATTTTGAAGGGTGTTGCCAAATCTCTTATTCCTGAATTCAGTTATATTATTTCTAACCTCCCTATTCAATTCATCAGCTCGGATTCTGTCTGCAGGGAACAGACTCCTTTGGTAGGCTCTTCTCGCTCGATTTCTTCCGCATATAAGGTTCTTAACCCTCAGGGGGAATTCGTCGTGGAATCTTGAAGCCGGTTCCCTGCGGAAGGAATCCTCTCAAGCATTTCTATCGGTAAGTTCGTAACACGCTACGGCCTCATCCAACTCAAGTGGAGAATCCATCCTCTCAGGAGCGCAGTGAGCTGTCTCCAGAAGTGAACTGAATCTCTCCCAATCCACATTTGTACAAAGTCGATCTGTTTGGGGCGGTGGATCACCCCCTAATGATAAAATCACCGGGTTGTGATCGGAACCCAACTCGGCGAGGACGTTAACATCCCAATTCCAGGTGATGTTCCTGGCCAGGGCGATGTCAAGCACATCGGGCCTCAGGTGACCCAAATGCGTCGGCTCAACTGGAGCCAACACTTGGTAATCATACCTGTCACGGTGTTGCCACAGCTGTCTGCCAATTGTGTTGGTAACACGACTCCAATGAACGTGTTTAGCGTTCAGGTCACCCACGACCAAGACAGGTTGATCTGTTTCCATTAGAAGCACATCGAGCGCTTCAGGACGTATTCGATTATTTGGGGGGTTATAAGCACTGATCATTCGCATAGGACCACTCCTCGTGTTGAAAGCAATGCCTACTGTTTCTATACCATGCATATAATCATTGGAAATGCCAAGCTGAACATATGTATGACAACGCTTCACCAGGATGGCAACGTCGTCACCCGGACGCCTAAGTCGGTCATTTCTGAGCATTTTGTAGTTGGGAATCTAACAGGTTCCCCATCAAGACGAGTCTCTTGCAGAAAAGCAACATCAATGTTGTTCTCTACGAGGAACTCTTGGAACTCAAGTATATTCTGAAGGAGACCGTCACAATTCCAACTCACTGCTTTGATAAAATTCGGAAGCTGCCTTTCACCCATTAATTGGGATTAAAACTGATTGAGAAATTTGCATCAATTTCAGTGAACTGTGCAAACAACATCCTCATTTGATCTAAAGTAGAAAGAATGTCTTTGGGGCTATTTCTCTGAGGTGACTGGGTGTAGGGATTGTCACGGGCCGCCGCTGCATAGGACACCTCCGCCTGTGTCCTTCTCGAGTTTACAGGAAAATACTCTCGATTGTATTGTTGTGGGGTTCACCCTACGCCTTATGTGAGGACATCTAGGACATCCTCGATAGTTCGCAGTGTGCTCTCCACTACAATTCGCACACCTAGCTTCCTGTTCTTTAGGCTTCGTACGATCTCGCGAGATGTGGTTTTTCCCGTATTTGACACGCGGGGGCTGCTGTGCTGTTCAGATGGCAATGGCCGAACTTTTGACATCTGTGACCCTCTGAGGTTCAGCTGTCACTCGAACATTGAGAAGATCTGTCACCTTGAAAATTCCTTTCTGTTACTTACTCAGTAGGACTGAAACTAGTGGGAGTGGAGTTTTTTTCCCGTTAAATTTACGCAAACGAGCCACTGACTCCGAAGCAAACCCCCTCTCAGGCAGCTCATTTTTAATATCATTACAAGATATGAACTCCGGGACACCCCTGAACACTACTCGGAGTTTTTCGTCTTCAGATAGACTGTAAGTATGGTGAGGAATATTTTGGTCTTTAAGAATGCTTGAAATTTTTCGATATACATCGGGAGAATCGGGAAAAATGTTTATGCCGTCAAAGATATTCTTAGCTGGAGTGATTGATTGAATGTTATTAGACTCCAATAGTGAAGTGACTGCAGCCCACTTACTTTTATCCCTGATGGTTATAGGAGAAACATTCTGTTTTTCAATCGTATGTGGAGTCAGTTCCGTTTGTTGTTGGCAAATCATTTTGGTTTGGTCAATGTCAGTGTCGTCATTCGCGATAATTTGGGTTACTGCAATTTCGCTGCTGTTATTTGCTGGGAGCATTTGATCTGAGTCCGCCCCTAGATTTTTCGAAATAGCGACGTGCATGGTAGTGTCTGGCATTTCTGACATATTCGACAGATTTTCGAATCTGTTAGAAATCTTGATGTTTGGAGACTTTCTTGCAGCTAAACTACTAGATACAATAGTTCTAGCACTTCTTCTAAAAGCTTGAGGGTTAGGTGGAGGGTTGAGAATATCTTTTTGAACCGGCAGCGCAAGAAAATAATCCTTTTTGTGTTTTTTGGCAGTAGCATGTTCAGTTGGGCCGTTGTTATCTTTGGTTTTAGATGTGATCAGTGAACTCACTGCTGGGATTTTTAAGAGATCTTCTCCTAAAGAGGCGAGAAAAGTGCTCAGCACTTCCAGTGGATCGGTTCTCGACAGAGAACCGATCCCTGCCAGCATCGCTTCTTTGTCCGCCAGACTGCAGCTTCCGGAGACCTTGTTTGATTCTATCGGGATCTCGTTTGTAGATGGAATCTTCAGTGGGATGGATACAGTGGGTTTTTTTGCCACCCTTAAGGGTACAAGACCGCTTCTGAATGCCGAAAATACTTGAATTTGCAATAAATATTATGGAGCGATATGACACTAGACTAATCCGGTTCCAGACAGGACCAGATTTCGAAAAATAAAATATTGAAGATGCAATAGAGACAAAAGTCTGTGACATATCGTCGTATAGTCAGCTATTATTTCACCAAAGAAGAAAAACGTCTCATTCCTCAAGTCTGCTGACTACAAATATTGTATGGATATTCGACCAACATACACCTATTGTATAGGTATTTGTAGTCAGTAGTCTTGAGGGATAAGACGTTTTTCATTTTCCTTTGCAAATTTCTTTCCCGAAACTCAGGAAGATATTTCCGACGGAAATGTTTCAGTAGCTCTAGTTCCGTAGAGATGGAGTTAGCTGATGGTGTGGTCCATTCCGCTCATTCACTCCCAGCGAAAACTATGAAATGGATGGAGTTTAATCGTTTCAGTCAAGTACAGCAGACATTATTCATTGTCTGCTTGACCGACCCTGTACTGGTGAAGGTTGTCTACAGGTTGTCAGCCTGAGTGAAGTGAATAATATTGATCCTCTTCGCAACAAACATTTGCAAAATACCTTGTAGGACTTTGCACGTTCATTCATCGGATGTCATTCAACGTCCGTCGCAGCATTAGACAGGAAAGTAGTTGTTTTTTTTGTGGACATTCGACCGACATACACCTATTATATAGACAGAGCTGTCCCAAATCACTGTGCTTAGTGCTCGTGAAAGCACTTAGAGCACTTTTGTGCTCGTAAGCACTGTGCTCTCGAGCACTTTTTTGAACCAGTGCTTAGTGCTTAGTGCTTGGATCATTTTAAGAAAAGGCTCAGTGCTTAGTAATCCCGAAAAGTGCTCCCGAGCACTGCAGTGCTCGGGAGCACTTTCAGGTATTACTAAGCACTAAGCCTTCCGTAATTACTACTTGTCGAAACATGAAAACGTGGCCGGTAGCGTAGCACCCCCACTCAAGACGAATTCTTGATCGCTTCCATATGCATCTTCTTCAGATCACAGTCTTGTTTTGAATGTTGCGAAGTGTGTCAGGACTCGGTGCAGTAAGCAGTATAGATAGGTAAGTTCTTTAAAATAATATTTTATCGCTACATTGAAAAGTGAAGGTCGAGGCGACTTATGGAGAAATGGGCTACAGAGAAATTCCCCAAATTTTTGTTATGATGCAGTTGTCGACTTCTTGAACAATAATATCATCCATTGACACAACTCAATCCTTTGTCTACTTTCAGAAACACAGGGTATTGAACAACGAATATGGTTCTCATTCTCTTGAATGTGTGAGTGATATTGAATATTAATCATCCACAAGAGAAAATTTTATTTGTTGAGGGTTTACTCAAAAATTAAATAAACGAATTCTAGACTCGAAATATAATTCTGATTTCAGGATTCAATATCTGACTAGATTTGCTTCAGGTTGGTTTATGAAAACAAGATATTCAAGAAAAATTCACAGGGTGTGTCGGAAAGTTGACCACTCTTGTATGTTGTTTCGACAGAATTTCATTCACCTTGTATGGCTTGTTAGTAGTTGACATTGAGTTCGATTCAGAGGGCCATTCAAAGGATATGTATGGAAGAAAATAACAAAAATTATTTTGTTTTGGAGATTTTCCTCAAATTCAATATTTCCTTGGTGAATTTCTGTGTTTTTTTCATTGCCTTCACTTCGAGTCAATTGGTCAGGTGTAGAAGATAACTGAAAAACCTTTCGAATGATATACCATATCGAGTTGACAAAACATCTATATCCGACCAACACATTCAAGGTGAAGGTAATGAAAAAGAGTCAGAGATATTCAAAGAGGAATTATCGTATGACAGAAAGATTTTCAAAACAAAACAACATTTATAATTTTCTTCCATACGTATCTCTTTTTTGAATTTCCTTCTTTGCCATGTAAATTTTTTTCGAATATTTCATTATTTTCTCAACCAACCCGAAGCAAATACAGCCAGATATTGAAATCTCCTGAAAGTAAAATTATATTTTGAGTCAACATTCCGTTTTTTCAACTTTTGAGTAACCCTGTAACGAATTAAACCTTTTTCTCATGAAGGACTATTATTTGATATAATCAGAACACTATCACAGCTAAACATCCTCATTACATTGAAGAAAATAAAATCTATATTTGTTTGAAAAATTGTTATTTTTCAACTTCATCACCCTATATTTCTGAAACTAGTTACTGGAATAAGTTAAGCACATGGACTGGAAGTCAAAAACTGCAAAATGAAAAATTTATTTTCTTCAGTTCTATCAATAATCATTATTTCGCAAATACTTTCTAGCTGTAACTTTTCATACCTGTCATTTATTAACGTGAAAAGATAATATCTATTTGAAATATAATTTTCGAGATTCTCACGGTGAGCATCTTATATTTTTCATACCCAATCAGGGTTCCTGATCAAATACCTCATATGCAGGAGTACACATTTGTCTCATTCTTTTGTCGCAGCTGAAAGCCCGCCGCCAAGCTTTCCTGAACATGTGAAGGAAACGATGTCAAAAATAATCCAAGAAGCTTGTTAAAGTGATGAGCTGGATCTGGTACATATCAGGGAGCCGGAAAATGGTAATTATTGTCATATTTTGTCATATACAAATATGTCAGGCATCATAATAGCAGTCATTAATTTCTGCACAATAGTTTTAGGCTACTTATCGTGGGGTATATAAATGAGAATATTTTAACCCTGTTGTCACAACTTGAAAACCATGATTTTTGGGCATCAAAAACCCTTTGGGTTGTTTAAAAGTGTGTTTCTAAAAATTGTTCTTATGAATCTCCCAGGCTCCTAAGAAACCCCTCAGAAGCTCAGTTAGGCGAGCAAGGGAGACCCGGGACCTACAGTTTTCATAAAGTGGAATCCTAACCACTTTCTCGGGCCATCGGAAAAATTCCGCCGACGAGAGGAGTCGAACCTCCGCCGGATAGTCTACAGCGATTCAAAGATCAACGCTGCTACCACTGAGCTACCTGACCTTATCAAATACTTTCAATACTGTCATTCAGTCTTATTGCTATACGAAAAATAATGCCTTTGGACTCAAACACATTAATGAAATTCTTAGATAAACAACTTAATGTACATTAGAAAAACTTGAATTTTTTACATGAAAGTCCCACATAACATGTCTCTTTGGCTATTCTACGAAACTTATAAAAGATATATAAAGAAAATGTCGAACAAGAGTTGTTCCTTTGAAATGTTTTTTTATTATAGAATAAATTCAAAATGGTATTGGAATACCATATACAGGATATTTGTGAACGTATATCATTAATTTCAACTTAGTATCGGCCGTCATATGTTTAGAAACAATTACAAATTCACAGAAATCAACATCTGCAAGTTTTTCCATTATTTTTGAGAATATCAAGAAACAAATTATTTGGATTGTTTTTGAGAATCAACTGGTATTGGGTTCTTTGGCAATTTGGGTTCATGGAAGCAATTGAATTAAAAAAGAAATTTCATCACTTTATATATAAGGGGGTCAAAAAGAAATTAACTCGAGGTGAAAAGAGAGATTATCAACAATATGTATCTTAGAAATTACCTATCTTACAATGAGGTGCATGGAATAACGAGAATATCACCAAAACTGCCTTTTCTAGAACTTGTAGAAATTCTGCAATGTTGAATGTATTAACTAATCATACGATATTACTCAATGAAAATAAAGTTATGCATTTGTAATTGAAATTTTGCATTTGTATAAATCTTAAAAACACCATATATACATTTTTTGGAAACTTGGCTTGGGTTTTTGGTTGTGTGTTCATTGGGAGATCTAGGAGAGAAAGTTTCTGTAACATAAGCATTTGTAAATTGCATTTCCCAACTTTGGCAGGCTGTAGTTGAAAAACAGTGAAAGTAAGAGGAAAATCAATTGTATCCTAATTTTTCAAGCCCTGTCTGATTTTGAGCTAATAAGTTGCATACAGGGTTTTCAAAAATGTTTTTTTCGAAAAAAATTCTGATATTTTATTTTAACTTAGGCTGGATCTGTAATAACTCCTGATGGACAGTCACCGATGGGGTAATAAAGAAGTTGCACAGAACTTCATCACCAATTAAGAGTTTCCATAATTTTCCCTGGTTTAAATTTTTTCATATTCAATGAAAAATGTCACTTCTTATTTCAGATATATGTTTTGAGACATCTGAGAGTATAATGGAGAATGCAAACGGTCACCATAGGTATCAAAACATCGAAAGAATGGACTTGGAAGTGAGTGATTATGATGACTCTGATGACGATCACGATTATAATCCAAAGAAATCCAGTAAGAGAAAAATTCCTGATTACTTCAATGTAAGATATGAAAAAGTCCAGCTGCTCGAAAAGAGGAATCTGACGTCCATATCTGAGGATAGAGAAAACAGTAGTCAAACTGATATAACCACATCCAGATCTCAACCTCAAATGCATGCTCTACAGCTACACTAACTACATATGAAAATAATGCATTTGTTAATTAGATCGAAAAATATGCATACTTGGATGAAAAATTTTTCAAGATATCAGAAGTAACCGACAATAAACATGTGAAAACGCAATGCATGTTGTGTTTAACAAAATTCCATATTATCAAAGGCATTATATCTGTTTCCACTAATTTTATAAAACACATACAAAAAATTCATCCTGCATCTTTGGCACTCTATAAAGAGCATTTATGTACAAATAAAACAAGTACCTATCTTAAGAAGAAGGATCAGCGACCAATCTCATAATGTATATTCGCCAAATAAAAAGTCCACCTCTAAAATGCGGCAACAAAGTATCTCGAATAGTTTGCACAACATAAAATTTGTAAATCAAGATGCGTTTGATTGTAGAATTCTCAAGTTTATAGTGACTTCAATGTCACCACTGAATATTCTAGACAACAAATATTTCATTGATATTTTCCATGGGTTAAACTCGTCCATGATAACGAGAAAGAAAGCCGTTCAAAAAATTTCAGATTTAAATAACCAGCAACTTCAATCAATCTAAAATAAACTTGAGCAAGTAGAGTTCGTTTGCACTACAACAGACATTTGGTCGTCGGAAAAAAAAAAGTTTTCTGGGGGTAACTTGTCACTGGTTGGACCAGAACTTTGAATGGAATTCAGTTGCGCTTGCGTGCAAAACATTCAGTGGTGCACATACATATGACAAAATCGCTGAACACTTAGATGATACAAAACTCGGTTGATCGAATGAAAAAATTATTGCCACAACCACGGACAATGGTTCTAATTTCGTGAAGGCATTTCGAAAGTTAGGTCTAAAGTTGAATTTTCATACAGAAATTCCGCAAAATCAGATGGATCTAGATGAGAATGGGGAATCAAATGAGAGTGATCTATCATCAGTCTCAGTCGATGAAAGCAATGACGATGAAGAAAACTTACCAACATTTATAGAAATATAGATGAAAATGAATCGAGTCAGTTACCGCCAGAATCACCGAATCAAGTACGGTTGGAACTACCGAATCATAAAAGGTGTGCGAGCCATACATTAAATTTGATTGCTGTTACTGATGTTAAAAGAGCTATACAAAATAATGCACTCTGGAGGAGCAAACATACTGCTATTTTGGATAAGTGCTCGCTTCTGTGGAAAAAAAGCTCTCATCCTAAATCTGCTGAAATCATAAAAGAATGTTTAGGTCAATATTTGAGTTATCCAGGTGCGACGCGATGGAACTCGTTATTTGATTCGATCCAGCAAATTTCAAGACATTCTGACAAACTAAATGATTTGTTGTCAAGATTGGATATCAAAAGTCCTTTTATAGAAAATGAAATACAATATTTACAGAATTATTGTCAAATATTAGCACCAATAGCTTCTGCTCTAGATATTCTACAAGGTGAAAAAAACTGTTACTATGGGTACCTCCTACCGTGCTTGATATCGTTGAAAGTAAAACTCATAAAGCTTCAAAAGAGCAAAAATATCAAATCGGAACCTGCCAAATCTATTCTGAATGCCTGCATTGGGGGTTTAAACAAATGATTCGATTCTTTCCTTATGGCAAGGCATGATGTTGACGATGCTATTCTTGCGACATTTTCTATTCCGCAATTCAAACTTCGATGGTTTGGAGTAATAGCCGATGAGGCTTCAAGAGATTTGGATACCATAAAAAAAATTATCACTACTGCTACAGTAACAATAGTAAAAGTATCAGGAAATAAATCGACTGAAATAAATATATCGTCAAAATTTCTCGATAAATTCTTTGATTTTGATCCTCAAGGAATAAATACACAAGAGGGTTCTCAACAAAACACACCACATCTTTTCCAGTCCTAACTCCAAGAAATTGACATTTCTAGTTTGGAAATATTGAGATATCTGGAAGATTAGAAAACAGATATAATGGTCTTGAATGAGTTCCCGACTATTAAAAAACTTTTCATAAAATATACTCCACTTCCATCAAGCACGCCTGTAGAACGGATGTTTTTTCTTGCCCCCATTATAAATGCGCCCCGGCGTCATGCTCTCAGCGATAAAAATTTTGAAAATCTAGTCTTGTTACAGGCTAATGGCAATTTGTAGCACAACCGTAAACTTCTACTTTATTCGATTGATGTGTAACATTTAGTTTGTTAGAGAATTGACATTGTGTTTTTCTGTATTCTGTTGGAAATCTATTTTTATTCATATTGAATGATATTAATAATAATAATTCGAGTTCATTCCATCTCCACCACATTAGTTGATTCAATGCCACACTTATAAATAATGAATCATAGGCGAAGCATTGCGTTCAACATCATACGCCGTTTTGTTGATGTTTTGGATTGAATTTGACATGATTAATCTACAAAACATACAAAAACCATGTCAAGAAGTAATTCAAGTGTATAACAGTATTTTCCTTTTGAAAAGTGCTTAGTGCTTAGTGCTCGCCATGTCGAATTACTTTCAATAAGAGTGCTTAGTGCTCGAGATTCCGGAGCACTTTTCGAGAGTGCTTGGTGCTTAGTGCTCGAAGCACTTTTCGTCAGTGCTCGGCACAGCTCTTTTATATAGGTATTTGTAGTCAGTAGTCTTGACGGTTCTCATTTTTGATGATATATTAAAGACTTCTTCATTAGTTTCAATTTTTTCTTGAGGACTTCATTTCCACTGTAACCGAGTCTTTAATTCACCCTGATACTAATTTTTGTCATTTAAACACCACTTCACTTTGTAGTAGAGTCAAAGTCAGAAAAAATAAAATCACCCAATTTCATAGTACAAAAAAAATGCGTTCACGTGTCAATCACTTCAATATGAATTCACAATTCAATGTGAATTGAATATATTCCTGAAATTCCCTATTACAAAAAATTAATACATTTCTCTTCACATGAAATGATTATCAGATCTATATCAAACTTGATAGTGGTGAATTCAACAAAACTGTGATCAACTTTATACTGCGTATGTAATCCTGTAGTGCTAAGAAGGATAAACTGAAAACGATCCATTTGACGGTAAAAAACCATACAGCTAATACGAAGATAATTGTCTTGGCAATTCTATCAAGAATCCAAAATCTGCAAAGGAAATAGTATTTTAGTGAACTGACCCATTTGAAATCACTTCAGCTGTAAATATTTACGTTTCATATAATGAAAAAAAGTGAAATGTCATTTATGGTGCTAAATTTCGAAAATGAAATATGGAAAGATATAATTATTATTACTCCTGGAATTCATTGGCAACCTGGATAAAAAATTTCCTAGTCTAATAGATCCCAAGTCATTGAGACTGCTAGGTTCGATCCAAATTTACTCCAGTCATTTGGTAGAATTACCTGGAAAGTTTTCCGGGAGTTTTAACAGTTGGTATTTTTATAGATTTTGACGTGCTCTTTCTGGAATTGGAGAAGTGGCACCCAAAAACAGTTTTTTGATAATATCCCATTTCCGACCCATTAGGTTCGTAATTAATTGAACTAGAGAACATTTCCAACAATTAATTTTCTAACGTTTTTTCGTTGGGAAATTGGAAATTTCAGCTCACGAAAACTTCACTCCAATTTTTATCAAGTAGCCAGGTAACACGGATCTCTCCGCGAGATCTCTGAGAGATTCTTGGTGATCTCTATGTGATGTAACTGAACAAAATCCTCACGGTTGTCCCCAGGAGCAATCTTGGAGACCTCACATTTCATTTGCCAGGTTTCAACTTATTGCGAGTTCCTAAATATGTCCCGAACGTAACCTGAATAAGAAATTGTTATTGCAATATATATATATATATATATATATATATATATACATATTTATATATATATATATATATATATATATATATATATATATATATATATATATAAACAAAATGGAGGGAATTCAATGGTAATAACCCTCAGAGAAAAGTGTTAACCGTAGACACGTGATTTGGGCTCTCGGCCCTCATCAGTACGGTGGAGAAGTGCAAGGATGAACAACACTTGGTATGAAACGACAATCAACGGAGTCAACAAACAGAAAGCCAGCCGCACATTTGTGGTTGTTGCTCTGGAATTCCTGGGTCTGCTGACCGAAACCACAAATGTGCGGCTGGCTTTCTGTTTGTTGACTCAGTTGATTGTCGTTTTCTACCAAGTGTTGTTTATCCTGGCACTTCTCCACCGTACTGATGAGGGCCGAGAGCTCGAAACACGTGTCTACGGTTAACACTTTTCTCTGAGGGCTATGTCCATTGAATTCCTACCATTTTGTTTTCAACAAGTCTCCCCGATATTCCTCTCTTTCATGTTTATATTCCTGGAATCGGATGTCACGCAGGTAGCTATAGCTGCCTCCGTAGTGACGTTGGTTGTTGCCCTGGAATTCCTGGGTCTGCTGACAGAAACCACAAATGTGCGGCTGGCTTTCTGTTTGTTGACTCCCTTGATTGTCGTTCTTTACCAAGTGTTGTTCATCCTTACACTTCTCCACCGTACTGATGAGGGCCGAGAGCCCGAAACACTTGTCTACGATTAACATTTTTTTCTGAGGGCTATGTCCATTGAATTCCTTCCATTTCATCCATATATATATATATATATATATATATATATATATATATATATATATATATATGTATATATATTGTGTTTGTTGTTTTCCGGTGTAAGTGGAGGCAACACTGGTGGAGAGTTGAAAGAATGAGAGAGACAATAGATACGCGAGACATATTATACACAGTGCACATCGGGGATTTCTATGATACAGAAAGAAACAGATCGTGATCGTGGGTCGTGGATCGTGAAGATCGTCCATCATTCCTATCCGTTCGTCTGTTTAACTAACATAATTTTAGATGGCATTGACTGCTGTTGCTCAATGTGATTGTTTATCGCTTGTATAATATGTATTTGACTATTTGTGTTTGAGTGTTCAATGAAGATTGAGGATAGATAAGTACTGTTTTCTACCATGTTCTCATTCTACGGAGGGTATTTCTGAGGCGTAGACCTACTGATCGTGTAATAGATGAGAGGTGTTAACTTGCTGACGCCATTTTAGATCCATCCTTATACCTAGCAACCGATAGAAAATAATTTATTCATTTCATCTTATATTTCTTATGTGTATCGATGAGTTTCTACGTGAATAAATTGGCGTATTAGAATATCTTTGCAGCTCGAGAGATGAGTACCTTCCATGTCTATTCCTGAGGAGTAGTTGAAAGAATGTCTGCTCGACGTAAGCCTGATAGATACCTCAGCAATAAGCAAAAGAGGCGCCGAATAAACATTCAAAGCAAATCAGGCAATAATGAATATAATGCCTTTGATAATGACAATCTGCTAAAGGAGTTCTTTATCCTAATTTAACGGAACAATACGCTGTCTCGTTCTTACTTTGATTGTTCTCTGTTTTGACATATAGAATATCAATAACCAATTAGATATGAAACAATAACGAACGTTTTCATAAGTTTTTTTTTTGTATCTGCCTTAGTAGGTATTTTGTGACGATCTCACCTTATTTATTTCTTTTCTTTTCATTTTTTTACGTTTTTGGTGTTCGAGTTGAGAAACAACTATACTTATACCCCGCCTTTTCATTATTCACCTTCTCTCATACATATGAATTCATACTGTTCTATTTCTCTCTTCTATTTTCAATGTGTAGGAATTGAAATAATGAATAAAGTCGCTTTATTATTTATTATTTTGAAAAGTGTTTATCAGATCCATATTCAAATGTAAAATGGTGAATTTAACACTAATTCGATCAACTATATACTGCTAATATAATCCTGCAGTGCCAAGAGGGCTAAACTCCAAATGTTTCACTTGACGGTAAAGAACCATACAATTGAAACGATGGAAATTGTTTCGACAATTCTATCGATAATCCAATATCTTAAAAAAAAATCAGAGATTCCATCCATTTGAAGATCGCGTTGGCTGTGGATATTTATGTTTCATAGAATAAAAGTCGTGAATATTTCATTCTTGATGATGGTTTTGATGGAAATATGAGATAATCAACACTACTCCTGCACTTCAATGATCACCTGGCTGGAAAACTTCCTGACCAGAATGGTGCCATAGATTTCCTGAACTTTCAAGATTGCCAGATTCGACACGATTGTTTTTCCTTCGGAGCATATGCTGTGTGAATACCAGTCGTTTGAAAAAATCAAGTAGTGCCTTCATCAGAGGATATCAAACCATTCGAATGGAATATTCACCAGCTTTCATTTTTAATATACCACCAAATGACCGTTTTTTGAAATGCATTGGTGAGAACAAATTGTCCTTAAATTCAACATCTCTTTTTTATAGTTATTTCAAAAAGATTCCATGGCAATTTTTTTAACCATTTACTTGGTTCCCTAGAAATAAAACATGATTTCTGGACATTTGGAAAACATTGGACAATTGTTAAAAGCAGTACGCTTTATTCTGAATAGAACTTCAGAATCAAATCAACGACTAATATTCTCACTCTTGTTTTTTGGCACTGTTCATCACACAGTTCAGTGCCTAATCTTCAAGCGCTACGATAAAACAACTGCAGTCCCAAACATTATTTCTCGATACTCGAAACCATCTACTCGGGCTAACAGTATTTCGAGCCATTATCACCGATTTAAGAAGTGGACTCAAAATGGCATGGATACCTCCAGAACATGGATTCTGATGATAGTTATTCAAAATGACAGGTTGGTTTTCAATTGTTCTCAATGATTTTGGCGTGGAATTTTCTGACCAAATACCACACGTTCTTCAATCATTCCTGATTCCAAGATTCAAAAAGTAAAGACAAATAAGTGAAAATTCAATAATATGATAATCCCAAAACTCCACGGATGTTTTTCAATACTTTCGAAAAAACCAAGCAAAATACATTCTTGTCCAATAGAGTACATCAACCGGAACTCATATATGCTGGATTCATTTCAGGAATACTCCAAATGATATATCGATAAAATTTTCAGCAATCCATTGAAATGTTAATGAGAAATTTTAATCGTGGATTTTTCAATTCACAGAAAAATCTTTCTATCAATATTCAATTGAGAATGTTTCCCTTTTCAACTTGAGAAAGTCTTCTGGAAAAATGTATTTCGAATAAAATGGATGTTTCATTGAGATGTATAGGAATGTTGAGAAAAACATGAGCAGGAGTTCGTGGAATCATGCACATCTGGTAAATTTCATTCGAACCCTGAAGGGTTACTGAAAACAGATTAAAATTTTTAGAATGTGTCCTACCTCCAGAGATTTGTTCGAGATATTTTCCTGGTGAAATCAAATTCTTCCTTCAAAAGATATGTCGAAAGTCCGATTATTCCATTCCTGAAGAAATCAAAAACACCTGCCTTTTCCCATTCAATATGTTGTTGTCCCACTTCGAACACTGCTTCATCTCCTCCAGATAGTTCATTATAAAGAGTGAGAGTTTTTTCGTTCGCAAATCTCCATGTATTCGTCGTAAAGTACTCCAGAACTACATTGGCTATATAAATCTTCCTTTGAATATCAAATAACCTGAAATAGATAGATAGTTAAACGCACGTGTTGACGATCTCTTATATAAACGTGACAACAAGTGGCGAAAAATGAAGATATTAAAACGTTTCTGATATCTGAAGATAGTAGAGAGAATAATCTACCTAAATCTAACATCAAAAATTTCGACGTTCTCACGCAGTTTGCATTCGTGTAATCACTAGCCGATACAATGACCCTACCTAATAAAACTGGAAAGTGTGATAAATTTGGTATTACTTCAATTATTTTATCGGAATAAAACACATGCGTTCGGTTTTGATGTAAAATCATATATGTTCATATTGATTACATGTTACAATAATCAATAATTAGGTCGATTTATTGGGGTTATTCAACTCAGTGTAGATCAATCCATCATTACATTAAAAATGCTAATTCTCAAATAATATGTACCATCACATAACCCACGGGAATCGTTAGCTGATTCTTATGTACTTCAACTAGATGATTATTTTCCAAATCTAACTCATCATTTGGTGACTTCTACAATAGTAAAAGGACCTTCGAAAAAAGCACCTTACTTCCTTACATCATTACATTTCAACATTACTCTACCTCCAACTTGATAACTAAATGCTTTTGATTTCATGTCATACCTATTTTTTCTTTTAGCTTCTGATTCCACCAGATTGTACTTGGCATCATTACATACTGTTTATAACATATATTTCAACTCCAATGGATAGTTGTGGAAATTGTATGGAAGATTGATTGCATCGGTTGAGTTTGATGGTAATCGTACAGGTTTTCCAAAAATGAGTCATATGGTGTATATTTTGTTTCAGTGTGTATTATTTTACGCAAAACACCAATACTGAACCCATGAACTGCATGAATTTGAATGGTTTGAAACCTGAATTCTCAAATGATTTCCCAAACTCTTATTTTCAAGCAAACCTATAGTTTCGTGATGATAAGCTGTTGAATTCAATATTTTTATATTCAAGATAGATAGATATATATTTATTCGACTACGTTATTTTTACATTTGTAGCAGGTCATTGTTGTCAAATTCAGTATTAATTTACTGGTACTTATACCATACACACAGATTTATAACCATAGTTTGTGAAAAATTCACAGTTAAAATATATACAGCTAAAAGTGAAGACACTTGGAGATTAAAAATGAGTTGACACTCAGTGGTTGGGAATGAGCATTCTAGTGTCAGCGTCATAGGGTGTAGCGATGTAGTCATCGATCGAATGAAAGCAGTGAGCAAGGATATAGGATTTTATACATGTAGTTGAGCGATTTCACTATGGTCGGTAGTTTATTATAAAGGTTCACATCAGGCGAATTTTGTTTCGTGATACATAATTTGTGTCTATTAAGTCTTAGTTGCCTGGTGAACATCTGCATTTGTTCGCTAATTTTCTTTGTTATGAGCTATTTCCAGTAGTGTTTGGTGAATGTAAATACTCGGCACTGGCAAAATCCTATATTTAAGGAAGAGAGGCCGACAATGGTCACGGTAGCCGCTTCCATCCAGTATTCTGATGGCCTTTTTCTGTAGCCGGAACACTCTTATCGCGAGGGATGAGTTTCCCCAGAGAAGAGTGCCGTAGTTGAGGTGATAATGAGTGATATGAAGTAAATAGACTGGTGGGGCTTGGTATATTTTTCAAATTTCTTAATAAACACAGTTGTGAGGACAATTTTCCACATAATTGATCAACATGTGTATTCCATTTGAGTTTGTCATCCAGGACTATACCTAACAGACTCACTGAAGCTTCAGAAGAAAGCCTATTGTAAGTGGAGATGATAATTTCATGCGTCTTAGCCTGATTAAATTTAAGTTCATTTCTATAGGACAATGGGTTTGCTTCTCCAAGTGCATTAACAGTTAGGTTATTCAGAGTATCTTCATGAGAATTCAGTAGTGTTGTGTCGTCAGCATAGCAGACGCATATAGTGGAAAATGTCATTCAAATAGATGAGAAAAAGTAGAGGCCCTAGCACACTTCCCTGGGGAACTCCATGTGTGATATAATGAAGTTTTCAACTGTCCCTTTGTTTGTTCTGCGAATTCTGAATGAATGAATCGCATGATTTCTGTTTCGAAGCTACTGAGGATCTCTTATATTGTAATTTGTAGCAATCATATGCTGCATTATCGTGAGGATCGTTTGTTACGTCACAAATTAACTTTATTGTAGATAGTGAATCTCTCATCGTACGGAGATGTTCATCAAAGTGATTTACAGGGGATTCCATCTTCTTTGTTGATTTTTTTAGTGGAAAGTGCTTTTCTACAAGATATGAGTGGTTGTCTAAAAAAAATTGCGATAATGTGTTGCAATTTACTTGAGGAGTCCAGTCTGCCTACTGAATCATTGAAATTTTTTGAATAAAGTTCTTTTATTTTTCTAACGAAGTTGTGTTCAGTGCGTAACTCAACCATTTCCTTGATAAAAATTACGTGAGCCCTATGATCAGATAGACATGGACATGGACCTTTACTGAAAAGTGGTCCTTATCCATGTTTGTTAGAATATTGTCGATACATGTAGCAGATATCGCGCTCACTCTAGTGTAATCATCAATGGTCAAAACAAGTCCAAAAGAATCCACAGTATCGACCCACTCTTTCGAATATTCATTTGATTTTTTCATATCAATATTAAAATCGCCCAGTATTACAATATTTTCGTATTTATGAATAAGCATGTCCATAAGTTGACTGAATTGATCAAAGAATGTGTTCAATTCGCCATATTTACATGATCTATAGGTGTTAATTATGCAAGTTTTTTTGGATGCAAATTCAATTCCGCAGAGTTCTGAATGGTATTATTTGCAGTAATGTGTAGGATCTAATGGATTGAATTGAATTTCAGACTTTAAACAGATGCAGACACCACCGTGCTCATTATCGGTTCTACAGTAAAAATTTGCAAGTGCATAATGATTCATATTTATCATTTTTATTTAATCTTTTTTGAGCCAGTGTTCGCTCAAGCAGACAACATCATAATGATGTTTTTCCAAATATAATAAAAGTTCATCGACCTTATTTGATAGACACCCTATGTTAACATGGAAAATACTCACCCCATCTCCCTGTTTAATTAAATTATTATCGTTTAAAATCACCCGTTGTTGTTTGTCTTCGTTTTCCGATGTAAAAAACGGTTTACGAGTGCTCCGTCAGGCCAAACTGAAGAATCCATGGCTTTCTCGTAGTTGATCTCGTTTATTGTCACTTCAAATGAAGAGTAGAATTGGAGGTACCTTGACAGCAACTGTTCCACTTCTACCTCAGGAAAAGAGGGTTTCAGAAAGTCACTTACGTCTTGTGGTTTTATACTAACGTCCAATTTGTAAACATGGAGGAACGTCTTCTGTGTAGCTGCTTTCAGTGAGCACTTTGTTTTATTTCCTACTATAGGTTTGTTTTCCACCCTGCCCTTATTTCTCGATTTACGGGCTTGTTTCCCAGGTTTCGTTTGATAATGTTGCAGGATTGTCTTCATTTTCTTGTGTAACTTTCATTGCAAGAGTTATGCCCTCCGAAACATGTTTGGAGGTTATTTGTCTAGGTAGATTCGTACATTCGTTTTCTTTTATTTGTTTATTCACGGTTTGGCTACGCCCCTGACAATTGGGTTCATCAGTTGTGTGGGCTTTTTGTGCTGGCGCCATCATCCTTTCACTTGGTTTATACGGTTCTTTCACAGGCAAAATTTCTGATAAACCTCCTATAGTAATTTGCAAAAGCTACGAATTTTTTCGTATCGCTACAATCTTCTGGAACAGAATAATTTTCGATAGCTTCAATTTTAGATGGTTCCGGAGAAACTCCTTCATGAGAAATATTATGTCCAAGGAAAATAATATCTTTTTTTCCGGATTTGATTTGAGGTTCACTTCCCGTAATCTATGGAATATTTTCAATAGATTTTTGTTATGGTTTCATGAATTATTTCCAAAAACAATCAAATCATCCAAATAAACAAAAAACTACAAAATAATTTGGTGAAACCTTCATTCCTTGGGGTAGTCTTGTTATTTGATATTGTCCTCGGTCAGTGGTGAAAGCTGTGCAAGACCTACAAGATGGTTCCAATTCGAATTGATAATGCCCTTGAGATGAATCAAGATGAGAAAAGTACATTGCGCCAGAGAGGTAAGGGAAATCTATCATCCTCAAGTTGTTCATTAGAAAGCCTATAATCTATCACAATTCGCCATTTTTTATTTCTGTTTTCATCGGGTTCCTTGAAGGCAATTAATAATGGTGCTGAGCACTTTCTTCTATTATACCATCCGTTAACATTTGATCGATTTCTCTATGAATTATCCTTTTCTGGTCATGCGGTAAGCGATAGGATTTGGCATACGCAGAATTTTTCAAATGTATTTTTTGTTTAAAATACTAGTGACCGTTAAACGATCATTTTCTGAATGAAAAATATCAGAGTATTTCGAACAAATATTTTCAATTGACTGCTTTTCTTCGCTTTTCAAACGATTAGTAATCATCAATTTCAATAAATGATCAACTCGATTCACCGAATTGGTTTTATTATAATTGAAAGAACAAAGTTCATAGCCCTCAATTTTTCCGATTGACATTTTGCAGATGAACTTCCTCATCCCGAACATTGAGAGTTTTTACAGGTATCATATTATTTCCATTCGGCCTAGCTAGACATCCAGCTACAAAACCATCTTGGCACCTCGGCAGAAAAAATACGAGTTCAGGTCAAAATATGATAATACAGGTCATTTATGTATAAAATAAACGACTTTCTCCAAATCTGATTGGGGAACGTTAGTTGAAACACACTGTTTCTACCATATGAAGAGGATTTGAAAAGATCTAGAGGAAGCCCCAGAATACATGCAATCAAACGCTTTTCTGAGGTCGCAGAACGTCAGAAACGAATGTTTTCCCAATTCTAAGCCTTCAAGTACACTAGAGATGACATTTGTAATAGCTTCAGTAGTTGATCGATTCGACCTGAATCTAATTCGTCTAGGACAAAGCAGAGAGTTTGCTCCTAGTTATGATAATTACCTTTTTTTAACTAGATACTCTATTATTTCAGCTATGACAGGAATCATTGAAATTTGTCGAATGTTTTCTACCTCTTGTGTATCACCTTTTTTCAAGTGAAACAGAATAACTGCTATTTTCAGCACATCAGGGAAAATACCTAGAGAGAAACATTCATTGATCAATAATAATAAGGTTCGAGCAATGACATCAGCTATGGCTTTGATGATAGCGCTATTCATTTCATAAAAGTCCGGGCCACTCTAACTCGAATCCTCCAAGGTCCAAATGGTATCAATACCCTATTCAGGAATTACAGGACAAAATAAAAATGAATTCACCAGTGAATTGATATTCTTTGAAAAGTATGATTTGACTCGAGTAGAGAAAAAAACAATTTGTTCGCTATGTTGATGAAATAGTCATTGAACTCGTTCTCTGATATAAGTGTATCAGTTTTTTATAGATTTATGTTACACTCAAAATTGATTGATCGCCAGCGATATCCACCAATATCCGTGGAATTATTCAAAAAAGTTCCATTAGACCTCCTGTTGATTTCCTTAATGGAATTTCTATAATCCTTCTGTAATGTTCCATAGGTACCCAAAGTAACTGGATCCTTATTCAAAATATAAATCAATTTAACATCAGATAGCACTCTCCGCCTGTTATGCAATTCATCATTAAATCAGCAAACAGTCTACTTACGTCTGATATTGTTTCCACATTTTTTCAAAGGTAATATTTGTTTGAAATGGCAATTCAGCATACTTATGAAATGATCAGTCACGGTGTTCGGATATTTGTTCTGAAAAATGTTTCAATTATAATCACCAAGCGCACCTCTCAGATCCTCCAAGCCCGAACGAAAAATTGTTCTATTATAAGTTTAATTTTCTTTTTGTTCCAAGTCAAAATCTTAACACATAAGTTGACCAGGATGATCCGATGTGAAATGTATCCGTGTGAAATGTATCACCTTCTACACTAGTTGTGTAATATACTATTCTGTGAAACCCTATTTCAGCGTTCATCGATAACCTGGCTAAAGGCTGATTATTGAGGGATTTGCATTGTTTGGTTGCAAATTCCGCTACACAGTGGGTAGCATATAAGCAGCAGCGCAGTCTATGCAATCTTAATATATTCAATATTTTTTATACCTGCTTTTGAAGATGATAATTCATTTGTAGTTCTGCCACTACCACTTAGCCAACTTAAAATCGTACTTCCCTCATTGGTATTGGTGCTTGCAGAGGAACTTGCACGAGAAGTCGAATGTTCTAATTTCCCAAAAGTTTGTTCATAGATTTTAGTATGTTTGGATTGCAAATGCCTTTTCAATGCAGATGTTCCACAATTTTTCATTTTTAGTACGGTGGGTTTCGTTGTGCAAAGCGTGCATTTCCCTTACTTATCAGTCTTTTTCGTACTCTTCGGATCTTGTTCAACGGTGAAATAATCCGTGACTTTTTTCTTTCCATTAGTCTTAGTTTTTTGTGTGCCGGCTTTTGCACAAGTTCACGACCTTCGGATCGTGAAGTATTTTCCTCTAACACATATTCTGACTCGCTGGTCTCTAATTCCATTATTTCCGATAAATTACAAAAAAAAATTCTGCAGGGCACAAGTTTAAACACTTTTGTGATTTTGTGATGTAACAAGTCACACACTTGGACAAAACTACCATTCACCTAGATCGTGTATGTAATGTATGCATAATAAGCAAGACTGCGCAATTGATTCAGTCAGCTCGGAGCTAGGGGAATTCCTGTATTTTTTCTAAGCGCGAGCGATCTTGCAGAAATATACGCCGTGCGACACGTATCAAGTAGCTTGATTTCAAGTCAAGTAATGAATATCTCAAATCAAGTCAAGTATGTAAATTGTCACGAGCTTGATTCTCAAGTCAACTCAAGTAGTTTGTTAAAATATCAAGCTACTTGACTTGATGAATCTCTGGTATGGAGGGTGAACCTACGTTTGCATGAATTCTCTGCGGGGTCTGGCTTGCTCCGCTCTCTCTTGTGCGTCGTTCCCTACTTTCTTCTTCTGGTTGGGGCAGCGTCGTAATTTCAACGTGCCCTCTTCTCGAATCGCTCCTTCTCAAGTCTGGCTGGAACAGCGCCTGATTAACGGTGTGCTCTATTCACGACCGCTGATCTCTGGTACCTGTTTGGGACAGCGGCGGTAATTCGTCGTGCCCTATTCTCGGTACCAGGCTCTGCGGTGCTCCTCGATCCCATGCCTTTTCTTTTGGTTGAGGTGCTGGTATGAGCCTCGGCCTCCTTTGCTCCTCTTGTATAGCTTGTTTATCTAGTAAATAATTTGAGTTTTTGATGTACACTCCGCAGAACTCAGCATTCGCATTGTGATTTTTCATACAGTTACAACATTGCGCAGGTTGGTCCAATGTTGCTGTCCCTTGATGGTTTCTGCGTACGTTTGGTCTATTTTTCCATCCCTTAATTCTTCTTCTTAGTAGCTTTGATCTTCCTCGCTGCGTTCAATGGCTCCTTTCGCTCTCAACGAATCTCTGTTGCTGGCAAGCTTACGTCCTGTTTTGGCTTCCGTTTGTAGTATGGAACCTATACATTCAATTTTAAATGTGATATCATTTATGTCTGTCAAAAATGAGTGGTCCTCCTCTGTTCCCCCACATTCGCATTGTTTGGTGCCTTCACTTTCTAGTGCAGCTGCATTTTGTTGCTTCCTGACCTTATTGTGTTCATCCTTAGTGTACAATCCCCGGCCCACTAGCGCCTCCGTTGCTGCCTTCGAGCCGATACGTAGATGTTTGATTAATGGGCCATCGTTTACCTCATATATAAAATTCTATGAATTGCTGAGGTTCCTCTGCAATCGCAAGGTTCCTTTTCCTTTGCCTTGAGTTTTCCCCTCTCGGATTACTTTTTTCTTTGCTGCTAGTTCTGGGCTCATTTTCAACGGCCTCTTCCTTTTTGGAGTTTGGGGATTTGTGGGATCGGAATTCCCCTGATAACGGCTGGATCCTGACGATTCACCATCTGCGCTAGTAACAAATGCCACTATTCTGCCGCTCCTCCTTTGCAGGGGGTTAGTAAGAGGTCTTTCAACCACTGTTTTGTTCAAAATTTCTGGCGTATTTGGGGAAACTTCTAATATTAGGTTTCCGTTTTCCGCTATTTCGTATTGCAATACCTCGCGTACGGTCTGTTCGACCTCAGATGCTCCCAGGAGGTTTGCAATTTGCTCATTTTGTTGTTTAAAGATTAGAACTTCTTCATTTTCCATGTACCCGGTATAGGAATGGATACTTCCTTCCCGGTCGGAATGCTCTTGGAATATATTCTTGTTTGGAACCAACTTTATTTCTTCTGGTAGTTCTCCATTTTGCGTAGAGATACTCAAGTTAAGATCTCCATCCTCATTTGGTGGAGAGATATCTGTTCTTGCGTCTGAAAATGGGGTATTCCCTTGTTCATCATCTTGGCTCTCGTCTGATTCATTGTTCATTTCCAATTTTGGGAGTTGTACATTACCAATTTTTGGGTTGGTAGCAGTATTACTTGACTGGTGCGCCTTGCCTTCCTGTTCCAACTCGCCTTTGGCTTCTTGGACTTGGTCCATGGGTGGGGCTGATCCTTGTGGATCTTCATGCCAATTTTCATGGCCCTGCGGCTCTCCCTCATCGGGGGGTCCCCTTTTTGTTCATTCCTCTCCATCTCTATTTCATTCGAACTTCGAATGAAATATTTTTATGCGGGGTTTTGGTTCGTTTTAACAATTTGTCGTGGCTTTGTTATTTCGCTTCCTATTGAATTTTTTTTAATGAAATCGATTCCTGGTTTTGTTCAGCTGCTGTGCTCTTATTGGCCTGACACGCCCAAGTAGGCGTCGCCAAATTTCAAACGTAACTCGGATCTGAGAATCAGGGGTCCAGTATTGGTGCCGACTTACTTGGTAGTTAGGCGCCTGCTCACCCTCTGGACTTCATCCGCCCTGATCTCACTGAACTTTCACTCACACTCAATGTTATTATGCAAGACTAATGTTCGATTTATTAGGGCCTACTTATATAGCGGGGACCGGTGTCGGGTGTATCACACCTTAATTGTCTCCCTTCGTTGTATCAAACGAGTGAATTCCTCCCCTTTTCAAATTGTATGTCAAGCTGTGTGCATATTTTATTGCTCGTTAACATATTTCATATGTTATTTGGATATTTACGAATAATCCAATAAAAAAATTAATTATGCGTCATCTATGGTTATAATCGGTATTGATATGAAATGAAACGAAACATATCTAATTATACATGTTATCTTATTACCACTAATTGCGATTATTGAATCAAGTGAATAATGCCTCCAGGCCAAAGTTTCCCCACCCGACAAAACATATCTTTTATCATCATACTTGATGAAGCAATCTCATTCTGAAGCTCTGTATGGATGGTGTGTAAAGTAGAAGTGAATGTATACATTTTCCATATTATTGAAGTCTCCGATTCAAAAACTCGTACATAATCGGAAAAGTGAATGGAATTATTTGCAACATTTCTGGAGACACCTTTGGCCTTCTTTGCGGTTTTCAAGTCTTTCGTTGGTGTATCCACAGTGTTCCCACAATATGTCTTTGCTGACACAACATAGTAGGATTCAATGATATTGCCCTTGAACTCATACTTCATTTTACCAAAAAAAATGCATCAGATTAACATCGCCTTTTTCAACTGAACGCATTAATTCCATGACATACTGAGCATTTCCTGAACTCATTTGAAAGAAGAGGACTGGCTACAAATTTGAATGAAAAGTTGAGTTGTTTGAACTAAGTACACAAAACATTCGCACTGGGTATATATTATCTGTTTCAAAGAAGAGATTGTTATTGATTTGTTTGGAAATATGAACAGGATGTTCATAAGATCAAATGTGGAATCATCTGCGACTGAAAGATAAACTTTCATCGTTCAAGATAATCTCTTGTGCGGTTTCAATTGAATATTGAAAATGGAAGATGAATTTTTTTTGTCGTGGATTTTTCAATTAACAGAAAAATATTTCTATTCAATATTCAATAGAGAATGTTTCTGACTGTTATCGTTCGAAAAAATCTCTACAAATTATTATATGATATCCAATTTCATAAAAAGAGGTACTAATCATTGAACGGAAAATTATAAAATGTTTGATCTAAAGGAGCAGTGGTTTCTTGAGATTGTATGATAATTATTACCTTCATTATGCAACAATTTCTTCACAGTTCCATATATGTATATATCATGACCTTGTCAAAATTAATTTCAATTTAGCGTTATTAGACATTTGAAAAAAAAATTGAATGAAAAAAATACAAAAAATATAATTGAATGACTGAATTCAATCGAAAAAGACAAAGCGAATAGAAGAAATCAGTATTATTGAACTATGCTGAATCAGTAACTTGAAATTCATTCCGCTTTGTCTGTGCTAGCTCTGAGATCCTCAAATATGCTGGATGAAAAATTGATGTCATTTGATATGGCAAACAATAATTATTGTCTGTAATGGCTTATATTCTGATGATGAGTGGCAAACATTTCGAAACTAGTCAATAGGTAATCGCTCCGAATATTTAGATTATTTTTGGAATCGAGTTCCAGAACATTTACATTTCTCAATATTAAACAGATTTTCCATGCAAAACAACAACCATTCTCAATATGGGGTGAGCTAGCTTCAGATGAAAACTGCATTCAAGGCAATGTAATAAAAATATTTGTTCGACCAATTATTTCGACGTGGTTCATTTATGAACACTTAGTCTTCCACTGGAGATTTTTGAATGTTTTCGATTGAGTTCACATTTTTTTCAAGGAACTGGTATTTTCTCTCAATGTTATTCTTTGAACAAGTATTATAATCTGGAAAAAACTCTTTCTGCTTCCGATATATTAAAAAAAATGGTTTTATCAAATCCTTCGCTGGAGATATGGACAAATGAAAAGCATTTTTTCATTGATTGCGCATCCCGTTTTCACATTGAGAGTGTCGTCTGTTTGACTTCTTTGGGCCAATTCATGATTCGATATCATTTTGTGGTGCAATTTCGATAATAATGGTACTTTTTATCATCCACTTCCAAACGTGAACCCGGGAATTTGTATTAATTACCAATGCTGAATACATTACATATCGCATGTAATCAATCAACAATGGTTTGGTTGAACTATCAGTATATCTCCAATTTGCAATAGACATAATCATGCCAATATGTGATTGAGAAATTTTCTGAAAGTGTGGTTCACACAAAAAATAATACTTTATAGAAAAGACATTGATGCAGTGGGACATCTGGAAAACAATAGATGCTTGCTGGGTTTGATATTTAAAACCAACAAACAAAACAAAAGCATAACGAAAAAATAATATGAATGGTGGTTGATCCAACCATGACTTGCATATGAGGAAAATTATAAGCAGGAATTATTGATATGTTTTACATAGAGAAAAAAACGACAGTTGAATCATTATAGCTTATTATACTCAACATAACACCTGCACCTCGAAAATTCTATCAACCGATATATTATACATTTCAAATGAAAAATCTTGAAATCAATCTCTATTCAAATGTACTAGAATATGTGAGTTATAGATTCAAACACTTATCTTCGCGCAAGAATAATTATTTTTTGTTTTTCAACCGAAAATATTCCGTGGCAAACTTTTCAATCCAATTCTTACAGAATTACCTTTCTGAAGAATTTTTCCAGTGCATTTATGAAAAATATTGTTTTTGAAAAGTTATTTTACCCCTTTAGATCATTACGTCACATTGTGAGTTCAGTCGACTTTCAGGTCAACTTTACACTTTTTCCAGTATGAATCACCTGATCAAATGAAATGTATACCCAAGTTGTCCTAATAAGGACTATGAGAATACCTAGACATTTCATTATTTTGCAGATATTCTTTAGAAAATCGTAATCTGCACCTCCAAAACTCCCCAGCTCATTTTCAATATAAAGCATCTCAAAATATTGAATTTTAATGAAAAAATCATGATCTACGACCAGCCTGACTTCAAAAACACCAAGATACCATATTTAAAACAGAATCTGACCATATGTGACAGAACTCGTCCGCCATATTCAAGCCGTCATTCTAAATCCATGATTTTTGTCCCCAAAATCACTCAAACAACAATTTTGAATAAAATCGGACCAAGAATGTTAATGCTTCTCTGTTACTTCAATTCGTTATACAGGGTGAGTCAGAAGTACTTTGACAAACTTCACAATATTCTAATATGAATTGTCCAAATAAATATATGTCCGGAAACGCTTCCTTTCCAAGATACAGGGTGTTAAATTTTCATTTTCGTTGTGTTTGAATAACTTTCGATGTACTGACCTTACTTAAACGAAAATTGGTATTGAGAGGTTTTTTGAGGTGTCGAATTCGAACCTGATGTTATTGTTGCTCCTACTCGTAGGGGAACGCCACCTACACGTCTTTTTCTATTTTGAAGATACATAACTTTTTTGAACGTACTTCTAGCATACTTCTCAGTTGAAAAATCAATTCCTCCATCATACCTTCGTAAAAAACCTACCCTTGTTACAAGTCGCTATAAGCAACCGTTTTCTAGATATTTGGACTTGAAGATTTCAAGTCAATTATTTGATGATCGATGCGTGTTGAAGTTATTACTATTGTTTTGCATTTTTCACAAGAATGCTTAGGAAATGAATTTGACGTTCAAGTAAGAAGTTTTGGTGATTACATATTATGTGACAGTTAAACGTTATGTTGTTTTGTTGGAAGTTTCTGTGAGTTTTAAAACACCAATGTAGAAAAAATTGATTATTCAAACAATGCTCATTTAGCCGATATGCATTTCGTTTATGGCCTTGCGGATGGCAATGTGCGCGAAGCAAGACCAGGAGCGATTTCCAAATCGAGTACTGCCTTCAGCTTCAACATTTACCAGTCTCCACCGTAGTTTGGCAGAAACAGGTAGCTTTAAAAGGGCAGCTGATATTATTGGAAGACCACGAGCAGCTCGAACCCCAGAATTGATAGAAGCTGTTTTGAACGCTCTCGAGGAGAATCCAGAAACAAGTACAAGAATAATTGCTGAAGCTCTCAATTCCACTCAGTCCACAGTTTGGAAAATTATCCACAACCAACAATTTCATCCATACCATATTCAAAGGGTACAAACTCTTTTGCCAAGGGACTTACCCCAACGCATTACTATGTGTCAGTGCTTTCTGAGAAAATTGGCTGCAAATCCTCAATTTTCAAGACATGTACTCTTCACGGACGAGGCAAACTATTTCCGATATGCTATCACAAACTTTCATAACAACCATGTTTGGGCTCTGGAAAGTCCGCACACAGTTGGTGAAAGACATTACCAGTATCAGTTTTCTGTAAATGTATGGGCGGCAATAATTGATAATTACTTGATAGGTCCTTTCTTTCTTCCGTTCCAACTGAATGACGCAACTTACAGAGACTTTTTAGAAAATGAATTGCCGGGACTACTTCAGAATGTACCATTAGAAATTCGTATCCGCATGTGGCTCATGCATGATGGGGCTCCGGCCCATTTGAGCGTTGTAGCCAGGGAATTCCTCAACACTGTCTATCCAAATCGAAGGATCAGTAGGGGTGTAGGAGAACCTAACCAGGCGTGGGCACCAAGATCCCTAGATCTAAACCCGCTGGATTTTTATTTTTGAGGACATTTGGAGTCAATAATTAATTTTTCGATAGCGAACTCTTGTTACATTATGGAAATGTGTATAACGACTTATTATTATTTTGAATCACGAGACTCATCTTGTTTATCTTATATAAAACTGCCATACTGCATTGTCACCCAACTGATGAATACCAGCGAAATTTCAAGTCGATTGGATGACTGAAAGTGGTTCAAATTTGATTTGCAAGATTTGACCTATACCATGAGTCGGAAGTGATAGTCAGTGACGTCAGTCACTAGTTCAGAAACAACACAATAAGAGCGGCAAAATAATATATTATTTAACAACAAAAATCTATCGTATCCCGAATCTATAATCCCGATATGCCGCTTGTTTTAAACGCGGTGCCAAATTTATTTTGGCCAGTGCAATAGATCTAACGGAGCATTTGAAGTAGCCTCTATTTTAACGAAAGTTCGTGGTCGAGGTTAGCAATTGTACTGATATTTATCGACGGTGGTGCGGAGGTTGCAACACTGAATGATCAAGCTGAGATGAGTCACTGACTATTATTTCCGTCTTATGGTATAGACACTAACAGAGCAAGTTCAATATGCGCTTGTAGAGTGAAAATGATTAAAAACACTTCTCAAACAGAAGCTCTCATTCAGACGCTCTGAAAAGGAAACAGTTATTCCTTTAGATAAATGACGTAGGTTATTCTATGTATAACAGATTCAAATGTTTGCCGCGCAATGTTTTCAGTTTGAATACAAAAAAAAACTTTATCTTTGAAAAGTTAATGATGTTTTGTCACCAGAAATATAAATTGGATGCCAGCAAGTGCTTGAAAAACAGCTTACAAATTCTGAACCGGAAAGAGAGACAAATATCAATTCCATCGTTCCAATGTCCATTTTTCGATACTATTTGTTTGCTGTTCCTATTTTTCATATTCACAATCACATTCATGTATTGTCACGGAACGATAGAAAAAGGTTGATTATGCGTCAAATATTGCCTGAAAGATATTCTTCCCTACATAGAAATGGATTGAATCACGAAAATGTGTCAACAACAGTGTTGCCATATTTTCGGCCTAACAACGACGTTTTCATATGGCAATAATGAATAGAATTTTATACTGAACCTGTATAAGATGCGGGCGCCCTCTGGAAGAACAAGGGTTCAATTTATTCTGTTTATGTTGCACATGTTGGGCCGATTTTTCAGGCCAAGCTTAAATTTCGTTCTTTGCATCCTTTTACCATTCTGAACATCAGTATAGGGTCCAACGTTATCAGACCATTTGCATGGTCTGGTAACGTCGATTTTGGTCTGGTAATGTAGTCTGGGTATGGCGAAGTTCGTCTGTATAAGCGGTATGATAAATCTATATATATATATATATATATATATATATATATATATATATATATATATATATATATATATATATAAATATGATTGGTTGGATTTTTTTTTTTAATTTATATATATTTTTGTGAATTTATTTCATAGATTATAATTTCTGAATCCCTATCATAACAAATGAAAACACCGGCTATGTTATCTTACCCTTCTCTTTTTGAACCTCTTTTTTACCTTATCCCAGCTCAGTCAGGTACGCCTATGAACATGAGTCGTCTCCTTCTCAGTAGTCGGATCTGGTGACCTGTATTTCCGATTCGGCACTGAGGATTCCATAAGAAATGCTGTTTAGTGGGGAGAAAAGTGAGGTTATGAAAAAACACAAATTTCAGAAAATAATCAAAAGGGTTGTTTTCATTCAGATAAAAACTTCAAAAGGATAAAAAATGGTGCAATTTGAAAATAGTGATGATTATTAATAGGGAGGATGTTTAAAATTATGATCAGTTCTTTATCATGGAATTTTGATGAAAGTTCAGCTAAAACAATGTAAATAGTGGATCGGATACTCAAAGTTATTGGATAAATATATGAAAAGTTGCACTTTGGTAAATTCAGTGATTAGAATACCTTGTCGCTCCCTGTCCTGTGATGTCTCCAGCCCCGTGGACGTACTATTGGAGTTTCAATGACAGCTTACGTGCGCTCTTCCATGGATTTCTGTTCTATACCAGGTAAGTGGGAATTTTTGATACCTTATTTCTCCTAGTTGGGCCTTTCAGTAATATTCCTCGTTCTGGAATCGTTTTATCTGTTTTTTTCTTTAATTGTTTGTTAATATCTCTTACAAATTTTCTAACGTGGCATCCTTTTTTGTAACTTTTTAAATTTTTTTCAAAATTGTTATCTCGTCTCATGGTAACACACACTTTTTTTATCTTCTCACGGATTTTCGAATTTAGTGTCAATTCCTACCTAGTTATTTGTTATTCTGATTACCACTTATGATTTTGAGAATGAAAGCCAATTCTAAATCTCACATACTATTCAGAAATTGGTATGAAATTATATTTTTACAATTGCTGCTATCACATCTTCCATATATCATCACTTTTCCCACACAAACGCTCTCGATCTCCCATTGGTGGGTTTCCTGTTGATGTGAATTGTCATACAGGATGTTCAAAACTTATATATAGGTTGAAGTTACTTTATATTCAATGTTTTCTATAAATTTGAATTTTGATATGATTAAATAGTGGATTTTCATTAGATTTATCGTTGGTTATATACTTTTGATAACAGATCAACTTCAGGATTGCCCTCTTGATACATATGCATCGACTGGAGCATAGTATAAGCAGTTAAAAATCAAAGGAAACTGCAAAACAACATAGCATTAACGACGATAACTAAAATACTTGATAATAATAATGATAATTATAAGTTAATTATTTTACAACATTTCCTAACATAATATATATATATATATATATATATATATATATATATATAAATATATACATATAAATATATATATATATATATATATATAGATAGTTACCTACTAGGAATATTGCTGTGTGTATGAATGTAGGAACTTCACTTACCCCTTTGTAGCCATGATGATAATTTTCGCCGCAACATCTACTGAAACGAAGTCTTGAAGATTGCTCGGATCTCCTAATAGAGTCTTCAGCAGTCCTGGAGAAAAAAAATTCATATATTTCCTCACTTGTGTGACTTGTGTGTTCAGATTAGATTGAAAAAAATCCATGATGTGACATTTATTGTCGCATATTGGATTTTGAGTAGTACTTCAGTTCAGACAGGGTGACATCACTACTGAAATGTCATGTTGGGTATTCAGATACATGGAATTTAAGTTTTGCATGCAATAGGAATTGGTGTTGAAACAATCAGAAAAACACATAGAATAACTACTTCCGATGGAAATTCGGTGAAGTAAATTGTTCTCCATGAGAATTATCTAAATCCTTTTTTAAAGACCTATTTATTTAAAAAAAACGAGGATGTCAAAAAATCGATTATTTTCATTTGAATAGCAGCAAATTGAACAACAATAGTTGACAGTCTTTCCCAGGGTTTCTGGATAATGTGTAATTTTTTCAGATTTTTATCGTGATATCTGGTGTGAACTTCACACTATTTTGCATATTACGAGAGAGATTCGATTATATTTTCAGTCTTTCGACATTTCTTGAGAATAACCACTAACAACACTTTTCATCAAGGAATTCCAAAGAGTATTCGATTAGATCCTTATCCATATTTCGCGATGGTTGGTATCATCAACAATCAAATAAAAGGGATGTGACGGAAGTGGAAGTTTATGAATAGTAATGCAGAAAGTTATTAGTTCTGAGATGGTGTATTCTGGGTTCTTGTTAGGTTTCTCAAATTCCCTGATCTCGATGTGTAGCTAAAGTGTTCTTAGATAATCGACCCATTTCATGAAGTTACAAACCCAAAATATTTTTTTGGCAGTATGCCGAAAACAAGAAATCGCTCGATAATCTGCCGACTAAAATGCATTATGAAAATGCGATCGCAAGAAATTAGGAACAAATTGCAGAATATTCTACTGATTACTCACAGTATGCGACAATTTCCCAGAAAATTTAAAAAATTCCCCCCAAACTCAGCTCAGGTCCCGACGGAAATGAATATTTTCCTAAGAAATTGTATTTACACCCTAGCTCATCTTCAATTCTTTCTTTCCAAGCAGTTTATCCAAATTGTTGGGAACATAGCTTCCTAATCCCAATATTCAAATCAGGAGACCAGTAAAATATACAATTTATCGAAGTATATGTCAACCATCTATTCCAAAATTATTTGACAGATTGATTTCAGATCAACTCACCTCTTCGTGCAGAGACGTTTAAACGTTTGAATATTTACAATGCCATTGCTCCACGTTCCTATGCTCTTCCGAAAATTCATAAACTCACTTTATCTTTGAGACCTATTGTGTCTTCGATAAATGCTCCTAACAGTAAATTAGCTAAATTTCTCACTGAAATATTGACTGCTGCTTATGATACAGATAATGACTACTATATAAAAGATTCTTTCACCTTCAGTGATTTTATAAATGATTATCAATTACCTGAAAACTATATGATTGTGAGTTTTGATGTTGTTCCTCTGTTTACCAACCTTCCACTTGAGGTGGTTAGGCAAAGTCTCTCCAACAAATGGAATTCAATTTCAAGCTATTGCAATTCAACGTGGAATATGTTTGTTGATATTTTGGTATTTATATTCGATTCCAATTTTCTTATTTTTGACAATAATTATTATAAACAGATTTTTGGCACCCCTATGGGATCAACTTTCTCTCCTATACTTGTGAATTTTGTACTCGATGATCTTATAAAAGATGTTCTGACTTTAATCCCCTTTGACATTCCATTCGTGAAGCGGTATGTTGACAATATGATTCTTGCTGTACCAGCAGACAGAGTGGATGAAGCTCTTTCCTATTTTAACAGTTACGACATAAACCTACAGTTCACTGCTGAAAAGGAAGAATAACATAGTATTCCTTTCCTCGACATGAGGGTTTGCAGAGAGAATGATGATATTCTCCGCACCAAATGGTATAGAAAACCAATCTGTAGCAATAGGTTCATAAGCTACCATTCATACCATCCTGCAAACATGAAAATGAACTTAATCACCGCTTCAAAATACAGAGTTACCAGGCTGTCACATCCGTCCCACCGACTTGAGTGTGTAAGGGAATTGAGAAAAATCCTAAAGGAAAATTCATATCCAGTAAAATTGATAAACAATATTTCATTCAACTCTGAACAACAAAATGTTAATATATCAACACAAATAGATATAAACCCCTCATGTCAACAACATTGCCACTTACATGGCCACCAACACGGCCACTAACAATGAGTCCTCTACTCATCCAACATTATTAACATATAGAACTTCACCATACATTGAAGAGCTAACGCCAAAACTCATAATCATATTCAAGTCGGAAGGTCTCCGGATTGCCAAAAAAAACTAAGAAACGATTTCGGCCTCATTTACTTCAACAAAAGTTCCATTTACAACTTTAGAATGCTCTAATGTCATAAATATTATTCCTTGTCTGAATTGTGAGAAAGTCCATATTGGACAAACCAAAAGAAATTTATCAGGCCGCATTACTTCTCATAAAAGTGATTGTAATTCAAACAAAAACAGTTGTGCACTTGCAGAGCATTCGATTAAACTCAACCATTTTAGCAATTTCAATAATCCTAGTATTTTGGCTAAGGAAAACAACCTGTATAAAAGAAACTTTCTAGAAATGATACATATTAACAATCAACCTAATTGTATGAATAAACTTTCCGATATTGTAAATATCAGCGTGATATATAACGACCTACTCAATTTTGACACGAAAGTCGAAAGTGTCCCTGTACAACTTTTGAATCGCCCGCCATAGATGATCGTCGAAGAGTGGGATAGACATGTGCTCTTCCCTCATTGGTTCTAACATCATATCAATTATTCTGACCGCTTTCACGGTCCTTTCTCGACAACCCACTGCATATTCAATATGAGATTTTCAAGTTGTCGAAGATGTTTTTTTACAAACTGATTTTCAAAGATTTCATTTGTGATGTGCACCGATATTTTCCTGTTAGCAACCTCGAGTCAGTGAGTTTTTCATAGTTATTAATAATCAACATGGTTTCTCCCGAAAAAAATTAACTGTCTTCAATCTCCTCATCTATGAACAAAAAATATTCAATGTCTTGGAAAGAAGAGGTCGAATGGATGCCATGTACAAGGACTATTCCAAGGTATTTATAGAACGAATTACCATATTTTGATGGAGAAGATCGGAGATTTCGGTTTTTTGAGAACCTGGTCAAATGGTTTGTTAGTTTTTGACTGATCGTACACAACACGATCTGGAGATGCAAATCGAGCGATATTTGCAAGGGTCACATTGTTCACGTCCATTATTCAATATTTCAGTGAATGATATCGGATGCTGTTTTGAAAACTATGAATTTCTTATGTTTGCTGATGACCTGAAACTGTGCAGTCCGATAAAATCATCCATTGACCAAATTCGTATTCAGGCTGATCTTGATATTGGTGTGTTACAAACAAATTGTTCCTCAATGTGAACAAGTGCCACTTTATCACCTTCTCAAGAGTTGTCAAGAAATTTGATCAATCTTAATACTTAAACAATCAGCAGTTAGAATATTCTCAATCGATAAGAGATTTGAGTGTCATTTTTGATGAACAGCTACCTCAGGGCAGCATTTATTGGTTATACCTCTCCATCTTACAAATTATGGCAAACATACACCCTTAGAAAGAACTCTGAATGTATTGAATGCCAAAGACATCTATATTTTTGGAGTCACTCATGATAATTTAAAAAAATAGTTGAATACTATGAGTTGGTTAATGAGTTTATGTCATATAGTAGAACATTATAATGTTATAATCTAGTTATTTTGCTGCACCTACTGGCTTTCTGTAAGAGAAACAAAACATTTGGGTATTCCGTACAAATTATTCATTTTTCGCAGAGCCCTCTCGGCCTAGAAGAGTAAGTGGGCAAGTGGAATCTGGTGGTTTTCTGTAAACTTCCTGGTTCGAAATCTTCAGGTTATACCAAGTCGTCAAGTAAGCACAATAAGTATCCATGAAAATAACGACATTCACAATGTAAAACACATAAAAAATTTATATAAGTTAAACATATTAAAATTGTTTATGTTTTATTTAAAATTTTACCTTTTTAACCTTTTTATTTATCACAGAAGGTAGCGCCAGGTTGTACTCAAACAAGCAGAAGAAATGCAGAAGAAGAATCGTCAATCTGTTGTTCTGTGGTGAAAGTCAAATAGAGCAAACGGACAGTTTAAGATGTTCTTTTTCTAACCTTACTTTTCAAACATTTATGTAGAGGAATAAAAGATCTGTTTGAATTTTCTTGTATACTTAAACAAAAATTATTGTTGGTTGGTTCTTCCAGAAAATCCAGTCTGTTGTTATTCTTGGAAGTGACTTCATGCAGAATGTGTGCGTTCATATTGGGGCTGAAGTTATGTTCATTTACTTTCAGATGGTGACCAAAGGAAGAATGTTCGTGTTTGTTGAGGAGTTCATTTATGCAGAAATCCAATGGTCTACAGGATGTAGGATGTATCACAATATTTGCAATTCAATAAATAAATACCACCTTTTGATAATTTGTTGCGTTTTTTTTTGTGTTGACCAAATATTCACTCAGGTTATTACTGGTCTTATAGGAAATTTTAATGTTGCCCACCTCACTTTTTATACTTTTGGAAATGTTGTTATTCAAGAAGGGAATTGAAATATATTCATCTATCGTATTGATTATTGGATAGGCCAGTTTATTCTCCATTTCATTTTTGAATTTTTGTATGAGGTAGTTGATCAAGTTGGGATCATAACCATTATTGTGGGCTATTTGTTTCAAAATATTCATTTCTTTGTTGTATTCAGAAAGTGATTATGGAGTATTCAAAGCTGATGAACATAGGAATTAAATTGGCATTCATGGGTTAAAATTTATGACATGATCTGTCTGGGTTGGCTTTCTATTGATACTGAAATCAAAATTGCTGTAATTTGTATTTATTGTTATGTTATTATCGGTCACAATGTATTCACTTCACAAACTATTCATGGAGATATCTGCTAGGATAGGTGAAAGACAACTTCCCATAGCGAGACCTTTGATTTGTTGGTAGAATTTATTGTTGAAAGTGGAGAAGTTTTTGGAAGGACCTAAATTCATGAATATTGGAATCTGTGATATTCTTTCATTGTCTACATTAGCGGCTCTCAACACTCCATTCACTAATGATACGGTTTCCCTTTGCGGGACTGAGGTGAAAAGGTTGTCCACATCGAAAGTCAGCATTAGGAAATTATCAGTGGAGAGATTTATAGAAGTAATCCTCCAATTAGATATGAAGTTGTTCAATACTGAATATGCAGCTGGTTGGTAAAATCTCCCATGAGATGATATAGAAAAGAACACAGGAGTATTAGTGAAGCTTACTACTACACAGTGGTCCACATGACGAAAAAAACGGAACAAAATGTTTTTTTTGCTGAACCGCCTCTTTGGCTGTCAAAAATCATGAAAAAAATATGCAATATTTTTTGTCACGAAGGCGTAGTTCTTAGCAGCGGGTGGTTGAAAAAAAACCAGTCTCGAGTTTTTTTTTCAGGGAATTGCTCTGAAGGCGACGACGAGAATCAAGGTGGAAATAAAAAAAAAATTTAAAAAAGGGGGTTTCCAAAAGGGGTGGTTGGACAAAAAAAACAGATCCAAGCCTTTCTTTCGTGGAATTGCTTTCAAGGCTGACGAAAATCAGGGAAAAAATATTTAAAAAATCTTGTCACAAAGGGTTGGTTTCAAGAAGGGGTGGTTCGAAGAAAATATTATTTTTGCGGAATTGCTTCTACGACTGACGAGAATCATGGGAAAAATATTCAATATTTAAGGTGGTTTTTAAAACGGGTGGTTCGAAAAAAAAAGATTCGATCCTTTTTTTCACGCGCGGAATTGCTTCTGAAGATGATGAGAATAATGGGAATAATATCAAAAAACTTGTCACGAAGGGGTGGTTTGACAATAAAATCAGATTTTAGCCTTTTTTTTGCTGAATTGTTTTCAAAGCTCACGAGAACCATAGGAAAATTGGTCGCAAAGAGGTTGGTTTCAAAAGTGGTAATTTTGGTATTATCAAATGTTTCAAATGATGACTTTTTGAATATTTAACTTTACTTAGCAAAATCAGTACCCAAAATATTCTGTAAATATTGTTTATAATATAGACAGTCACCTTCTGAATAATGGAGTGGTAATTCATTGTGGGTCAAAATATATTTGATACGTTTTTAATACTTCCATGCAGAGGCTCACAATTGATTAAATGAAATATTTCAGGCTTTCCATTAGATATTTCATTACAGCGGGGAGTCGTGGAGCAAGTATAACGAAAGTTCTAATAACAGTATAGAGAATAGCTAATAACTGAGTAACTTATCGACCAATTTACCTTATCAAACATGAAATAACAACTACATACCTTGATTGACTTTTCACCTGAGTTTCTCAGGAATAATTCACAAGATGTTTTTTCTGGAACTAATCGAACTTGGAAAAAAGTACACGTATGACGCCGAGAAACGTACACGATATAATGGCCGTCTTTGAGGGACCGAAGAGAGAAAATGTTCCCCAATAGTTAGCCGCAATTCTGGGGGAAGGTAACTGGTATTTTGCCTACCCCCTCACAAAGTTGGGGCGTATACAAAATTCAAATTAATTCAGCTTAGTCGTGATATTGGACCACTGTGTACTGGTCTGATTGGAACGTCAACTTTGTGGATTTTGGGAAAACCATATAAGCGAGGTATGATGGGATTACTAGAAATTAGGATGTGTGGGGCATATCGTTTCCCCAAAAATGCTTCACTGTCGTTTATGTATGTTCTCAACTTTCTTATGGAGCCATTGAGTGGGTTGATAGGTAGAAATTTGAAAGAGTGCTCCGAAAGAAATTTCTCTAGTTGGCCTTCGTATTCTACTTTGTCCAGAATCACTGAGCGGTTACCTTTATCGGCTATTGAAGAAATAATATTGTTGATTCTTTCAAGAGTGGATTGAAAATGTTTTACATGGGTGACTTTCCAAATGTATAAAAAGTGAGTTGGACAACATTGAAATTTCTTATAGGACCAATAATAACCTGAGTGGATATTTGGTCAACACAAAAAACAAACGGAACAAATTATCAAAAAGTGGTATTTATAAATTGAATTGCAATTATTGTGATACATCCTACATCGGTAGAACCTGTACACCTTTGGATGTTCGCATAAATGAGCACCTCAACAAACACGAATGCTCTTCCTTTGTTCACCATCTGAAAGTGAATAAACGTAACTTCTGCCCCAATTTGAACGCACACATTCTGCATGAAGTCACTTCCAAGAATAAGAACACACTGGTTTTTTTGGAAGACTTAAATATCGAGGAAGAACGAGCCATCATTAATTTTTGTTTAAATTTAAATGAAAACTTCAACAAATATTTTATACCCCTACATAGACGTTTGAAAGGTTAGAAAATCAACATCTGATACTGTCAGTCTGCTTCGTTCGACTTTCACTACAGAAACACAGAAAAAAACAGATTGACGATTCTTTTCCTGCATTTCTTCAGCTTGTTTGAGTACAACCTGGCGCTACCTTCTGTGATAAATAAAGACTTTTTTTATTTGAAATTTTATCTCTTAACTTATTTGAAATGAAAAATAAAATCCATTCAAATATAGAATAATTGAAAACATTGTTATAAAGCCAACTTCAAAAATTTGGATATATCTACAAGTCCCAATTGATTCATTTGTCGTTCAGTGTTGAACTATAAGGAAATAGTTATTTATACAACGAGAATATGGAGCGACTCTTTTTAGCACGCGCAGGTACAAAAATGAGGCTTTATATTTGAGTTGCATACATGATTATTTCCACTACTTTGGTTTTTCAATATAAAAATGAAAGTACCCTTCATTATCAACGTTTCGAAAGCAAACGTCCAATTTTTATTGTTTTGGCAGTGACAGTGACATCAAGAAAATAATTTCAGTCAATCGTAATACATACCTACCAGGGGCAATCCGGTCCTGCCTAGTACCGGAGAAGCTGTGCTTCAAATCGCTCCGTCGATTTTTGTGAATTTAAAAGTGTTTTCGAAACTCCGAAGCAGCCTTGTGCCCCGAAGAGTGGAGAAACAACTCCCAGAACCCACCCCAGTGACGATTCCAACTGAAACCCAGATACCAGCAGAACTAGACAAGGCCTCTGAAAATTGCAGTCTGGCAAGCAAGGAAGCTGTGCTTGCGGGGATCGGTTCTCTCCCGAGAGCCGATCTCCTGGAGGTGTTGAGCACTTTACTCGCCTCTTTGGGAGACGACCTATCCAAAATACCTGCTTTGAGTGCGTTAGTTAATTCAAAATCTAAAGAACTTGATGCCCAAAATGAACATGCCCCAGCGAAGAGACACAAAAAGGAGACTTTTACGGCACTCCCTGTGCCCAAAAGTGTTTCAAATCCTTCATTATCTGTCACGGCATTTCGTAGAAGTAGTAGAACTGTTCTGATCAATAGACCTGTTAGCAAAACTGTCCAAAATGTTGAAATTTCTAACAAATTTGATCACTTATCAAAAATGTCAGACGGTGACATGCACCAAATTCATCAAATCCAGGGGTGGACCCAGCCCCAATGCTTTATGAAAAGACCTCTAATAAAAATTTGATAATCAAAATTCAAAATCATACAGGTAGTCAAAATACCCCCGAAACCGATATAATTGAAAATAATTTCCAAATCACACCGACTGATGACGTTAATATGGATCAGACTAATGGAACAGAACAACTACCTACGGAAACGATCCCACGTACGATCAAAAAACAAAATATTCCCCCTATCACTGTTAGGGATAAGAGTAGGTGGACTACAGTTAATTCACTTTTGAAGTCAAATAATATAAAATTTGAAAACCAGCAAAGAATGTCAATGATGGAGTTAACATTTTTTCCGATTCCCCGGAACTTTATCGAAAAAGTTCAAGCATATTCAGAGATCAGAATATTCCACACCACACATATAGGTAGTCTTCCCGAAGACAAAAAATTAGGAGTTGTATTCAGGGGCATCAGTGGCTCGTCTCAGAAAATTAAATGGGGAAAAAACCCCTCTCCCACTAGTTTTAGTTCTCTGCAACAAAGACCAAAAATAAATTTTTAAATTTACTGACATCCTATATATTCGAGTAACAGCCGAACCACAGAGACCCAGGGCCTCTGTAGGACAATGTCATCGATGTCAACGGTTCGGCCATTGTCAGCTGAACTGCTGTGCCACCCCCGCTTGTGTCAAATGCGGGAAAGCTCATATCTCTTGAAATTTCCCAAAACCTAGGGAAGAAAAAGCTAGGTGTGCAAACTGCAGTGGAGAACACACTGCGAATTATCGTGGATATCCTAGATGTCCACGTATAAGGCGCAGGGCGGACCCTGCTTCATTATCGCAGAATCGACGATATTTTCCTGCGAATAGGACACGTGAGGGAGTATCATATGCGGCGGCGGCCCGGGACGACACCCCCCTCCCCCAGCCAGCTCAAATCACCACACCTAAAGACATTCTTTCAACTTTGGATCAAATGAGGATGTTGTTTGCGCAGTTCGCTGAAGCTGCTGCAAAATTTTCAACAGGTTTCAATCCCAATTAATGGGTGAAAGACAGCTTCCAAACTTCATCAAAGCGGTGAGTTGGAATTGTAATGGACTCCTCCAGAATAGACTTGAGTTTCAGGAGTTTCTTGTAGAGAACAACATCGATGTTGCTTTTCTGCAAGAGGCTCATCTTAATGGGGAACCTGTTAGATTTCCTAACTACAAAATGCTTAGAAATGGTCGAATTGGACGTCCGGGTGGCGGTGTTGCCATTTTGGTCAAGCGCTGTCATTCACATGTTCAGTTTGGCATTTTCAATGATGATACCCATGGTATTGAATCGGTGGGTATAGTTTTCAACACGAGAAGTGGTCCTATGCGTTTGATTAGTGCTTACAACCCTCCGCAGAATCGAATACTTCCTGAGGCACTCGATGTGCTTCTGATGGAAACAGATCAACCTGTCTTGGTCATGGGTGATCTGAACGCTAAGCACGTACAATGGAGTCGTGTAACCAACACGAATGGTAGACGGTTGATGCAACACAATGAGAGGCATGAATACCAGGTGTTGGCTACAGATGAGCCGACGCATTTTGGTCCGTACAGGCCTGATGTGCTTGACATTGCTTTGGCCAGGAATATCCCCTGGAGCTGGGATATTCACGTCCTCACCGAGTTGAGCTCTGATCACAACCCGATTATACTGTCATTGGGGGGTGATCTGCCGCTCCAGACGGATCGTATGTGTACTGAGGTGAATTGGGAGAGACTCCGTTCGTTCCTGGTCACCGTGCTCCTGAGAGAATGGATACTCCACTTGAGTTCGATGAGGCAGTAGCGCGTTACGAACTCACCATCAAAAATGCTTTGGAGAATTCCTCCCGCAAGGAACCGGCTCCTAAATTTCATGACGAATTTTCTCTGAGGATTAAAAATCTCATTCGCGAGAGGAATCGTGCCAGAAGAGCTTACCGAAGGAGTCTGTTCCCTGCGGACAGAATACGAGCAAACGAATTGAATAGAGAAGTTAGAGAAAATATATCGGAATTTAGAAATGAAATATTTGGCATAACCCTTCAAAATTTAGAAAACTGCGATCAACTTTGGAAAATTAATAAGAATTTAAAATAAAAAAAGACCGATTTTCCCCCTATTCATGGTGTTCCGGCTAGAACATATTTTCGGGGTGGATGTTACTCCTATTGAAATTCTTATCGTTGTTAAACTTTTATTTTACTAGGAAAATTCGTATCGTGCTTGGCAGGCGTTCTTGACGTTACGTTGACAGAGAGAGAGAGAGTCTTGACACGCACGCTGGTTGCCGAGTAAAGCTATCATTCGTTTTTGTCGCAAACATGTCGGCACCCTTGAAATACAATATTTCAACATATTTTCTTTTTAAGTTACAGAATGATATTAACAAGTATAGAAAGCAAATTTAAAATACATCTTGACTTTTCTTGACATGATTTTTGGGTAACCTTCCACAGTCTGAAAATGAAAATATAATCAGGAAAATCTATACAAGTGTAGAAAGGGCAAACTGATTAGTTCACCCCGATAAGTTATTGCGTTCACCAAATTATATTTCCTATGGAAAATGATTCAATTTGTCAATAACTTGCCGTTTTCTGAATTTGCCTATCAAATTTTTTAAAATTCAAAGATACTTCTCTATATAGTTTTGCTTGACGTTTCGGGGACTATATCTGCCCGTTCTCAAAATCTTCTAAATCTCTTTATTGTTTTATAATTTGGATTTTTGCTCGCAGAGTTTTTTGCTTTTCAACTGTCAGTTGAAAAGCAAAACTCTGCAGCAAAAATCCAAATTATAACAATTAAAGGAGATTTAGAAATTTGAGAACGGGCAATATAGTCCCCGAAACGTCAAGCAAAACTATATAGAGAAGTATCTTTGAATTTTAAAAAATTTTGATAGGCAAATTCAGAAAACGGCAAGTTATTGACAAATTGAATCATTTTCCATAGAAATATAATTTGTGAACGCATAACTTATCGGGGTGAACTAATCAGTTTGCCCTTTCTACACTTGTATAGATTTTCCTGATTATATTTTCATTTTCAGACTGTGGAAGGTTACCCAAAAATCATGTCAAGAAACGTTGTTCCTCCACAAAAAACCACATTCATTCAATCTTGACTTTCTTTGAACGAAAACTTGAAAGTGTTCAAATTAAATTGTCTGTCAAACTAAAGTTTTTTTTACTCTTCGGGTAAAACACAAATTTTCGTGACTCCACGCTTAAGCACTTGGCCCCGCACCTTCACGCTCACTACTCGTGTAAATTTGTCCTTTCCAGGATGAAGCTCCACGATGATTCCTAAGGGCCATTGCATCGGTGGAATATTGTCTTCCTTTACTAGCACTACCTTGCCTATTTGGATGTAGTTGTTGTCGATATCTGGATTCTTCCATTTTGTATGGATTTGTAATTCGCTAAGGTACTCCTTGTACCATCGGACCCAGAAATGTTGAACAAGTTGCTGAAGTCGTTCATATTTTTTTAAACGATTTCCTGATATGTCCTTGAAGTCTGCGTCTGGTAAACCAGTGAGATTTCGACCAATAAGAAAGTGGCCTGGGGTTAACCCTTTCAATACGACTTTTTGTTTTTAGAGATGAAAATTAATAAATGTTGTAAATAATATCACTAGATATAGATAAGCACATATAAAAAATGCTCGAATTTTTAAACCACGTGTTTTTGAAAAAAAATACTCGGGATGACTTAATCCCAACAGTAATGCAGATTGGGATAAATAAATCCCAACAGTACTTATAAATACATATATTTAGAAAAAACTCGACTTACATTTCAATAATGTTTCAAAATCAAGTGATGGTATGGTATTACAGACCATTTATACTTTTCAGGGGTAGCTTTAGGGGTTGCTTTAGCTTGTCGAGAATTTGAATTATTGAGAGTGTCAATTTCATCTTCTTGCTCCGACTGGTCATCACTTTCATACAGGTCTTGAGGAGTTGTCTCTCTAGGATCATTCTCACAATCTGATTCACTATTGGAGCTTTCTTCATAGTCAGGATCCCTGCTATCGTCACTATCATGAAAAGGATCCTCATCATCAATTTCTGACAAGTTTTCTGCAATATATTCTAACTCTTCTGGGCGCAAGGCTCTTTTTCTAGATGAATTCATACTGAAAAAGACAAAATTGCATGTGGTGTCGTGTAACACTACAGGGATAATTATATCCCAAAGGCCATTACTGCAGGGATCTATTCATCCCACCATCACAAAAACTAATAAAAAAAACTATTTTTTCTATGGAAACTCACCTGTATATCTATAACTACATTCACATAACTTGTAACCATGAAACTGCACTGAAACAATCATAAGTACTATCAAAATAACCAAGTATCGATAAAAAAAACAGTAACAGCCACCTGTTCACAACGAAACTCTCTCCACAACACAGATTAATTTCAATGCGTTGATGCCAATTCTTGTAATGTAGCAATATAACAAAGAAATCAGATGCACTACGGTACGATATTATCCCATCCCCGTGCTTTTCAAATAACGCATTTGATTTACAGAAATTTGTGGAGTTTGCCTGGGACATATATATCCCCACAGAATTGAAAGGGTTTTAAAGGAATAATATCGGGATCGGTTGAAAGAGGGCAAAGTGGTCGGGAATTTACTACCGCCTCTATCTGGATCAAAACAGTCAAGAAATCTTCGTATACTAAATTCGCATTGCCTAGTATTCCTATTAAATGGGATTTTATGTTTTTTATGCCTGCTTCCCATATGCCGCCAAATGATGGGGTGCGTGCAGGTATGAAATGCCATGAAATATTTTCGCTACTTAGTTCATCGAGAATAGCGTCAGCGTTATTATTCACGAATTCAAAAAATTCCTTCAATTGATTGGAAGCTCCTACGAAATTCTTGGCATTGTCTGAATAAATGTTAAGTGGCTTTCCTCGTCTCCCAATGAAACGCTTTAACGCTGCAAAAAAGCATTCGGTTGTAAGATCTGATACAAGCTCGAGATGAATCGCTTTCGTAACTAAACAAACAAACAAACAAATATAACCCTTAACAAGCTTTCCATTTCTAGTGGTTCTATCTTTCAGTAAGAACGGACCTGCATAATCGAGACCTACATTGTAAAATGGAGGGCTAGGGGTGATTCGAGATTTCGGTAAGTTACCCATTAAATATTCGGGAGTTTTCGGTTTGGCCTTGAAACATGTTATGCAATTTCGAACTACGTCTTTTGATAGGTATTTTCCTCTGATCGGCCAAAACCTTTCTCTTATGGATGAAAGTAAATTTGGACTTGCACGAATCCATGACAATGTAATTGAATCGGACCATAGAAAAATTCTGTCTACCTGTATATTGATTGCCTTCTTAGTCTTCTCTATTGATTGTGATAAAAGAAGAGCGCTTGATAATTCTAATTGCGGAAGTGTTAGTTTCTTTGAAGGAGCAACCCTGCTTTTTGCGCAAAGTAATCGCGAAATGTATAAACCATTGTTGCATTTCGTTCGTACATATACACATGCACCGTAAGCACTTTCGCTCGAGTCTCCAAAGCCATGTAGTTCCAAATAAATTCTATTGGAAATTGTTACATGTCTAGGAATTATTATATCTTTGAGATGAACCAAATTTTCGTAAAAGTGTCGCCACTGTAATTGTAAATTGTCAGGAATATTATCGTTCCATCCTAAACTTTCTTGCCACAATTTTGCTACAATTATAATCGGCCTAATAACCCTAGGGGATCGAATATTTGCGCAATTTGTGACAAGATGGAACGCTTGGTTGACTCATTTTTATTGAAATCGGAAAGTGAACTTTTAAAGAGAATGGTGTCATTTGTAGGATTCCATGAAATTCCTAAAGTTTTTGATGATTCATTCTCTGCTATATTTGAGATACTAACTTGTAATTCTTTATTCATCTTGAATTTATCAATTAAATCGAGCTTATTGCACAACCACTTTCGCAAATTCATACCCGCGCTATCTAGAATCGTCATAATGTCCCGTTAAATCTCTAAAATTTCAAATTCTGAATCAGAACCATATAAGAAGTCGTCAACGTAAAAGTTATTCGCTATTGCCTTACTAGCAGCGGGATATCCTGTTTGGTGTTCGATAGCAAGTTGATGTGAACCTCTAATAGCTAAAAAAGGAGCCGAAGCAGTGCCGTAGGTGACGGTACATAATTCGTAACATTTTATTTCATCATATGGATGGTTTCTCCAAAATATCCTCTGAAAAGGTCTTTGATCGTTGTGTATTTGTATCATACGATACGTTTTCGATATATCTGCTGTTACTACAAATTCAAATAGTCGAAATTGCAAGATCATAGTAAATAAATCGTTTTGAATAGTCGGTCCGACGTGTTGTACGTCATTCAATGCTAAACCGCTTGTTGATTTCATGCTAGCATCAAAAAACACTCTCAACTTCGTAGTGCAACTAGATTCACGGACCACTGCGTGGTGAGGAATATAATAATTTAATTCTTCGTTAGTTTGGGACTCTGAAATTTCCTTCATGTGATTCATCGATTCATATTCCTCCATGAAATGAACGTATTCGTTATATAAAGGTTTGTTATTAAAAATTCTTTTTTCTAGACTGTAAAATCGTTTTAATGCAGATTCTCTCGAATTTCCCAACTCGTTATGATCTGGAGTTTTTAATTCGTATTTTTTCTGAATTTATTAGCTCCCAAAATATTCCAGCTCCTAATAACATGTCGATGGGTCGAGAAATGTTAAAGTCGGGATCTGCTAAATTCACATTATTGGGGAGTTCTGAATAATTGCTAGTAAACGAAATTTGAGGAATATAACTTGTAATATGGGTTAATATCAAGCAAGACAATTCGACTTGAAATGTGTTATCTTTTGCAGAAATAGTTACATTCGTTTTGAATCGTATTTTAGAAGGAACCTGACCTATGCCTGTGATAGAATGATTTATAGAAGTTTTTTCAAGTTTCAATTTATCAAAGGACTCTTCTCGAATGAAATTAGTCATAGAGCCACTGTCTAAAAGCACTCGGCACTCGTGTAACTGACCTTGGAAATCTTGCACAAAAATAATTGCAGTAGATAAAAGGACTTGAGAACCAATGACTAAAGAAACGCCCTTTTCTTGATTATTGTCGTCAGCGCGCGATCTTACAAGAGAGCTGACCGACACCGTTTCGGGAGTCGTTTGAATATCGGCAGATGCATTATTTTTGTTTGATTCGTTTGCGGTCTCTTCTAGCGTAGCGGTGTTGACAGATTTCTCTAAATGTAAAAGGGTGTTATGGGCTCTGTTACATTTTTTACACTTAATTGCAAGGCATTTTGTTATCGAATAGTCGTGGGGTCTTAAACAATTTAAACAAAATTTTAGCCTTCTTATTTCTTGAATTCGGTTTGGAACACTAAGTTTCAGAAACTCAATGCACTTGTAAATCGCGTGATCGCGTTCGCAAAAATAACAAGAAAATGTCCTCGTATTCAAATGGCTGCTAGATGTAGATTGATATTTATAATCATTGCGGGTAGTTTTAATTGCTGGCCTAATCGACTCGGATTTATCTTTTTCTAGGCTTTATAATAAATCGCACTTTTTCTTTATTATGTCAAGTAAACTTTTTATCGAAGGACTTGAATTGTCGCTGGGGTTTCGATCCATTTCTTGGATATAAAAGACTTCGTATTCGCGTTTTGATTTTTGATCTAACTTATCCGTTATAATGGGAACTAATATGGCGTCCCATGTATCAACGGGTTGATTTAGAATCTGCAATGCTTGCAAATTGTTATTTACTGTATCGTATAAATTCCGTAGATCCTTCGACGATTCTTTGGTTAGACAAGGAAAGTTTATAATTTTTCGAACATGAGTTTCGACAATTCGTTTACTTTTTTCGTATCGTTTTGAAAGAGCTTGCCAAGCAACTTCGTAGTTCGCATCAGTAAGTGAAAGCGATTCGATAGTTTTTAAAACATCGCGGTTCAAACATTTTCTTAAGTGGCATAATTTCTGAACACCTGACAACGTCGCGTTCTTTCCGACGATTGCCTGAAAACAATCACGAAACTCAATCCATTTATTGTAGTCACCATTAAAAGTTTCCAAATTTAAAATAGGCAATTGCAACTGTAAAGGCTGTACCGATGTGACAACATTGTAATTACTAATTATGGATTGGCTTTCATTCTGTCCGGAACGTTTACCCAAAATTTCTTCGATTGTTGAACAAATATCGTAATAATCGGATTCAAAATTATCTCTCTCGTTCTGTTCGGTATCTGCATTATCGGTTAGAAATTCGATTTTTTCTTGTACGGAATTGAAATCGTGTATAATCGGATTTAGATTAGTGAGTCGTCTTTGTAACTCTAAAAAACATCTTTTACTTATGTTTTCCAAATCTAATTTGCTTGAGTAAGTTCTTCATCGCGTAATATTCGCTTTTATTGGTCCTCGTTTGTGTTTCAAATCTCTTAATTCGGTTTCAGTATCGGTTTGATTATTATCATTTGGCATTTTTTGACTATTCTAACCCAGAACGAGATAGGTAATTCGAATGGAAAGGAATTGTGGAAATGGAACAGGCTCACTTTGAATTCTCCAAACGGAATGTTTGTCGCTATCGTCTTTTCTGCCAACTTGTCTGGACTCGGGTTTCGACTTCGGAAAAACGTCAAAAAACTGTCAGAATGCCTCTTGAATCGTAAAAACTCGTGGGATGTAAATTCGGCTCGCTATAGACCAAATGTTCCGGCTAGATTATATTTTCGGGGTGGATGTTACTCCTATTGAAATTCTTATCGTTGTTAAACTTTTATTTTACTAGGAAAATTCGTATCGTGCTTGGCAGGCGTTCTTGACGTTACGTTGACAGAGGAGAGTCTTGACACGCACGCTGGTTGGCGAGTAAAGCTATTATTCGTTTTTGTGGCAAACACATGGTGAGGCCGGAATGTGTTATGACCCTGAGTCCAAAGCTCAAGCTTTTGCAGACTCGATGGAAAGACAATTTAGGCTGAATGAACATACAGACGATGATCTGGATCGTGAGCTTTTGTTGGAAGATCGGGTGCACCGCACCCTTAGGGAACCCAATCATGATGTCATTCGTCCAGCTACGCTGGATGAACTCAAGGCCCATATCAGGGGATTGAATCCCAAAAAAGCACCTGGTTACGACGGAATTACTAATCGTATGATTCGGTATTTTCCGGATAACCAAGTGCAGTCACTATTAAATATTATTAATAACTCTTTGCGCCTCAACAGATTTTCTCGTAGGTGGAACCATGCCATGATTCCAAAACAGGGACAAAACCCGACCTTCCCGCAAAATTATCGGCGGATCAGTCTGCTTTGCAGTTCAGCTGGGTTGGCTGAGAAAATCGTCATGGAAAGGCTTGACGAAGAAGTGGAGGATAGAAATGTCCTACCTAATGAACAATTTGGCTTTAGACGTGCTCACTCTACCGAGCTTCAGGTTATGGGGCTAGTGGAGGACACAATTTCATCGCTAAATACTAACAATGGCGCTCACATCGTTTTGCTAGACATCAGCAAAGCTTTTGAAAGAGTGTGGCACGGAGGCCTACTGTCAAAGCTGAAAGACTTCCATCTGCCGCTTAGTTTGATGAAGTGGTTTAAATCGTTCCTCTCAGGTAGGACATTTCAGGTCAGGGTCGACAATTTGCTCTCGAACTCGAGAGAAATTGAGGCTGGCGTTCCTCAGGGGGCAGTGCTGTCTCCTGTATTATAAGCCCTTTACACGTCAGATATACCAAGGAGCGAACATGTGAAGATCTCCTTATTTGCTGACGATACGGCTTTGCTTCCCTCTGCAGCTGACCACTTGATGGGTGTCGTTTATTTGCAAAATACATTAAACGACCTCCAGCAGTGGTATCTGGAGTGGAAAATAAAGCTGAATCCTGATAAAACACAGGCAATTTCAATGGGTCAAGAGAAACAACCCGGAGAGGGAAGTGACTATCTCTGGAAGGGAGATATAATGGTCAGAGCGGGTCAAGTATCTGGGAGTAACTGTGGACCGCCAGCTCACCTGGAAACCACATGTCAACGTTGTTAGGGACAAAATTGTTAAAAAGATATGTGCCTTATATCCTCGGATCAACAGGAAGAGTAAGCTCTTCCCCAAAAACAAAGTTATGATTTACAAGATGATGTTCAGGCCTGTAATTTTTTATGCCTCAGCCGCCTGAGGCCAAATCTGCAGGTCTAGCATTGGCGTCCTGGAACGGGCGCAAATGAGAGTCCTGCGGATGATAACGAACGCTCCGTGGTACGTGCGGAACGATCGGATACTTGAAGACTTAAATCTGCCTTCCATCAGAAGTATCATCAGAGAACGCAATCAAAAAGTATTTGATTGTGCATTAGCTCACGAGAATCCGCTCGTGAGGGTAGCCACTGATTATAACATAGACGACCTCTCGCGTTTCAAGCGTTAAGGCACTCTCTGGAGTGCTGGGTTACCTACTAATCCATACAGGGTAGCGAAGCTGCATCCCCAATAGAAATTATTATTTTTGTTTTCAAAATTTCCTCTCGGTCATGGTTCGAGAAACACCATCATGGCAAGGGCTATGAACCGGTCTGTAGTCCTTTACCAACTAAAATTAGAAATTCGTGAATGGCTGTGGCCCACTACTTCGAAGTCCAAAGAGCAAGAGCCTTAGGGTTACGCTTGGTTTTACTAACAGTGATAGAAGATCCAGATATATATATATATATATATATATATATATATATATACCTAACAGGGGAATTTAGAACAAATATTAGGTTGTAAGGGTGCATAGTAACAATTTCAATTATTGAAGTCGCCATTACTGTAAAACCATCATCGGATAATTTTAGTAAATTTGTAATATATCGCTTCAGTTATGGATGAAGAAAGTGATTTTAGTGATGGAGTCAGCGGAAGCAGTCAGTCTAGAACTTCTACCAGTGGAGTCCAGACTACTATAATGAAAATAATCTGACCCATTTGATGGTTGCTGTTCTCAGAAAAAAATATCTATGGTATCAGAACCCATTCTTGCGTATTTGGGAAAAAAATCTCAAACTATGAAGTCGTCAACCCTGTGGTCAAAGTTTTCCATGTTAAAATCAACTTGGCTGTTAACAAGGACATATATATATAGGGAATTATTTCAAAGTGAAGGCATTTTTTCAAAATAAAAAGAGCCGGGTATAAGCCGAAAAGTGCAAATTTTTTCACGAGAGAATAGATACATGTCACTGCGACCTAAGATAGCACAAAACCCTAGATTTTTTCCTCAGTATAGGAATGAAAAATCCAAAGTCAAGTAGTCGTAATGAATACTTTTGCAAAAATTCCGAGTCTAATTGCATCATTTCTTGGATTACCTAATGCTGCAAAATATACTGGCCATAGTTTTAGAAATGTGGAAATATCGAAGTCGAGAACAATAATACTTGTACCATTAAAAAAGAAAAGCCATTAGATTTAGTAATACCAAAATCATCGTTTGGAATTAACATACAAAATAACACCAATTGTAATATCAATATAAATCTTGTGAAAAATTAGTATGGGTGGAATATGATTGAAATATGTTTGATGAAAGTCGATTGAAATGAGAATGATGGGTATTGTAAATTACCAGTATTTGAACAACTTAGGTCTGTACTTTTTTGCACGCAATGCAGAATTTTTTTGTGCACTCTGTTCAAAAATAACCTAGTTTTCACAATAAACACATGTTCGACGTAAGTATTGGAAAAAATTATATATGCACTATCCCCGATTTTGGCTATTTTCGCAACTTCAAAACAATACCACGATAAGTTATTTTCTTGGATATTGAACATTCCCAGGGAAGATATAAAGTTAACCTGTTCTGTGATTTAATGCATGGAATCATAGTAGATTGGATTAACATATGTACTATTAAAATCCCAGTTTCAAAAAATAAAATTATTATTTGAATCTTCAAGTGTATTTGTTCCAAAATTCCTGAAGGATTTTTCGACTCTTCAGAGTATTTTCAAGTTATATTGTAATAATATTATGGAATAAACTGCATATGGAAAATCTCCCCTGTTGCTCAAGATATATTTAATTATTGTACTACTTTCATGAGTAACTCCTGTTGGTTCATCGACTAATTTGTTCCATATCAATAATGGTGATATATTCTTTGCATTTTTCCACCTGTGCATTATTAATGAGGAAGAAATCAAAATTGAAATCCCCCAACAGACTAGGACTTTCAAAATTATCAAAGAAACAATCAAAGTCTGCACTTGGGGAACAACCCAGGTATAAGTTTTGGTTATAAATCTCTAGAATGATTACTAAGCACCAGTAGAGTTTATCAACTCAAATTTCCTTCTCGGCGAACATAAATTACAACACTACCCTTATGGCAGTTTGATGAATCACACCTCACAATCTTATAACCATAGATCTTCAATTCCCAATCATCAATGACAGAATCAGTGGGAGTTTCACTAAGTAGTAATGAATCAATATTAGCCATAAGACTCTAAATAATAATATTTACAATATCTACATTGAGAGGTATACTAATAAGCTGCCTCACTAGCCTTTTTTGGGCTGGAGTATTATTATCAACTACCACAGGCACATTATTAGTGTATCTGATCGCAAGGGAAAATTCACCGATTCTCATGATAATTTTCCTATAATGCTATTTTGTCACTTCTATTGAAACGGAAATTCTGCCAAGTCTCGACAGGACCGGAAAACTCTTTTGTCGGAACTGTACTTGCGAAAACATTCGCCCAAAATTAATATCTAATTGATTAATGTACCCGTGGAACACTTGTCAAAATAAATATGGAATAATTGAAACCCAACACAGTACATACAAGAAATTCCATTTTGAAACAATTGATGATCTCTCTTCGAAATGTTGAGCTTCAGATGATGGTGTACTTCACAGAATTCAATCGAGTTTTTGTTAGAATAATGAAATGAGTTTTGCAAATTTCTGATAGTTTATATTCTGTAGATTTTTTTGTGAGAGTTGATTAATTTAGCAATGTTATATTCGATGATCGGAAGTTACATGTTGTTGGAGAGCCTATCCAACATGAATTTCAAAACTTGTAGTAGATATAGTGCGATCTATATAAGGTAGGATTTCATTCGTTTCTTATTCGATACAGAATCTCATCCTCGATGAAAAAGTTGGCACAGTCATTATAAAAATAGAACATACGAATAGATCAATATGATTGCCAAAGTTTGATGATGATATTTCTGTGGTTTTTGTTCCATCAACTCACCCTTCATCGTTCCTGCAACTAATCCAATGGGTCCATTGAAATTGTCGACCCATCCAGGAAATGGTTCTTCGTGGGAAAATGTCACTAAAAAATTGAATGTGTTGAGTGAGAGTGATATAAATGTTGAATTATACTTCGCCACAGTGGATATTGCTAAAACTGTAGCAATTTGTAACTGATAATAATAATAAATATCTTCATTACCAATTATTAAAGGATAAGATTACATTTTATTTATATAGTTAGAGCGAGATTCAGTTTGTATGTAATAATAAATATAGTACAATATGAAATATATATTAGCATTTAATTCCTTTAACCCCAAAAAAGGAGTTAATGACATCAAATAGAATAATAAATAAATAAATTAAATTAATAGAGAAAGAATATTAGTTCAGCGATTAATTAGACGTTAATCAATTAGCCAAGGAAATATATTTTAATCCGACGAACTTAATTAATGTTGAGAAAAATAATGGTCGAATAGGACTCTTTCGAGTTCATGAAGTGATGAGTAACTGAGAAATCGTGAGATAAGTTATTGTCATGGTTAACAATGCAATAAGAAAACGATCGTTTGAAAAACTCAGTATGGTGGCGAGGTATATATAGTAAGAGTATTTCTGTGTCTCAAATTTGAAGAATGTACATCAGTTCTGTATTTTATTTTGTGATACAGATAAGGTGGAGAGTTTTCCTTTGGTAGCTTAATATAAAACATGGTAGAATGCAATTCTCGACGATTTTTCAAGTGTAGCCATTTAGTAATTTTGAGAGTGTGACTGATATGCCCAAATTTGCGAATACCAAAAATAAGTCTTAGGCATGAATTTTGCAATTTTTGTATTCTATTTATAGTGAATGAATTTGAACAAGAATTACATAAAATGTCACAGAAATTAAATTTAGATAATACTAATGAATCGCATAGTAGGATTTCAACCGATCTATCCAACACGTGGCGAAATTGAAATATGAGTTTCAGTGCTGCATAAGCTTTTTGTAAACAGTTACTTATATGGTGCGAAAATCTTAAGTTTACATCAAACCACACTCCTAAGTTCTTTACTTTTTCGCTGAATTGTATAGTATAACCATTAATTAAAATATTTTATGAGTAATCCTGTTTGAACACCTGCGAATCAGTTCTGTTACCAAAAATAATTGCATTAGTCTTAGATGCCTTTAGTTGTAAACAATGATTAATTGAAAATGTATGAAAATTATGTAAGTCATAATTAATAGCAGTTACCGCTTGATTCGCTTCATCCAAGAAAATGGACATATATCGTACCAGCGTAGTAATGTTGTGAACATAAAAAGAAAATATCTGGAAAAGTCGATGTATAAATAGAGTATAGGGCCCAATATTGATCCTTGGGGCACACCGGTACTCACAGATAAAAAACCTGATACACTTTCTTGATTCTTTACAGCTTGACTTCTCTCTGATACATACGATTCAAATAAATCTACAGCTTTAATATCCAGACCACTATATGCTAAGATCGAAAAGAGTAAATTATGATCAAGTGTGTCAAATGCTTTCGAGTAGTCAAATAAGAGCAATACATTTAATTTAGTCCTATCAAGAGCTGCCAAAATATCATCAGAGGTTTTCAATAGTGCTGATGTACAACTGTGACCATTTTAAAACTCGGACTGTACTGTGAGTATTACGGAATTTTTAATTAAATGATTCTACAGTTGAATATTAATCACTTTTTCTAAAATCTTTGATGAAGTTGGCGAAACACTGATCGATCATAATTGTTGTAACAATAGTGGATTATTCACTATAGGCAAGGGAGTAACAAATGATTTTTTCCAATTTTGAGGGAACACAGAATTCAATAAACAATAGTTGATTATATGAGTAATATACGGTAACAAAAATGGTAAGCACACATTTGGAGTAAGAATATCGATGCCATCTGGTCCAACAGCTTTACTTTTGATACCTTTTATTTCATTGAGAATATCCATTCCAGATACTGGTTGGAATGTGGGGGTTGTATGTACCAATTTTTTGGTATCGTGCTCATAGAAATGTTTCGTATCATAGTCAGGAGTTAATTTAGGAACAGCGTTCAAGAATAATTTCATTCACATTCCACTTATTTGAAAAATCCATATCATTACGATCTTCATTAGATCCCACAATGGCCTTAAGACTGGACCACCTCTCTTCATGTGATTTTAGCTTGAATTTGATATATACTTTTTTTTCTTTTTTGATTGTGACATTTACTGAATTTCGTAATTGTTCATAAGATTGCCAGTCGTTGTTACATTTGGTAATCTTGAATTTTTCCAAGGCTCTATCTCTATCAGAAGTTACAGCCTTGATTGCATCAGTTAACCATTGAGTGTATTTTTTTGTAATTCTAAAGCATTGAAAAGGGGCGTGAAGATCCAGGATATTAATAATGTTGTCAGATAAGAAATGCACTTTGCTATCAACATCGTTTAATTCAAATATAATTTTCCAGGGTATAGATTGTAGGTCACTATTTGATTGATTGTAATTTAAATTTTTAAAATTTCTACAGGTGATGTATATAGGTTATTTCTAGTTTCAATCTAGTATTAAATAAAATCATTTTATGATCGCCTATTTCAGAAACATGTTTTGACTTTCCGTTGCATGATAATATTATCATCAGATGTGGCTGAATGATAGGTAATGCGTGTTGGTTCTGTTTCGAACCACCACCTGCCGAATAGCAGGGATTTCACTATTCGTGCGGGCCATTTGATGAACGGCCTCGCGCGCAGGCGGGACCCCTTCGATCGGGGGCCCGTGGCTAGCTATGGAGAGGTTGAGCTCTGATATAAGAGAATCATCATCTGGAGTGCGGGGGCGGTTTGACTCGAACATTCTAATTTCATTCATTCTTGAAAATGGTTAAAAAGAATTGAGTGGGCTGGAGGCTCCTGAACTTAACGTATTAAATTCTAAATTTTGAAAAACCTCCACAACTCGTTGTGGTGAGCCAGTATTTATTGGGGTATGCGTTGAATTTGTGTTTTGGGGCGAGTCCTCGAGCGTAAATAGTAGGACATGGAGGGATGAAAAATGAATTTTCTCCCTAAAATTCAAGCGCGTACCATGGCCTATCTTGATAAATATTCCCTAAGACAGAACTATATAACGCGTACAACTGCAAACATGACATTGAGCTTATGCTACGGTCATACAGAGGCACCTACGATCCCTCCACAAATTCGACACACATGAGCTAAAACCTTTAGTTTTGTTGACATAATTCATTATTAATAACCCGTGTTTACACCTATCACCGCAGTGTAACTGATACAATTTTAGTCGCAGGAAAACCCGTGCACTGAGGTTCATACACGTGTATGATCTCTGGGTTCAATTCTGGTTGACGTCTCGCTTCAGTGTATCTGTCACAAATCGTGGTTTGTGAGGGATATCACGTCAGTGAGCTGCCAACGATAAGGGGGTTTCCTTCCAGCCTCAGGAGGAATCAAATTAGGCTCGGACCACCCCGCATACCAAAGCACACGAGTGTAGGATCCTGTAAGAGAAGGGTTAATTAGTATAAAAATCAACATATAACGTAGAAATCAGCTGGACGCTGGAAAAACCTGTATCAGGAGCTGAAACGAAAAGGTTGATTCATCAGAAGCCTGGAGGCTAGAACTCTTGAAGGTGACGATCCGGAAATCCCTCAATCTGTTGCCGTTGGCTATCAACCCTCGTATCTAGTCCTTAGGACGGTGTGGGATGCGGAGCATCGATAAGAATTCTCAGAAATAAAAATTATCGCCAGGCTTCGAGATCACAGGACTCCAAATAACTGTGAAAGAATGAGCTGCTCTTTCCCAGGAAGCACTCGTATGATATTCACGGGACTGGCTATAGTCGCAGAAAATCGCACGCAGGCAGCGCGCCTTCGAAGAATAAAAAAATAAATAACTCACCCCCAGGTCGTAGAGCGTATTCGAGCTCGGAAGGCCGCGCGAAGAGAAGTCAAGTGACCATTCTCGATTTGGGAAAGGCTTTCTAGGCCTCGAAAACTATTACTCCCCCCACTCATAGCCTGCCAAAATGCCGTTCGTCCGTTGTATTTTTTCCTATGGTTCTAAGAAAAAATCTGTTTTTGACTCGACAACTTGAAAAAACATATCGGATGCCGAACAAAGAAACAATATCTTGTTCACTTGTTTTCGAAAACCCAACTGTTCATTTTACGCCTATTTGGCGAAATCTCTCGTGCCATTGACCATGGTTATGGTTAATGGGCCATCCGTCGAGCGCACTCGGGGCAAGCACCCCAACCCCAATTACATCCTCCAGGTCAATTTCAGTTTGAAACTGGAAAAACGAATACCTTGTTCATTCCTCATATGCATATGCGCTCTGAAATTAAATATACACAGGGTAGCTGATGACAGGGTTTCGGCCCAGAAAATCGCTTTCCACACGACAGTTCCTTTATTAATTGTTTCAGCACTAGGCCCCCAAGAGTATTTGCCACTACTTCACATGAGGGCACTATTAATATCAAAAATGTTCACATTCAAATCACGTAGACATATAAAATAGTCCTCTTTCGGTTGAATGGATGATATAACAGATTCGAAATGTTCGAAAAAATAATTGCAATATCTTTCATGAGGTTTATAAAATACGCCTAAGGCACAAAACTCAGAATTCAACCATATTTATTCAATTTATTTACCACAAGGAAAAAGTGAATATTTTATAATAGTTTCTACATAAATACCTACTCCTCTCCCACTGATATCTCGCCCACGATCTACTTTTTCAAAAAAATTACCGGGTATACTAATAGCATCATTCAATATATTACTTTCAAGCCATGTTTCACTTACCGCGAGTAAATGTAAATTGAGATGCAGTATTATATTTTTTATTTCATTAAAGTGGGCTACTGATGAACAAGCATTATGATGACCACATTGCAAGAATGTTTGCATAATTACGAATTGAAAAAAAATAAATTAAATTGACTCCATACAATAAATACTAATCTAACAGCTATGACTAAAATGTGTTCAATTTGAACTCAAATGAGCAGATGATTGAAGTCTTAATTAAATAGGCCTAACCTCCCTTGGAAAACAGAATAAGAGCTAAAGTAGAAAATGCATATATTTGTTACTGACAAATTGTAATGTATATCCTTTCCTAAGTTGATAACACTATGTAGTATGGGTGTACTACAGAAAAAAATCAAATCAAAAAAGTAATGCGCTATCAAAATCGTGCCCCGAGATGATCACAATAATAAATTGTGATGAAAATAAAGAGAAATTCACCCAATTAAGGTAGTCAATAATTGAGGAAATATATATATATATATATTTTATATATATATATATATATATATATATATATATATATATATATATATATATATATATATATATATATATATAAAAATTATTATTGGAGTATACAGAAATACCCCAATAATCAATTTGTTACACTTAGTAGTCAGCAACGACTATCTTTTCACTTTAATATATATATATATATATATATATATATATATATATATATATATATATGATTAGGTATATTACACCTACCACGTATACAGTGTAACAGCCAAAATCAACAACAATGACGATCTTATTGACAGAGGTCAGTTAAATATTAGTTTTCTCGTATTGTTCAGAAATGCGTAAATGTTACCTTCATATGTTTTTGGCACCCACAGATTCTCGCACTTCCGAAAATGATTGACGATGGCTCATACGAAGCTCTCCATAGGCATATTCATACTAGTCTAATAAACTGACTACTCTGTTTTTCTCTTTTTTCGAACGATTGTTCCATGAGAGAAAATAGAAATCCAGAATGGTGGCTTGGTCTGTCAGTGCACTTGCCAATATTCTTAGTATATAGGTACTGAACATTCCTAGTCCTGGGTCCTCCTTTGCTCAGTTCGTAGCTCATGTAATTTTGTGATAACTCTGACCCACAACGCAATAATGATTACCAACGAAGTGATATAATTTCGAAAAAAAAATGTATTCCTGAGCACTGGGTGTTTCAACACTATCCATGCGTATTTCCGAGAATACATGATGAATGTTAGATCAGGATGTGGAATTATTGAAGTTTTAGCATAAAAAATTTCCCTTAGTGACATTCCACTCTTTCTTACTTAAGCTTCGGAGGATTGAAAGTGTACCCAGAACAGAGTACTCCCAACCTAACTGTTTCATGGTACAACGCCAAGCGGGGTGCTCATACTATACGCAATTCTCAATTATGACTGCAAAATGATTAGAGAAATAGAGGTGGACGTTGGAACCAATCGAAAGTACTCAATTCATTAAAAAATATTATGAGAGGCGTTGGCAAGTGGCAGTCAGCCTAACAGCCTGCGCTGCGGTACGTGCAACCCTTCTTTCTGCTGCCGGTTGCAACCAAAGGATCAATAAGGTGCCGCTGAAGAACCTACGAATGGAAGATGCATCGCGATCCGTTCCGATAGATTAATGCCGGTCGGAGGACACATACTCTGATTAACAAGTTGAAAAACGGGTTAATTCTTGTTCCCGGTCCTAAAAAAATTGTGCGATAGCTCATTCGATTTGGAATGACGTTTCGAAAAATATTTCTCGAGCATTTGATAGCACATTGAAAATTGCAATTGTTATTAACAAAATAAGAATACAAAAAAAACAGTTTTCTGTTAATAACTCCAAAACAATTATAATTTTAGAGTTTTTGAAAAAAGATCCTCAAAGAGGAGGAAATTTTCAATAAAAGAGTTTGAACTACCGGAATTCTATCTATTACTTATAATTTTCATTCAACGCCGAAAATAGATCTCCAAGCGGCCGTTACTATATGAGCGCAACACCGCTGGAGACAGTATATCACACAAAATATGTTTTTATAGTATCAAATATCAATTAAAAAATTTAAAAAAATTATGGTGTCTTCAGAACACTTGAAAGAATAAGGCCCCGTGGGGAAAAATGTATATCGATTATTCAAGAAGTTATACGATTGTTAATTAACTAATTTTTATCCAATCTCTGTTTTTACAAAAGTTGACATAAAAGTTTGAATAATTGACCTATAATGTTTTGCTTCCTGGAGCCCTTATACATACTCTACAAGATCACGTGATAAAAGTTTATCAAAGTTTTATATTTTGTTTATTATAATTTTTTTAAATTAACAAAAAATTAAATATTGAAAAAATGTTGTAATAAAAAATGTTCGTTGACAAATATTATTATACAGCTGTTTTTGCATCTAATAAGTGCAATAATTACCGTAGGAAAACTACCCACAACAATCAGTACAATGAATAAAACAACTTTAAGTGAAATTTTTTTACATTTACCTTCATCAATAAGTATTTCTCAATGCTAGCTTCTTTTAGGAATGAATCAATTTGCTCGCTCGTGAAAACTTTTGATTCCTCCGCTCGATAACCTGCTGCTTTCCTTTTCAGACCTATTTTTAAAATTTTCTGACGTCGATACTTTCTCGTATATTCAGCATACACTTCAACATTGAATGAATGCTCCATAAAGTTGAACTTTTTACAACTTTTGATTTCTTCATCAAATAAGCCAATAAAATGTTTTCAGAGATCGTCTCAACAATCTGTTTGTCACACCAATCTTTGAACTCGCTGTAACATTTGTCGTACTGCGGTTCAGATTTTCAGGTATTAAAACGGAAAGCGCCGAGTTTACAATACTTTCAAGCTCTGGAGGAATGCAAGATACTAAAATATCACTGTGAGGACCACAAACTACAGCTTATCATCGGAGCCGATGCAAACGCCCATAACACAGTGTGGGGGAGCACCGACACGAACACAAGAGTCATTGCTTGAATTTATTGTCTCCAGTAACCTGGAAGTACTTAATAGAGGCAATGAGCCAACCTTCGTAACCCGTAACAGACGGGAAATCATTGACATCACTTTGGGCTCTTCTTTGGTGGTTCGGCACGTCGGAAAATGGGCAGTATATGAGGAACCTTCAAACTCAGATCACCGACACATACATGTGGAGATTGGCTATGCCAATGAACCTGCAGTTATGTGTCGGGCTCCCAGAAAAACCAACTGGCCGGGGTACCGGGAGGAGCTCAGGGCAAATCTCACAAATTCCAAAAATGTCAAACCTAACTCAAATACAATTCATGAAATAGAGCAAACCTCCCTAATGTTACAGGAGGCCATAATAACTTCATATCATAACAACTGCCCTTTGAAGCGCAGCACCACTAAAGGTAAAGTGAGCTGGTAGAATACCGAACTCACATATCTTAGAAATAAAACGCGCAAACTATTCAATCGTGCGAAAAAAACTGGTGACTGGGAGGATTATTCCAAAACTCCCACAGAATACAACAAAAAAATCAGAGGGGAACAAAGAAAGTCATGGAGGAAGTTCTGTGAGGACATAGAACAAACCTCAGAAAGAGCAAGACTCCACCGCATCCTTTCCAAAGACCCCATCAATCCGTTGGGGACTCTCAGGAAACCCAACGGCAATCACACAAACACTGGAAAGGAAACTATGGAAGTCTTGCTCCATACACACTTCCTATGATCCACTGTCACCACAAATCAAAACCCTAGATATGAATTCCCTGCAAACCTTCATTTGAGGGCAAAAAGGGCAGACTAGGAAGTTGCTAAACGAACGGTAACTCATTCAAAAGTAGTGTGGGCAATGAACTCCTTCAAGCCTTACAAGTTTCCGGGCCCAGATGGAGTATTTCCCATACTACTTCAGAGCGGAGTTGAATATCTAGCACCAGAACTGTGCAGATTGTACAGGCTGAGCCTAGCATTGGGATGGCTACCTCAAACCTGGAAAACTGTAAACGTGGTCTTTATTCCAAAACCTGGACGAGACTCATATGACCAGGCAAAGGCATACAGACCAATAAGCCTATAGTCATTTCTTCTGAAAGGCTTAGAGAAACTGATAGATAGAGACATAAGGGAAACCGCTCTTGTAGAACGGCCTTTACATCAAAACCAACATGCCTATCTAACAGGAAAATCATGCGAGACAGCACTCCATCAGCTTGTTTCAAGGCTTGAAGAGTTCTAGCAAACAAAGAAATTGCATTATGCACTTTTCTAGACATCGAAGGAGCCTTCGACAACACCTCCTTTGAAAGTATGGTCTCTGCGGCCACTCGAAGAGGCATTGACGAAACCACCTGCAGGTGGATACACTCAATGCTTCATAATAGACTGGTCCCAGCCAACATGTTCGAGGAAACAGAGCAGGTTGAAATTTCCAGAGGTACCCCACAGGGGGGCATACTCTCCCCCCTTCTGTGGGACATGGTTGTAGATTAACTGCTAATTTCTCTGAATAACCAAGGGTATTCTCAAGGGTATGCAGATGACTTGATCATCCTCATCAAGGAAAAGAATACTCGAACAACCTCAGAGCTAATGCAAAATGCACTGAGGACAGTAGAGGAATGGTGTAACAGAGAGAGCCTAAGGGCAAATCCGAACAAAACAACACTAATTCCCTTCACCCGGAGAAGAAACATGGGAGATCTCATACCTCCCAGACTATTCGGTGAAACATTACAAGTAGTAGAGCAGGTGGAATATCTAGGGCTGATTCTTGACAAGAAACTAACCTGGAACCCGCATCTTCAACATGTAACCAACAAAAAGCAAGATAACCTTCATGATGTGCAGGAGAGCTTTGAAAACCTAGGGGCTAAACCGGAAGCCATGCACTGGCTTTACACAGCGGTAATAAGACCAAGAATAACTTATGGCTCACTCTTATGGTGGCCAAAAACAAATCAAAGACAGGCAAAAACCAACCTTGGATAAATCCAGAGGCTTGCCTGTCTCTGTATCACGGATGCAATGAACAGCACTCCAACAGCTGCAATGGAAATCATCCTAAACCTCGAACCCCTTGACTTACAAGTCATTGGAGAGGCCAGGATGAGTGCATACAGACTGAAACAAACAAAAAACTGGAGAATCCGAACAACTGGACATACCAGAATCACTCATGTAATCAACATCGAAGAACTCGAAATGATTTCAGATTACATGCAACCCTATACTCATTTGAAAACCATTCGAAACACGAATTGATGGATCTGGATGGGCCCCGAGTATAGAATCACAATCAACTGCGGACATAGTCTGGTATACAGACGGTTCAAAGACAGTTGAAGGAACGGGAGCAGGAATACATGGGGTAAGGCCAAGAAGGGATTACATAATACCACTTGGCAAATGCTCCACGATATTCCAAGCTGAAACACATGCTATCATGGTATGCATTCTAAAGAATCTAGAAAGTGGTTAGAGGAAAAAACACATCTACATTCTATCTGACTGTCAAAGTGCTATCAAAGCACTTAATTATATACAGATAAAGTCCAAACTGGTCTGGGACTGCCTCCAGAACCTCATCGAGCTGGCAAAACACAACAAGGTCACCTTGATGTGGGTGCCAGGTCATAGAGGCATTGGAGGCAACGTCAAAGCGGACCAGCTAGCTAGACAAGCATCTAAAACGCTATTCACAGGGCCAGAACCTGCACATGGGATTAGCAAAAACCGATGCAGGACCCTGATCGACGAGTGGATAAGAAGAAGACACCAACAATATTGGGATCAAACTGTCGGGCAAATACACAGCAAAGCCATGGTAGGGCATCCAAACTGGACCCTGACGGCTGACCTTCTGAACCTGAACAGAACGAAGGCTCGTATAATAATAGGCCTGTTGACTGGACACTGCGGCCTAAGAAAACACCTTAACACCATGGGAGTACGCAGGGAAACCGTGGAGTGTAGGCTGTGTGATGAAGAGGAGGAAACAGCCTCTCATATCATCTTCGACTGTGACGCCCTAAGTAGTAGGCGACACAGAACCTTTGGAGAGATCAGCCCGGAAACAGGCATGAATCTGAAGAACCTCATCAACAGGCTTCTCAACCCAATTGAAGACACAAACCTGTTTGAATGAGGAACCACTGACGACAGAGTGATACAATAGACCCCAGCTGGTCGCAGTGTCAAGTAAAGCTGAGTGCCTATCCTGTCTCTGGTTCGTCAGCTTTCAACCAACCAAAATATTTTTGAATTATGATGTATTTACTTTCAATATATATATTTGACGTTGATCAAAATATAATTTTCATACACCAAAATTGTTATTTTTATTTATATAATATATACATTTCCATGTAAACGATTAAAACAAAAATGAACAAAACTGACGAAACAATATTATTATTTCAACACCCCTCCATAATCATATTGTTCGGGATTAGAAGTCCAAGTCGTTGTCTTTGTTTTTGGAAAGCAGGACCTGGCAATCCTTTTGTAAGAATATCTGCTTGTTGATCACCGGTGGAAATGTATTTCACTTCTATCAGTTCTTGTCGTATAGCTTCGAGCTCTTATGATGTTCTGGATTTTTAGCAATCTGAATAGCACCTTGATTATCTTCGAAAATGACTGTTGGTCTCGGAACGGGAAAATTTATATCTTCTATGATATTTTGCAACCATATAGCTTCACAGGTAGCAGCAGTGAGAGCCATATATTCGGCCTCGGTCGATGATAGGGCTACAGTTGGTTGTTTTTTCGTCAACCACGACACTGTGCAACCATGTACCTTGAACACATATCCAGTAGTAGACTTCCTATCTATCGAATCACTTGCCCAATCCGAGTCCGAATAACCTATCAATGTCGGACTTCAAGTCCAGGGTTCCTTTAGTATATCTCAGAACTCTTTTGAGTCCCCTCCAAAGTGTTTCATTTGGACAATTTTGGAACCTACTGTAGAAATTTACTGACGTACAGAGATCTGGTCGTGATCCCAACATTGCATACATTAAGCATCCAATCAACTGTTTGTAAGGTTTTTCTAATAGAATACCATTATCATCCTTTTGGAATTTGCATTTTACTCTCCATTGGGGTTGACACTGAATGACAGTCTTTCATATCAAATCGCTTCAAAATATTCATCAAGTATTCTTTTTGACTAATGTATATAGCATCACCACCAGCATTTCTTTCGATTTTCAATCCCAGAAAGTTCTTCAACTCTCCAATATCCACCATCTCGAACTCATTTTGTAAAGTGGCTTTCAATTTTAGAATTTCCATATCACCTCTCGAGCACAAAATTATATCGTCCACATAGAGAAGTAGAAAAATAGGTTCAGGTTTTCCTAGTTTCATGTATAAACAGTGATCAAACTCTGACCTTTTAAAATTCGAAGTTATCATGAAACTTTCAAATCGTTCTTTCCAGCATCGGGGAGACTGCTTCAAACCATACAAGGTTCTATTGAGTTTACAAACCAATTGATTATTTTTCTCAAAACCCTGTGGTTGGTACATATAGATGTCTTCTTTCAGGAACCCATTCAAGAATGCTGTTTTCACATCAAGTTGATGTAAAAACATATCGTATTGAATAGCCAAAGCTAGAAGTATTCTAATAGTTGTAAGTTTCACTACCGGTGCGAACGTTTCATTATAATCCAAACCTGGTTTTTGTAGGAATCCTCTCGCTAATAAACGGGCTTTATATTTGGGCTTTGCATTTTCACTTGGTTTTCGTTTGAAAACCCATTTAGAACTAATTATAGTAGCATTTTCAGGTGGTTCTACCAATGTCCATGTTTTATTTTTGGACAGAGAATTTATTTCTTCTGAAGCAGCATTCCACCATTCAGCTTTGTCTGGGGAATTTTCGATGTCATTAATGTCAACAGGAACGTCATCAACGAAAGATTGTGCACACAGGGCGAGGCATGTGAAATCTTCCAACCACAATGGGGCTTTCTGGATCTGTAACTTCTTGAGCTCTGAGGTCCAACGGAGTCGGGGTTTTGGCCCTTCTCAGTTCTTGAATCTGTTTCGACTGTCACTTCTGACGTTTTTTCCATAACTTCATTTCCATCAGTTTTTTCACGCACTACTTCGAAAGGGTTTTCGTCTTCATTGGATTTAACTTCGAACCATTCACGTATTGGAAAATTTATACAATGTTCATCAAATTTAACATCATGTGCCGAAATGATTCTCCTTCTTTTGGGATCCCAAAGGTGGTAACCATTAGCAGTGTATCCTACCATGATTATTTTGTTCACTTTGGAATCCATTTTCCCTCGTTTCTCTTTTGGAATCAATGCAAAACAAAAACAACCAAATACTCTACGTTTAGAAACATCTGGTTTTGATCCATACCACAGCTCAGCAGGAGTATTGAATTGGAGACATGATGTTGGGCTCCTATTTATGAGGTAAACAGCTGTTTGTACAGCCTCACTCCAGAGGAATTTGGGTAATTCTGCCCCAGCCATCATGCATCTTGCTTTCTCCAGAATGGTACGGTTCATTCTTTCGGCTAATCCGTTTTGTTCTGGAGTTTGAGGTATGGTATATTCCGTTATGATACCCTTCTCCTCACAAAAGTTTTTGAAGTCTTGAGATGTGTATTCCCCTCCATTGTCAGACCTCAAACGAGATATCTTGCTACTGAATTTTGCAGTTACCCAGGCTTCATATATTTTGAAATACTTCAATACTTCGGACTTTTTCCGTAAAATATATACAACAGTGAAATGGGAGTAATCGTCTATAAATGTGAGAAAATACATGTTTTTATTCCAGGAGTTTGGAGTAACTGGACCACATACATCACTGTGAATTAATTCCAGGTGTCTACTGGTTCTTTTTCTTTCCTTTCTATGGGGCAATTTTGACTGTTTTTCCTCTACACAAGTCTCGCATATTTTAGGGTTTTTTTCTGGTATTAAATTCATTCCATCAACCATATTTTCATTGAACAACTTCAGCAAATATGTTTTTCCGATATGTCCGTAACGTTTGTGCCACAGTTCCATATTTGAAGAAATATTATTTGATGAATAATAACAACTCTCATTCCATTCTTGCCATAAAACCAAATCATATAATCTATCAATTCTTTTGGCTACTGCAACCACTTCATTATTTTCAATGATACGAGCTTCCGCTTTTTCAAAAACAATTTTCTTTCCAGCCATTTCAATTTTCCGCACGGAGAGCAAATTTATTTCCAAGTGTGGAACGAAAAGAACATTTCTTATATTATTTTTTTTTTATCCCGTTCATCATGGCAAATGCTTCTATTGTTCCAATTTTCGTAGCTTGTAGATTTTGGCTTGATACTGCAACTGAGATTCTAATTGGATTTTTCAAATCTATCACTGAGGAGAAATATTCTTCCTTGTTGACCAGATGTTCGGTTGAACCAGAATCCAAGTACCATCGAATAGATTTGGGCTCAGTTGAATGATTAAGTACGGATGGCTAATTGAAAGCAAGGAATGATACAGGTGAATCCATAGAATCACTTTCGTCGTCTGATTCAATTGCAACCATGTCCGCTCGTCCATGATTTGGTTTATGTTTTCCCGTGTTCCTTCTACGGAAATTGGATGAACTTGCTTCAGCTTCCTTTTTCTTGAAAAAACATTCCTTTTCCTTATGCCCAATGCTTTTGCAATGATTACATCTATACTTGAAGAACAAATTACTTGAAACCGCTGTAGGAGTAGAAGACTGTACTGATTGAACTTCAGAGTGACTATTATTGCTTCTCTTCAACTCTTCATCTAACAATTTTCCTTTGACGAAGTCGAGACTGAGTTTATCATTAAAAAATTCATATTCCTTTGGCAAAGTTAGAAACAGATGGCAGATTATATCCAATTCTTCCATTTTTGCACCAGCATCCTTCAATTCTCGTATGATCTTGTCGAACGTCAGAAAATGATCCTGAAGAGAGTTTCCTTCATACTTCAATGTTAACAACTTCTTCCTCAGGTACATTTGATTGGTAATGCCTCTACGTTCAAATGTTGTCTGTAATGTTGACCAGATTTTCCATGAGGATGTCTTATCTTTGACATATTCAAGATGACTGTCAGATATACGTTGTATTATGAGCGACTTGCATTTTCGTTCTTTGGCTTTCAGCTTATTTTTCTCCCCTTCGTCAGATTCTGTATCAATTTTCTACGACCATGATTCATTCAGACACTCTAGGAGATCTTTTTCTTCTGAAACTACTTCCATCCTATATTTCCAATTGTCGTAATTTAATCCATCGAACAGTGGTATTCTATACTCGTTGTCTTGGCCCATAACCTTCTGAATTATGATGTATTTACTTTCAATATATATATTTGACGTTGATCAAAATGTAATTTTCATACACCAAAATTGTTATTTTTATTTATATAATATATACATTTCCATGTAAACGATAGAAACAAAAATGAACAAAACTGACGAAACAATATTATTATTTCAACAAATATCACTATCAGTATCAGACATATTTGCGTTTTATCAAGAATTGTCAAAATATTTTAAATATATTTAAGATGTCTAAAAACCCTGGTGAATGAACTGATTCGATATTGTTTAGATTTTTGAGGGGACACCACCTGTTACTTCAACAGAGCTTCTCTCTCTGTGGTAGATGGCGCCGTCCAAAAATGTTTGTTTATATTCTCGCTTAATGTCAGAACCTAATTTCTGACATCTGCAGCATCTTATATGAAATTATTTTCAGTGTTTTGTCGGTATCTATGCGTTTTCCATCTCTTTGATATGAAATATTGTTGAGCTTATTCCTGAGTTTGTTCTTCAAACAATCACTCGTTAATCAGTTCATTAGTGCGTGAGGAATTGTTTATTTTGAGGTGGTGTAGTGTGTAAGGAAACTTTTTGTAAAATGGGCCACATTTGTATTTTGTGTGGACTAAAGCTGCAGATTTTTCGCGAATTTTCGCCTGTATTCAATACCAAAAGCAAGTACAAATCTTGACGAATTGACTAATAATGATATTTCCATAGTTCATTATATTGAATGCATTGAATTTTGTATTTTCAGCAATTTAATGACAATTTCATTTCCAATTCTCCGTCTGTCAAAATGAAGTTAACCTTAAATTTAAATCGTACAAAATACGAAAAACAACATGACAGTGCTTTCTTTGTACAATGTTCGGGGGCTTCGAATTCTAGCTTTGCTATTGGTGAAGTTTGACAGATTCTCTTTTCAACCAATAGCAAAGCTAGAATTAGAACCCGTGCACAGTTCGCCTCAAAAAGAAATCTGAGGAAATAAATATACCCTGTTACTGAATTGAAACTAAATCGAAATTGGCGCCATCTGACACGCTAGTAATCTCTATTATCAAGTAGGCCAAGTGTCGCCAAGTCGATCCCAAACTTCTACAGGTATAAGTGCAAGCACCAGGGTTTTTATACATCTTAAATATATTCAAACATATAATTTCCATAGCAACGCTGTGACTTTGTCCATTAAATTGAACTGCTGTGGATGTTGAAGCAATAATATATTTATCCGTAACTATCCAGTTTGATAATTTTGACGATTGCATAGAAAATAGTGTGTATGCCATAGACGCGAAACTTTTTAGCGACCTCAAGATTATCCTTCCTCGGCCGCAAGTGGCCTCGGCGATAACTTTTCTTTCGGTACGCAAAAAGGTATTTCACGGCCTTGGCATACAACAGTTATTTATATGCCAAGGCCGCGAAACACCTTTTTAGCGTACCGAAAGAGAAGTTATCGCCGAGGCCGCTTGCGGCCGAGGCAGGATAATCCTGAGGTCGCTAAAAAGTTTCGCGGCCACGGCATACAAACTATTTTTTGTGCAATCGTCGAAATTATTAAACTGGAAAATTGCAAATAAATATATTATTGCTTGAAAATCGACAACAGTTCAATTTAATCAACATAGTCACAGCGTTGCTATGGAAATGATATGTTTGAATATATACAAAATATTTTGACAGTTCTTGACAAAACGCAAATATATGTCTGATACTGATATGATATTTTAGTATCTTCACTCCTCCAGAACTAGAAAGTATTGTGAACTGGGCGCTTTCCGTTTTTTTAATACCAGAAAAATAATATGAGTACGTGTTTGTTGTTAATTTGAAAATTATTGCTGTATTGAAAAAATATTCCGTGTCATTGTCGTATTTTAGAAATGTCTAGTGTGAAAGTGACGTTCGAATTGGCTGCCGTTGCTATGGGTAACGGCAACAAAATTAAATTCCGCGGACTGTGTTGAGAACGCAAAATACTCACTTTGCGTGCGATTGCACGAGAATAACTATTGAATGCCAAGGCCGCGAAATACCTTTTTGCGTACCTGAAGGAAGGGAGAAGAAAATATTTTGACAGTTCTTGACAAAACGCAAATATGACCGATACTGATAGTGATATTTTAGTATCTTGCACTCCACTAGAGCTAAAAACTATTGTGAACTTGGCGCTTTCCGTTTCAATACCTGACAAATCTAAACGGCAGTACAAGAGATGTTACAGCGAGTTTAAAGATTGGTGCGTCAAACAGAATGTCGTATTTTAGAAATGTCAAATTTGGAAGTGGCGTTTGGTTTGGCGGCCGTTGCTATGGGTAACGGCCGCGAAATTAAATTTCGCGGACTGTGTTGAAAATGAAAAATACTTGCTTCGCATGCGATTGCACGGGAATAACTATTCTTTAACTTAGTTATGTTACAGTTGAATTGGTTTGTTTTGAAGTTGTAACGAATTTTTCGTTACTTCCTTATACATAACCAATTTCTAATAACTATTCCGGTTATCTTTACGGTGGTACGGGTCAGTAGTCACTGCTCAGGTCGTGAACTGCGATAATGCGCTCTTTATTACCGACCCTTGGAAATGGATCATGTCAGTTCCTATTTCATGTCAAGTGATCGCTTGTTTTTTCCATAAGTGTTTTTAAATAAGAAAAAACCGAGGTTGGTTTGGAAAAAACCAGGTAATGTGGTGATTTTCTCCAACCGAAAGGATGATCATTCTCTTTCTTCGATTGAACTTCGAAAAAAGCAGGTGTGCTGAATGCACTGATTCTGGTAAGTTACGATTCTTAAATTGAATGGCTATCGCTGTTGATATTGGTGGAGTATAATTATTTTCTTCATTTTGCAATCAATGTTGTAGTTGATTAACATTATTTTTCCGCTTTTTATATGCTTTTTATATTCGAATTCTTGCATGGTAACTAGATGGTAATTTTTGAAAGTCAAGTATGAATTACATACTGTCAGATGTTCGTCAACTTTGGAATTATCACTAAATTTCCGATGAAATAATCGACATATTATTTTATATCTTACATATTGGCTGATTCCTATCAAGGTTGATTCGTTTCTTGGATTGAAAAAAAGGAATAATAACTATATATATTGCGACCATTTTGGAAAACATTAAGTGCACATGTCTATGTGGCTGACGTAGTATCCGTTCAGACCATTGCGGACTAATTTTTTTTGGAAATCAGTTCTACGCTATTTCTTTTTTTAGGTAACAGATAATTGGTAATTTCGAGTGGACTAGTGCTCACCTCACACTACCAGGTGATCATTCGGCTATTCTGGGATAGTTCTGCAGTACCTTATAGGACTGCTCTCTGGTGGTAATTCCATAACTATACGTTTATGAGATTATTTTGGTTTTCTCTAGGGGAAGAATTGCTCCTGGAGAGGATTGTACCTTTGCTCAACTTGTCTCAGAACACTCGATTCAATATATTTCTCAAGCATAAAATTTGATTCACATTTAATAAGTTCCTTTTATCGATTTACTCCATTCAATACACAGTGAGGGTTATTTGATTTTTGATCGTTGTAGAATCAATTCATTTTGGTTACTACCTTGTCGCCAAGAGCAGGAAGATGCATACAATTTTTTGAGAATTACCTGGCCTATCGATTTGAAGAGGGAATTTGCCGCCCTATTCCGAAATATCTCTGAAAATTCTTCGATAAAAAGAATTATTTAACTTTATCTTTATCTGAGAGAGTTGTGCCCACTGGAAGACGTGTGGTCTCTCTCTTCTTATCTTAACTGATTAGTATACTTTTGCCCTAGGGCCTGATTAATATCCTGGTTCATGAACACGAATTTTTTTGAGCTTACTAAAGTATTTTGGTTCATAACGCTATATCCTCCTTCGGTATTTGCATTAAAATAGTATATTTTTGCACTGGCAACATTCATATATTCTGCTTTGGATTTTTTTTTTTTATGTTATCTTCCAGTCTCATATATGGACTGAGGCATATTTTTTATATGCTATCATTTGCATTTATCTTTTGACTCTAGATTAAAATTTGAATCATAAAAACTTGAGGTTTAAAGGATGTCCTTCGTTCTCCCCCATTCTGTACAAATTTGGATTCCTATCATCTTCTTCGCATGATATATACCACGGAGTGGAGCCACCTACTGAGACAAAAGTACTGGTACCCTAGGAGGTCATAGAGCACGTCAAATTCAGCCTGGTCCGTGGAGATCAAACCATTTTATGCCAACAAGGGGGTCTAAAATAGATAACCACCAGATTCATCGTCGTACCGCTGAGACCAGTTTCGTCGTCGTACCGCTGAGACCATCTTCGTATAAACCAGCCTTCTTCATCTCCTTCCATTGAAGACCTCCGCAGGTATATACCGTATCACCAACGTCTAGAGGAATCTTGACTATTTGTAAATGTTCAAATTTTATTGGAGTCAAATTTTTTTCATATACATGTAATTTTTTAATTTTTTCATTAAATTTTTTTCCACTTTTCAAGTAACATTGTTAAGAGTTTTCATAATTTTTCTATCCAGTCAATGTTATGATTCAGTCTGGAGTAAATTTGTTGAGTTGATTTCCTGCATATTCATTTGCCTTCCCATACAAGCTAGATGAAATTTATTTAGTAAATTTTTGTTTATTTTTGGCTTTTGTCTTTAGCAAGCCTGGCGCCCAACTCTAGAACTAGTCAAGTTGATTAATGTATAATTTCTTTAGTGGCCCAATTTGATAAACTAGGGAAAGTCATGAATTGAACCTTACTCACGGCCTAACCGTATCCATCTGAGCAGCCTATCGGCAAAGTGATTTCACCTTCTTTAATTTGAGTCGGATACTTCAAATTTGGGGTTCGAAAATAAAGGGGTGTTACAAAGTTTGATTTTAAAGTTTAATTGAAGTTTGCATAATAGTATATTATGTAACAAGGCTAGAATGAACAAATCCGATACGGGTGGAAAATTATACCACAAGTAACGATTTTTTTCTAATCAAGTAAATGGACTTCATTTTCTCCACGACCAGGAGAGTATGAAGCAAAAACAATTATATTTAATGTGAACAAAACAAGTTTCTTATGGAGAAATTTGTTGTATTGATATTTATATTTATAGTTTTGGTACCATTACTGAAATTAAAAACTGGTACATTGGAAAAAAAATCGGTAATATTAACAGCGCATAATACTTTTCATATACATGTCTCGATTTTTGCAGGAGCAGGTTCTCGCTGATTCACTCGATTGTTCACTAATTATTTCAATCGAGTTGAAACTTGTCTGAAAATACTCATTTCGACGCCGCCATTTACATCTGACACTGACAGTTTTGAAATCCATGGCAATCTATGTGGTTTAGTATACAGGGTGTTATGTAATAAGCGTCCGATATTTTACAGGACGATTACTCAGTTATTTATAAGGTGAAAAGTTTATATAAGAATGGGTCCGCAAGACCTTCATTTTTAACATACAGGGTGTTGAAAATATATTTTCATTTTGGTTTTTCTTGAAAATTGGTATTTGGAGATTTTTTAATAGGATAAATTCAAATTTGATCTAAGTTTGTAGGGATCGCCACCTACAGGTCTTTGTTTTTTTTGGAAAATCACAAATTTGTCGTGCATGTTCGTATCACATTTTCTAGAAAAAAAAATCGCTTTCTCTATCATTTTCACATTTTCACGCTTTTCAAAAGTCACTACAAGCAGCAGTTCTCGAGATATTTTGATTTAGATTATTCGATGCATGTGTTTGTCAAAAAGTTAAACAATTTTGAAAACTCTTTTTTTATTCAACATAAAACCATTTCAAAGGCTGATTTTTAAACAACAATAAACAACGGAACACTAGATATAAATCAAAATTACAATGAATTTTGGAAATGTCCACCTCCTGCCTGTATGCATGCATCCAATCTTCTTCTCATTGATTCGCGCAGTCTTTGGATAATTCCTGGAGTATTTTGAATCATTTTTCAAGAGTTAATTATTCGATTACTCAATTCCTCTTCATTTTGGATAGGTGTCTGGTAAATTGAGGATTTCAGATGTCCCCACAGGAAAAAATCCAAACTGTTAAGGTCTGGTGACCTAGAGCGCCATGGTTGAGGCCCTCTCCGACCTATCCAACGGTTGCCGGAAGTTTGATCTGAAAATTCTCGCGCTTGGATGCTAAAATGAGCCGTGGCACCGTCTTGCATAAACCACATTTCATTCCTTAGTCTCAGCAGCACATCTTCCAGTGAAATGGCAAATTTTCTTCAAGAAGATAACGATATCTCTCTCCGCTTAATCTTTCCGGAATAAAGAATGGACCTATAAAATGATCTCCAAGGATTTCTGCCCACATTTTGGGAGGTAACTGTTCTTTGAAATGTGATTCCTGTATCACATGGAGGTTTTCCTCTAACCACGAATGATTGTTGTGAAAATTGCGTATAGCGTTGCCTCGTGGGTAAACAGAATTTGATTTTCGAATAAAGGATTTTGAATGAGGCATTGGAGAAACCAACGACTGAAGTTGATACGTAACGGAGAATCACCAGGAAGTAGTGCCTGAACTCTTTGAATATGGTAGGGATATAACAAACTATCAATTGAAATTTTCCATACCAGAACATGAGAAATGTTTAACGTCAGCGTTATTTTCCTGGAGCTTGTTTCCGGGTGTTCTCCTACCAGATTGAGAACTGTTTCTTTGGTTTCTGGTGTTCTTACCGTCTGATGTGCACTTGACAGATGAATAGCTTTTGTAACGAAGTTACTATTTTTCCGCTATATTTATCAGCCAAAAGCTCCCTGTAAGGAATTAAAATCCTCTTGACAGTAATAATAGGTCTAGAAATACCATTCGTATTCGTGATAAATCCGTGGATTACATATATCCTGATAAACAGACTGAACGCCTTCCGGAAATCACGCTGATACCGCGAGACGTAGCTAAATGGCACGCACGAGTATAACCTGCGCCGGCTATCGAATCTCGAGAAAACATTATTATCAAGCAAGCTGGGCTATGTTCAAACGCCGACGATGGGAATTCAGTCATCCGTTAGGAGCCCCAGACAGCAGTCCAGCCGAGCCAGAAGCACACGCTACCGAGCTGACGTCACATCACGAGGATTCCCACTTAGGAGTATTTCACAAGCAGTGAGCGGAGCAGTTTTCAGTTTTCCGCCAGGAACCCGAGAGTACAGTTGAGTCGAAACAGAGACGCACGCCGCAAGCTGACGTCACAGCACGAAGGCTTTTACAAGCTGGGTAATTATTCTATGAAAGTAAAATTTGTATCGCAATCGACAGAGTCCACAAAACGGCGCGCGCATATAAGTCGGTCGAGAGGTATTCGCAAAAGAGGGGGAAGCCGGCTGTAGTTCCGTTTCGACATATTTCGAAGATTCAGTAGCTTGCCAGGCCCAGCAGAAGCAGTCACGCGTCCGACTAGTATCCAGAGTGTGAGCCAAAGACTGAAGCAGTCCACGACCGTCCCGGGCCTTGCCGAAGCAGTGAGATCGGTGTTTGGGTAAATATGTTGTATCAAGTAAAAGACATCAGAAAATGTTTGTAAGTACCACCGATGCGATGTGCGCATGATCGAACCATAGCCATAAGAGGCACATATTCATTTCAATGCTGCGCTGGTAATTTCTGCATACGAGTCCGTACGATACCCACCGCAAAAGCTTTTGGTTGCTAAGTTTACCCCGCTTGGTTGAAAAACACCCTCTCCGCTTTTTCTGTAACTAGTGCTTGCCGGTCGTTTATTTGTTGTAATAACTCGAGGCTGACAGCAGCCGCCCTGACTGTATTGCCATTGTATTTAATATACCTGTTTATCCTGTTTTTAGTATTCTTCCATTTACTATCTTGAGTAGAATTCAAACATCTAGTGCGCAGTCTTCACCCAGGTTCGTAAGCCAGTTAAAGGCAATTAAAGCCTGCCTTTCTGGCCCTTCTACAGTGTTACGACTACATTGACCCCTGGAGTGTCTTCCTTCACTAAGACTGCCTGGAGCAGAAGTGGCCTTTTCCACTATAAACCAAAAGGTGGCGCTCGAGGTAAGACCGAGAACAGTGATAGGCGCCAAAGTTTGATAATAGGGGAAGAAACCCCTTTACACTTTATCAAAACTTTATCTTTCCCTTAACCGAGCGTGAATTCTTGAAAACGTTTTTGAAGTAGGATACAAACGTCTAGCCTCATATGCATTTCTGTTAGCAAGTCCGTATGCAAAATGTATTGTATGTATTGGTGAACTTTACCATTTTTTAACAAATAATCAAAATAATAATGAATAAAACTATTTAACTATGCGTCAAGATATTATTTTTTACATTCCAGCACAAAAAAAAACATTGGAATGAACTCACTAGCCTGCTTGATACTTTTATTTTCAAAGAGTTCGCGAATCAATGAGAAGAATATTTGATGCATCGATTAATTCAAATCAAATTATCTCGAAAACGGCTGCTTGTTGCGACTTTCGAGAAGCATACCTCTTCCACGAAAAAAGGCTAGAGAAATCTATTTTCCTTCTAGAAGATGTGAAACATACATGCACGACAAAGTTGTGACTCCCCAAAAGAGATTAAGACCTATAGGCAGCGCCCCCTACAATTGAGGGCCAAACTAAGATCAAATTTAAATTTATCACTTCAAAAAATCCCCAACAAGCAAAAATTTGCGAAGAAAATGGTTAGAAAACAAAACAAATATAGAAATACCTGATGACATTAAAGAAATCCTAGCCATGGGCCCAAACTATGCAATAAAAACTCCAAAAAAAAGGCCGTTATCATGACATAATAGCTACCATAGAAACGAGCATAACCCACCTCAATGAACAAGAAAAAATTTAACTCAGATTCAACATTTGCAATACCATCACAAATTTCAAATGAAAAAATCCAGAAAAAAACCATAAACTTAAATCACTAGAACAAAAATAAAACTCAATGTTTTATCAATAATAACAACATAAATGTACTGAGACCTGATAAAACAAACAAAACATCATTACTTCACTCAGATGATTATAATGATAAAATGAATGATCTATTATCAGACCGAAACACATACCAGAATATGAAAAACAACCCTACAAACATCTTTCAAACTAAAAACAACAATTTAATCAAGCGATGGAAAGAAAGAGGAATAATAACAAACAACAACTAGCAAACTCGTTAAAAATACAAAATGCCCTAGCACCAAAAATATACGGCCTACCAAAGCTCTATAAAGAAAACATGCCCCTGAGACCAATAGTCTCCTGTATTCAGTCTCCTTTCGAAAAACTATCAAAATACCTTGCCAATATTTTAGGAAACTGCGTAGGAAAAAATCCATATCATATAAAAAATTCAATGCAATTCAAAGATCAAATAACAAACATAACTCTCCCAAAAAACCACATTCTTATATATCTTGACGTAGTCTCTTTATACACCTCTCAAATTAGTCCAAGACATTATAAAACAACAGTGGAAAAACATAAAACAACATACAACTATACCCCTCGCCGAATTCCAAACTGCGCTAGAATACACTTTAACCTCCACGTATTTCCAGTACAATGAAAAATACTACAAACAAATTGATGGTAGTACTATGGAAGCCTCCATTCCCAGTGTAATAGCCCAAATGGTTTTAGAATACTTTGAGAACACCGTCATACCATAAGTAAACTTAAATATTCTCTTATACATGAGATACGTGGACGACTGTATATTAGTTATTCCAGAAAATAAATCCAAGAATACCCTAACAAAATTCAACGCATACCACGACAAATTGAAATTCACGATAGAAGAAGAAAAAGAGACAAATGAACTTTTCAGATCTTACACTTCACAGAAACAATGGAAAAATTAAAACAAAATGGCACACTAAAGACACCTGGTCGGGCAGATACCTACATTTTAACTCCGAACACACTCTAAGCCGAAAAAAATCTGTAGTAATCGGACTCGCCGACAGAGCTATCAGTTCGTCAGACCCTAAATATAGACCGAGAGCAATAAAAAAGTTACACCCTCATGGAAAACAAATTGTATCAAATGTTTATACGTCCCTTCTGGAACGTAGGGAGTCCAAAGATCAAGCTGTGCAAAAAATTGTTCTTTAACAAAAACATCGTATTCCACAGTGTTCAAAATAGTAAGTGACCCTATTTTGAAAAGACAGAAACTCTGGCGATCCAGAGAAACTAGAAGGCTGTGATGTAGATATAATTCGAAGAACAATATATGCCTTGTATAAAGAGCAAATTGTGCCTACATTAGATATATTAATGCAACGGCCTAAAAAGAATGAAACTGGTATCCAGTGTTGCAAAGAGTCTTCAAGGAACTCTCTTTTACAAAACGGATTTAAATTAAGAGGACTCACTAGTAGCAGAAAAATCATAATGAAATCTGTGCGGCTTGAGAAATGGAGATTTAAATATCCATCGGCATTAAACAAATTCAGAGAATATGGTAGAACAGTGTATTTGGATGAAACTTGGTTCGATACACACGATATTCCAAACAAAAGTTGGGTGGACTCATCTAACTTGTGCCAAACTAATGCGCCGTCTAATAAAGGAAAACGCATTACGATAATTCACGCAGGAACCTGAAATGGTTTTATACCAAATGCGTTGTCCTTAACGGCAAAGAATATTGAGGACTCTTCAGTCGATTATCATGACGATACTACAGCCGAATTATTTGAAGACTGGTTTCAAAATGAACTCATACCAAATATTCCACCCAACAGTATTATCGTCACAGTCGAAGACTAGATAAAGCACAATGTTCAGATGACACCAAAGCCACTATACAAGAATATATGTTAAATAATGATATGTACTATGAGAAAAAGTACACAAAAAACATTTACTAGAATTTCACGCAGTTATTCGATAAAAAAAATTTTTTTTGATTCATTGGCTGAAAGCTTGGGACATACGGTGCTCAGACTTTCTCCTTATCACTGTATGTTTAACCCAATTGAACATATATGGCATCAGCTTAAGTCAGCAGTTCGAAGAAATAATACTTCTTCAACCTTAAGTTCAACTGTGGTAGCTCGTATTCAAACAGAAACTGCGAACATTCCTGGTAGCAGCTGGGCCGTGTGTTTCCCATATGAGAAAGGTGGAGGAATCATATATGGATATAGAAAAAATTCACAAAGAAAAGATGTTGTTTATAAATACCTTTTATCGAGAAACTGAACTTTTATAAAGTATAAAGTTTGACATTTTACATTGATTAGGTATATCATATATTATTATATAATATAATTATATATATATATATATATATATATATATTATGATCATAAATTATATACGAGTAAACAATTCTCAATTCTATTTGAACGATTTTTCCTGATAATTATTTTAACCCAATATCATTATACCCACCTATAAAACAAAATTTAATGGCTAGGGCAGGTGCAACTCTGCGTAGAATCCACCGTCTGCTGATAACTCAAGTGGTTGGTGATTCACGACCTTCTTAGCAATAGAGAATAAAGAGAAATATTTGAAAAAAATATGATTAGAAGAAACCGGAATAGGTTGGTACTCATCTGAAGCAGAATTGATAGAAAGTATCGCACACGTGCGAACAGATCGATGCGCATGAACGACTGTGACAGAAATCTGTTATATATAGAGGACTTAATTGAAAATGATTAATATCCCGTTTTTCATGACGATAGATTCATAGGGTCGAATGTTGATCAGAAAAAATCTACTACCCTGACTAATACACCGACGAAAAATGGATTACACTCGATAGATAATCGTTCAAAGTCCTACAAGGTTATTCTGCATGACCACCTGTAGGCTGACTTGAACGTGTTTGCTCCTCATCAGTATGAGGTGGGTCAAGCAGACAATGATGAATGTCTGCATAGTACGCTTGGTGTTAACCGAGCTGACGTCAGTGGAGAACAAGGAATAGATGAATTTCTATCATTCGCGGGCATGTATCATTGTCTGCATGACCCATTCTGAACAATGGGCAATCAATTATCAAATCGATTGGCCCAAAATATTAATTCCGTCTAGACGAACCCTGATGAATTATTCATTACCATGAATCGCTATATTGTTATCAGTTTCATTCGATATCTATTATTCAACAGATATCATTGTGTGAATGATAATATTCATTGTCATAATGCAGAAAATCCTGTTGAAGGCGAGAGGACAAAAGGGAAGCTCCAAAAACACCAACACAACTTGAGCATAAAGTTCGAGGTTCTTCTGGTGATCTTCCAATATTCGAAAGCAGCCACTTCCGCACATAGAAGAAGATTCACTGGAGGAAACATCAACATAGAATTGATTCTAAAAAAATGGATAAAAAGAGGTTTAACACCGCGCACCATCTCACATTGGAAAGCAGGGACTCAACGCACGAGAGGAGTACCATATGAAATATGTGCCTGCCACTGATTTGATTTGGCAACCATCCGGCGATACATTTTTATTATACAAGTCATGAACAATCTCTTCCATAATTAATTTATTGAATTAAAGAGGGGGTGCTGACACATGATGTGTCGTTTCACGTAAATTAGTTGTGCAGTAATGTTATCAAGTTTGCTGTGTATGTAAGGCATGCAAGGAGAAAAACTAATTCCAAAAACAAGTCGAATTCTCACGGCTCCTGACACCAGACAACAGAGATCAAATATTTTCTAGTCTCACTTGACATAGAAATAATTCTGTCAGTCACAAAGGGTTTGGGGTTGAGAGTTATGACAAATCATGCTTTCCTGTAGTAATTGCGATTTACATTCATTCACAACATAGCAACGGGCCTAAACGATACTCTAATCCATATGATATCAAAATTTGAATCACATCGAATTTTCGAAAAGACCAAAGGTAGTATAAAGCCGAGAGAGGAAACAGTTCGCCGCTTTATTTTTGCTTTGGTATTATTGGCGGTCCAATAAAAACTATATTTTGACATTATGTGGATCAATATTAGTTCCGTGCCCTTTGTTGGCTCATTTTTTGGAGAAATAATTCATATGACGCTAATAAGCATTCGAAAAACAGATAGGACGGGAGTTAAAGAGCGCTTTTCTATTTTTTTCATCGAAACCTCAACAATGTGAAACATTCCTAAGAATTGAGAGAACCGGGGCATAATTTCTCTCCTGTGAGCCGTAAAACTAGTCAGCTTATGATTCGGGAGGAGTCCAAAGGATTGATATTCAGGTACCAAAAATGGTTTTTCTTTCCGTCAGATAATACGACGATACAACCAAAATGAAATTCCATTTCATTTCTTCTCTGAACAGCAAGATTTGTGTGCCAACAATGGAGGTCACTGCTATGGATATTGAATAGAAGTGGTTCTGAAATTACTGCTTGAAACTCAATTCATCCATATTGTCAGCAATATGCCCTCCAAAAATGATCGGCCCATATTCTCATGATCTGGTCAGCACGCTCAGATGTTCATCATACTCATTTTGTTGTAATGTTATTCAATCTCGAATATAATCCAATAGACAAAATATCCGCTGGTAAAATATCCATATGATGAATTATCAGAAAAATTAGCACTGCTAGAAAACAAATACCCAAAAGCCTCAATAAACGGTATATTTCAACAATGAATAAACTTATATCATAACACAACCAGCGAAAAAATTTACACTGACACCACTAACTCCCAACACATCGGGATCCCTTATATAAAAAATCTTCCGGAAGAATTGACGAAAATTCATAAACCAAACATCATAAACGTAGGTCATAAAAGCCACAACACTTTTAACAAAATAATTTTCTCCAAATCAAAAACTAAAAACCCAAGAGGTATAACCACACATGTGGTTTACGAAATCCCATGCAATATCCCTGACTGTAATGGAGTATACATCGGTCAAACCATACAACATTTAGAAAACAGAATCAAATCACACCAATTCACAAACTGCTTCACAGCATTGAACAAACACAAGAGGGAGACAAATCACGAGTTCGATAATGAAAATACCAAAATTTTTGCTACAGAAAAAAATACCAAAAATAGGGAATTTTCAGAAAAGATTCATATAAAAAACGCATTGAATGAAAAAACAGATATCAAACAACTCATCAAAATATACTACAACATAATATAACAACATCCATTCTCCAAAATGTTTAAAAGAATAAGACTAAACAAAAGTTTTTCTTGTTTGCCCCTCCCAAACAAAAAAACAAAGACAGTATGCCAATGTTACACTTTCCACCAAATCTTTTCCAAACGAACAACCATATATACTCACTCCCAAACATCAAAAGTTTAAACACAAACGAACAAACCATCAATAATCTTGAAGAAGTCGAAATACGTACAAATGTCAATTTCAGTTCACTCCAAACCATACGATCGACTCATACAGGAACAAAAGATTCCAATTTTGTATCGAGACACTGTTATTTCTTACTAGAATGGTAAAAAAAAAGAAAACACCTCCAAACAGCACAATGTGCTGAACAAAAAACCATTTTAAAACGGAATATGTGTTGTGGGTGAGAATAAATGCACAAAATAGCCAATGTCCCACTTGAAAATATATATATATATATATATTTATATATATATATATAGTTGTGAAGTGGGGAATTGTTGTCCGTGAGAAATTATGAAAAATGAAATTGTGGCATTATGGACATATTTTAAATTAAAGAAAAAAAGCATCCTCCAGCGAGACTCGAACTCGCAACCCTAAGCTTGCCAGACTTATGCTCTACCAATTGAGCTATGAAGGCTATGCGAAATCGACACACACTCGTGAACACTTTACTTCCTTCAATTTAATGCGATGTTGGGAAATGAAATAGAAAAATCAAACGTACTTATCAGTGGCCGTCGAGACCCGGTACCTATTCACCCAAACATCATCGTCGAAGTGACGATTTCAGTAGAAGATCCAGGAAGATGATCTCCAACCACTGATAAGATTTAGCCAAATATAAGTTGTGAAGTGGGGAATTGTTGTCCGTGAGAAATTATGAAAAAGGAAATTGTGGCATAATGGACATATTTTAAATTAAAGAAAAAAAGCATCCTCCAGCGAGACTCGAACTCGCAACCCTAAGCTTGCCGGACTTATGCTCTACCAATTGAGCTATGAAGGCTATGCGAAATCGACACACACTCGTGAACACTTTACTTCCTTCAATTTAATGCGATGTTGGGAAATGAAATAGAAAAATCAAACGTACTTATCAGTGGACGTCGAGACCCGGGACCTATTCACCCAAACATAATCGTCGCAAGTGACGATGTCAGAAGAAGATCCAGGAAGATGATCTCCAACCACTGATGAGATTTAGCCAAATATAAGTTGTGAAGTGGGGAATTGTTGTCCGTGAGAAATTATGAAAAAGGAAATTGTGGCATAATGGACATATTTTAAATTAAAGAAAAAAAGCATCCTCCAGCGAGACTCGAACTCGCAACCCTTAGCTTCCGGACTAATGCTCTACCAATTGAGCTATGAAGGCTATGCGAAATCGACACACACTCGTGAACACTTTACTTCCTTCAATTAAATGCGATGTTGGGAAATGAAATAGAAAAATCAAACGTACTTATCAGTGGCCGTCGAGACCCGGTACCTATTCACCCAAACATCATCTTCGATGTGACGATTTCGGTAGAAGATCCAGGAAGATGATCTCCAACCACTGATAAGATTTAGCCAAATATAAGTTGTAAAGTGGGGAATTGTTGTCCGTGAGAAATTATGAAAAAGGAAATTGTGGCATAATGGACATATTTTTAATCAAAGAAAAAAAAGCATCCTCCAGCGAGACTCGAACTCGCAACCCTAAGCTTGCCGGACTTATGCTCTACCAATTGAGCTATGAAGGCTATGCCAAATCGACACACACTCGTGAACACTTTACTTCCTTCAATTTAATGCGATGTTGGGAAATGAAATAGAAAAATCAAACGTACTTATCAGTGGCCGTCGAGACCCGGTACCTATTCACCCAAACATCATCGTCGAAGTGACGATTTCAGTAGAAGATCCAGGAAGATGATCCCCAAGCACTGATAAGATTTAGCCAAATATAAGTTGTGAAGTGGGGAATTATTGTCAGTGAGAAATTATGAAAAAGGAAATTGTGGCATAATGGACATATTTTAAATTAAAGAAAAAAAGCATCCTCCAGCGAGACTCGAACTCGCAACCTTAAGCTTGCCAGACTTATGCTCTACCAATTGAGCTATGAAGGCTATGCGAAATCGACACACACTCGTGAACACTTTACTTCCTTCAATTTAATGCGATGTTGGGAAATGAAATAGAAAAATCAAACGTACTTATCAGTGGCCGTCGAGACCCGGTACCTATTCACCCAGACATCATCGTCGATGTGACGATTTCAGTAGAAGATCCAGGAAGATGATCTCCAACCACTGATAAGATTTAGCCAAATATAAGTTGTGAAGTGGGGAATTGTTGTCCGTGAGAAATTATGAAAAAGGAAATTGTGGCATAATGGACATATTTTAAATTTAAGACACAATTTATATTTGGCTAAATCTTATCAGTGGTTGGAGATCATCTTCCTGGATCTTCTACTAAAATCGTCACTTCGACGATGATGTTTGGGTGAATAGGTACCGGGTCTCGACGGCCACTGATAAGTACGTTTGATTTTTCTATTTCATTTCCCAACATCGCATTAAATTGAAGGAAGTAAAGTGTTCACGAGTGTGTCGATTTCGCATAGCCTTCATAGCTCAATTGGTAGAGCATAAGTCCGGAGTTTAGGTTGCGAGTTCGAGTCTCGCTGAGGATGCTTTTTTCTTTAATTTAAAATATGTCCATTATGCCACAATTTCCTTTTCATAATTTCTCACGGACAACAATTCCCCACTTCACAACTTATATTCGGCTAAATCTTATCAGTGGTTGGAGATCATCTTCCTGGATCTTCTACTGGAATCGTCACTTCGACGATGTTGTTTGGGTGAATAGGTACCGGGTCTCGACGGCCACTGATAAGTGGATCTTCTACTGAAATCGTCACTTCGAGGAGGATGCTTCTTTTCTTTAATTTAAAATATGTCCATCATGCCACAATTTCCTTTTTCATTATATATATATATATATATATATATATATATATATATATATGTGTATATATATATATATATACATATATATATATATATATATATATATATATATACTAACGATGATATTGATTACTAATGTTACAGAAATAAAATTGTGACATAGACTACATTGTGAGTCATTTGGAAAAATCTGACAGAAATTTGGTTTTTACACAAACTTGCAACATAATTACAAATTTTGTCCATTAAAGACCTAGAAACGAAAGCCAAATCACAAAAATGTACAATAAAACAAAAAAATTAAAATCATAGCAAAAGAAATCCCGAATGATACGAAATATTACAAAAAATTAAAACGAGATTTCGCTTCCACAATACAACAAAAAGCAAATAAATTAATCACAGAATTAGAAAATGGAAAATGTTTGTCAAAAAAAGACGGTAAAATATACAGAAAATACAATAGCACAGTTAAAAAGTCTTATGGACTCCCTAAAATACATAAATAAGCCCTCGGTACAACTGCGCCCCATTATTTCAACCATCAACAATCCCAACAAGGGCGTAGCACAACTGGTTACTTATATTCTGACGTTGGCATATGAAAATGAAAATGAGTATTTCGTAAAAGATTCATTTCAATTTTGTGACCTTATTAACGAATTTCAGTTACCTCAAGATCACATAATAATCAACTTGGAGTGTGAAATCACTTTTTAACAATATCTCTCTTGACTTAGCCAAGCATAGCATAGATAATCATTGGGATAGAATTTCAACATGCTGTGAAATGGACAAGAACACGTTCCTCAGACTGATAGAATTTCTTTTTGATACCACTACCTTCATTTATTCAGGTACATATTATAAACAAATTCTTGGCATGCCAATGGGCAGTCCAGTATCTCCCATTTTGACACAATATGTTCATGGATGATCTAGTAGAAGATAACTTAAAAAAACTTTCTTTTTCCATACCTTTCATAAAAAAATACGTAGATGATATAATACTAAGCATACCATACAATAGGAAAGATGAAATATTGGAAGTTTCCAATAACTACAACCAATTTATATTTTTCATCATAGAAGAAGAGGACTCCAATTTCAGCGTACCCTTTTTAGATACAAAATTGATGGGAAGAGATGATAATAAGTAAATCACCACGTAGTATACAAAACCAGGCTCTTCTGGCAGATACCTATATTATGAATCATTCCAACAAAAACAACAGAAAATTAACTTGGTATTAGCCATGAAAAACAGAGTCATCAAGACCACTCATACAACTTTAAGAGAAAAAAAACCTGAAAAACTAGCAACATTATTCAACAACAATGGTTACCCCGCCAAATTATTAAATCATCTACTTTTCCACAGATCCTCAACACATTTAGCTTCAACAGATACAAACACCACCAATCCATGAACAAAACGACTTTCTACTATTCATTACCATACCTAAGAAATCTATCATACAAATTTAAAAAAATATTTCATGAATATTAAATTAGCCTTCAAGAATTATAAGACAGCCAACAATTTTTTCTCCAAATTAAAAGACAAAGATCAACTATAACATCTGTCGAACGTGGTCTATTCCATTCCCTGTGCCGATTGTGACAAGGAATACATCGGGCAAACCAGCAGATGCCTCAAAGATAGAATCACTTCACATAAAAGTGATGCGAGAGGTTATGAACAAACAAGTACTTTGGTTAAACACGTTTGGGACAACGATCACTGTTAAGGTTTCCCCTTATTCCTGACCCATCTTTTGTTAAAAACTATTATTTTTATTTTTTTTTATTCTTTATATATAAGTATTTTCATATGGTCGAAGCAATTCCCCTTAATTTTCAAATATATATATCATTTCGCGTTCATGAAAGCATACTTCCACTTTACGCATGCGCGCGAAGAAAATCAAGCAAGAATTCAGTTTTCTTTCGACTCCGCTTTGAAACACTCCGCTTTCAAGATATACGTCTCGCCAGTTTAGTTAAAAACGGAAAACATTTTGGTTCTTCAAGTTTCCGTCTCACCGCTATAGTGTTAAAAGGAAGACATTGTCACGTGTGTGATAACCCACTTTTCGTAGTTTAAACACAAGATTCCTGAAGGAAGGAGGAAGATCCATCCATCTAGGCACCAGAGGTAGGTGGAAGTTCTTTCTCGATTTTAAATCGTTCAATAATCCATTTGAACCAGCAAATTTCATATTTTTCATATTTTTCATTTTTACCGCCACATTTTTGGTCCTTCTGAGCCAAGAATCCCCTGGATTATTGGTTTTTTCATTTATTCATTTAAATACGAAGAATTGCTTCGACCATTTTTTCAAAATATAAATTCAAGGTCACCGGTATTCAGCTGGTGAAACAATTGTAGGTAGGAATTTGTATCCTTTTTTTGCGATAAAAGTTGCAGGTCCGTTCATGGTGTACAGTGGTTTTGTGTATTTATTTCAAAGTTTTAAAGGAAATTGAATCGAATTTCTTGAAAGCTCTTCGAAATACTGAAATAAAGAGAATGTCAGAACTGAAAGAGGTAGCTGAAATAGCCGTTATAAATAGTAAAGCTCATTCTGAGTTTCGGCAACGATTCAAAGTTTTAAAGGAAATTGAATCGAATTTCAATGATCATCAGTCTAACATTATCAGTAACTTAAGTTCGTTGAAAGATCTAACCACAGATATGTTGGATACTGAAGAATCTGTCCGCACCGCATTTGATAAGGATTTATTTTCAGTTCAAGCAATTCATGCTGATTTATTTGAAGAGGTTCCACAAACTCAGGTTGGACAAATTATTGCTCCCTCCGCACCCAGAGTAAAACTTCCTGAAATGAAGTTGCCAACTTTCAATGGGGACATAAAGGCGTTCACTCCATTCATTGATCTTTATAACGTTCTTGTGCACAATAATGTGTCTCTTTCTAGCATTGAAAAGTTTGTCCACTTGCATTCTGTATTGAGAGGGCCGCCAAAAACGTTGATTTCGTGCACACCGCTTATTTCAAGCAATTATTTAGTAGCTTATAATGCAATCACAAAAAGATATTCAAACCCGCGTCTTTTAGCAAATGCTCACTGGAGCGAAATTGAGTGTAGTCCGCGCATGTCAATTGAAAACCCGCCTTTGCTTAGGAAAATTATTGATACATTTTCGGAAAACGTTGCCGCTCTCCGCAATTTATCCTATCCTGTAGATCAATGGGATTTCATCCTTTGTCATATGCTTTTGAAAAGACTCGACTCCACTACGGTGGCCCGCTATGAATTAGAACTCAGTTCAAAATCGATTACCAATCCTAATTTCACTGACATGATAGATTATTTGACAAATCAGTGTAATGCGTTCGAATCACTTTCATTGAATTCTATCCGTATGAAACCCAAAACTCATAATACTTGTAATATATCTAACATGAACCGCACGAATCCTAATCTTTCTAGTTTTCGAAATACCACTTTGTTTGCCGCAAATCCGCAGGCATATACGAGTAAAAGGCTATGTCCACTCTGTAAATCTGAACATGCTTTATATAACTACTTACACCACTCAACTTTACATTTTGACAGACCGCAAAATATTTCAGCTTCATCATCAAATTTAAAAAAACCATTGGTGCACAAATTGCTTAAGTCATACTCATTCCAAGTCAAAATGTTCTTCATCTCGTACTTGCAATTATTGCCAATCTACTTATCACCACTCAACTTTACATTTTGACAGACCGCAAAATATTTCAGCTTCATCATCAAATTCTAATAATGATGGTTCTTCCGATTCAGTCCTTCGAATTGAAGAAACTCCGCAAACTTATATTCCTGAAACCGGCCCTGCAGCACTTAGTGCGAATCTTTCACAGCAACACAATGTCTTATTGGCTACCGTTAAATTGAGAATTTTAGATTGTCGTGGTAATTTCCAGGTGGTAAGAGCATTAGTGGATAGTGGATCGCAAGCAAATTTTATTTCCAAACGATTCCTGCATCGTTTAGGTTTGAAACCGTTCAAATCAGCTGTTGCTGTACAAGGGCTCGGAAATATGACCGCTCAGGCATCGCTTGGCAAGGTTAGCTGTATTGTTCAGCCGACCGGAGCGACGCATCCGATTTTAACTTTTGAAGCAATAATTCTTGATCACATTTGTTCAGATATGCCTACTTTTAAGTTTGATACATTTACTTGGAGTCACATAAAAAACATTACTTTGGCTGACCCACAGTTCTCGAAACCCGCACCGATTGATCTACTTTTAGGCGCTGAAATATTTCAGAAAATTCTTTTGGACGGCCGTAGTGTTGGTAATGAAAATTTACCCAGTGCGTTTAATACCACTTTTGGTTGGATTTTATTTGGAAAAGTTGCAGCTACACATCAAAAAGTAATCAATTCATTTTTGAACATTGTAGAAATATCTCAACTAGAGAATACGCTGAAGCGATTTTGGGAAATCGAAGAGATACCTTGTGAAGAAACGATTTCTGTCGAGGATAAAAATGTGAACAATTATTTTGGACACTACAACTCGCACGGAGACCGGACGATACATGGTGTCCCTCCCATTCAAAGAATCCGCAGTCGTGAATTTTGAGAATTCTAGAGATATAGCTCTTCGACGTTTTACAGCTTCGAAAGGAGATTGGCCCGCAATCGAAATTTATATAATGAATATTCCAAAATTTTTAAGGAATACATAGAGTGCAATTACATGGAAACGATTCCGGAATCCGAATTATCTAAAGTTCCTTCTTATTATATACCACATACTTGTGTTTTCAAACCAGACAGTACCACAACAAAAATTCGAATAGTTTTCGATGCAAGCGCAAAATGTTCTAATAATATTTCACTGAATGACGTGTTGATGACAGGACCTAAATTACAAAAGGATATTTTGGCAATACTTTTGAATTTTCGACTACATCTCATTGCATTTACCGCAGATATTAGCCGTATGTATCTTCAAATTTTGCTCCGAACCGCTGATAGAGATTTTCAAAGAATTTTTTGGAGATTTTCTCCCAAATGAACCGCTGCTTGAATATCGTTTACGTACGGTGTCTTTGGGTAGCCAGTAGTCCTTGGCTTTCCCTCCGCACGTTGGCAAAATTGGCTGACGATGAAAAACAAACTATCCACTAGCGTCGCAACTTTTGCTGTCCCATAATATTTATGTAGATGACGTCATTGGTGGATGTGATTCTTTGGACGAATCACTTGCAGTACAAAGTCAATTGATTTCATTATGTAAAAGTGGTGGTTTTCATCTCAAGAAGTGGTCGAGTAATAATGTTGAGTTTTAGAAAATTTAACTAAAGATTATTTGTATGATCAATCATATTCGATGGATAAAGAAAATGAGTCAACAATTAAAGTATTGGGGTTAAAATGGACTACCTTCTTCAGATGTTTTCTTTGTTTCTGTTAATTTAGTAGAGGAACCGCGTACAAAACGTAATATATTATCCGAACTTAGTCGAATATTCGCCCCTCTTGGGTTTCTATCACCAATCACATTGTTTGCAAAACTGATAATGAAAGAATTATGGTTAAGGGTGTTGGTTGGGATGAGCTCCTCCCAACCAAATTATAAAAAATGGACATTATATAAAAGTCAACTACCAGAAATATCGAAGATTGGAATTCCCCGTCTCATTCCATTCCAAGATTTCACCCGTTGTGAATTACATGCCTTTTGTGATGGCTCACAGAACGCATATGCGTCTTGTCTGTACGTCAGAGTAATAAAAAATAACCGCATTTTGTATCTCTTTGAGTGCAAAATCTAAAGTTACTCCTACCAAATTATTATCTATTCCTAGGATAGAGTTATCTGCTGCCCTTTGTTGTCAAGGTTAGTCTCTTACGTTTTGGAGATTTATTCCGAAAGAGTCAGATTCGATCAAATATATACTTGGACGGATTCGTCAATTGTTTTACATTGGGTAAAGTCAGATCCAAACAAGTTCAAAACTTTTATTGCTAATCGTATATCTATGATACAAAATAAAGTTTCTCCTGAGTGGTGGCGTCATGTATCTTCCAAAGATAATCCCGCTGATTGTTCCTCCCGCGGCCTCCTTCCCGGAGAATTAGTTAATCATCCGCTATGGTGGGGAGGCCCATTTTGGTTACAGAAACCCGAAACCGATTGGCCCATCCAAAAATTCAAATTAGAATCTCACAGCTTCGATTGTCAAGAGCGCAGAACGGTGCTTGTAGCATTCACTTATGTAGATTCATTGCAGAATATTCTACAAAATTTTTCTTCTCTAGAGAAAATCCAGAGAATCATAGCATACATCAGAAGATTTTATTTTAATTTGAGACATCCGCTGAATAAACTAATTGGTTCTTGTTTCAGTGATACTGAGTTACACGAGGCTTTACTTGTTCTTGTTAAATTCACTCAGTATTCTGTATTCGAAGATGAAATTTCTAGATTAAAAATAATAAACCGCTTCCTAAGTATTTGAGAAAACTCAGTATTTTATAGACCACAAGGTTTATTGCGAGTGGGTGGAAGGTTACACAACTCGCTTTTAGAATATGATAAAAAACACCCTCTTCTTCTACCACGTTCGAATAGACTCACTGATTTAATAATAGAATATACTCATAAACTTCACCTGCATCCCGGACTGCAGACGTTGCATTTTCTTTTATTACAAAATTTTGGATATTATCCCCGCGTCGCACCATCCGAAAAGTGTTGGACAAATGCTTCCGATGTTGGCGCTTCAATCCGCGAAGCCTACAACCCCTATGGGCAATCTCCCGCAAACCGAGTTTCACAGGTAAAAGCTTTTCAGTAGTTGCTGTTGATTTTGTGGCCCATTTTTCATTACGTTGGGCAAAATCCGCGGGCAAAGACGGTTAAATCTTATGTCTGCGTTTTTATTTGTTTTGCAACTAAAGCCATACATTTGGAACTTATTTCAGACATGACAACCGAGGCATTTCTGGCTGGCTTACGCAGGTTCATGGCAAGGCGAGGCCGCTGCTCATACATTTTAGTGATTGTGGTAAAAATTTTGTTGGTGCAAATAAATATATTAATGAAATTATGAAAATGCCGCAGATAATGAAAAGTTAGTTTGGTCATTTCACCCCCCGACAGGCAGCCATTTTTCCGGCTTAGTTGAAGCAGGTGTTAAATCATTCAAAACACACTTTGCTAGAGTTATCGGTTCGCAAATTCTCACGTACGAAGAATTGTATACAGTTATAACTCAAATTGAGGCTATATTGAATTCTAGACCGCTTCGCCCGCTGAGTTCTGATCCACGTGATTTGTCGGTTCTGACTCCGGGGCATTTTTTAACGTTAGAACCTTTAACTTGTCTTCCAGATCCTGATTTCAGTCATCTAAAACTGAACTCTTTGGGACGATGGGAGTTATTACAAAGGATGAAATCCTGTTTCTGGTCCAGGTGGCATTTAGAATATTTAACTAATTTGCAGCAGAAACACAAATGGAATGATCCTGATCATCCCTTGAAAGTTGACGATCTCGTCATTATAAAGCAAGATAATTTATCGCCTTTACAGTGGCGTATGGCCAGAGTTGTGGAACTTCACCCTGGATTAGACAAAGTAGCTCGCGTTGCTACAGTGAAAACCAGTAGTGGTACCTATAAGAGACCAATTAATAAATTGTGTCTCCTTCCACAGAATTAGTTTTGTTGGAAGCCTTCAACAAAACGTGGGGAGAATGTTAAGGTTTCCCCTTATTCCTGACCCATCTTTTGTTAAAAACTATTATTTTTATTTTTTTTTATTCTTTATATATAAGTATTTTCATATGGTCGAAGCAATTCCCCTTAATTTTCAAATATATATATCATTTCGCGTTCATGAAAGCATACTTCCACTTTACGCATGCGCGCGAAGAAAATCAAGCAAGAATTCAGTTTTCTTTCGACTCCGCTTTGAAACACTCCGCTTTCAAGATATACGTCTCGCCAGTTTAGTTAAAGAAAAAACGGAAAACATTTTGGTTCTTCAAGTTTCCGTCTCACCGCTATAGTGTTAAAAGGAAGACATTGTCACGTGTGTGATAACCCACTTTTCGTAGTTTAAACACAAGATTCCTGAAGGAAGGAGGAAGATCCATCCATCTAGGCACCAGAGGTAGGTGGAAGTTCTTTCTCGATTTTAAATCGTTCAATAATCCATTTGAACCAGCAAATTTCATATTTTTCATATTTTTCATTTTTACCGCCACAATCACAATGTTTCGTATGGAAACGCCACAATATTAGACAAAGAAACAAACACACACAAAATAGTTTTCCTAGAAATGACCACCATATTCAAACAACCACTGGCAGTAAACTCTAAAAAAGACATAGAAGGACTCAACATTATTTACACATATTTACTACAACCAACAACCAAATCTACAACCAACAACCACCAAACTCACAACACACTTACTCCCAACAACTGACGATAGACCCAGTGCCTCCCAAAACAATTGGCATTACTGTAAGATGTCGAAAGTCACTGTCACTGCACAACATCAGTATGAAGAGTGACAGACGTTCCTGTCACATGATTGTTTATGTTTTCAATGATCTGCAGAGCAGAACATCCTTTTTAATTATTTTTATGACAAGTTTTTCATCTGAATGTATGTGATAGTCTTAATTCAATGTTTTTTACATCAAGCCGTACAAGAATGAATAAGTTCCTCGATTTTATACTGTATTATTCAGCTTTTTTTTAACCTCACATTGAGTTAGTACGAACAATTTTATTTCTGTAACATTAATTATCAATATCATTGTTAATTCAGAGTTTCTGAAGAAGAGATAATAAATTTCGAAAGCTTGAACAGAAAAAAGAGCATTTTCTTTGAATAAGTGACTGCAAAACCTGCCAAATAAAATTTTTTTTCTACCATCCAGTCGAAAACAATTCTCACGTTTATATATAAATATAAATATATTTTTGTTTATTTCCTATTCCCAGCAGTCAGAAGTCACCTAAGGTGAGCTTGTGTCGTGACCTTCACGTTGCTAAGATTATTCTAACTATCTTATTTATCGTTGAGAAAACAGTTTGAGAAGATACAGCAATATATAGTTATAGATATGAAGGAGTTATAAATTTAGATATAGAGAAGAGTATACGTGGAGAGGTTTGAGATTCAGTCGTTCTCGAATATATTTTTCAACTGATTATATTCGTTTTTATAAATAGTTTTAAGTTTCAAGTTTTTTCCAGCTATTGATTTTTCTATGTGCTGATTGTATAGTTTTGGGCAAAGTATGTTTCCTTTTTAGTTTCGGACTGCGAAGTGAAAGGAAAAACCAACTGGAGAAATGGAGGGACCACGATTGTGACGCGCAAAGAAAGGCAAATCATTTTGGGAGATTCCGTCAATTCTTGGAGATTATGTGTCAGTGGCAGTAGTAACATGTTTAGGTTTTGAATTTTGCCACAAAGACACCTCAGTTTCAGCTTGAGATTTTCAGAATGTCCAACTGCTAGATAGTGGTGGGCAAACCTTCAGCACCTGGTCAGGAGGTCGTTACTCATGAGATATAGCGCGTTCCCTGCTCCGAATACCTTCATTGTATGGGATTTGGAGAGCACCCTGACAACTCGATTTTTTGTTTGACTGGGTTCGTTGGTTTGTTCAAGCATCAAGGCGACGTTCAAAGCACATAGGGATACAAGCTTTATAACCGGTTACAGCATTAATATTAAAAATGTAACTAAATCGGCTGAGCGATTATTGGGATTTATTATTCGTCGAACACATAACTTCACAGATATAGGTACACTTGAACTTGTATATCACACCCCCATAAGGAGTCGATTAGAATTTGGATCATTGGCTTGGTTTGGAGAATATCAAACATCACTCATTAAATTGCAAAGGATTTGGAATAGATTCGTGAGGTTCCTATATTTTAAAAAACATCACATATATCCTGACTGTCATATACTGAGATATTCATAACTGGGAAATTAAATAACCGTGGTACGATGGGTCTTTTAGTATGTCTGTAACTTTGTTGTTGTCAATAACAAAATGATGAACTACTATCATTAATGCGCTTCAATAGCTCTCCTAGGAGAATTCGTTCATCGGTAATGTACAACATCCCCTTGATAAAAACATCAACAGCAGCAAGATCCCCCTTGCGTCCATGTTAATATTGGCTAACGAATATAATTATTCATAGATACGGACTGGACAACTCCACAAAAAACCTTCAGGAATGCAATACTACATTACACTCTTCCTCTATCAATGTAAAATAGCCCCAATTGTTCGAATATTCTAAATTTAGGAAATGTGTTAATCCATTGAATGTATTTTTTCAGTTCTACCATAAATACACCAATGTATAATTTAATATAGATATATCAATCACAGTTTATTTTTAGGATTGATTACCCATGTAATCAGGTATTCTGCATGGATAATAATATTATTGAATAAATAAATTACTATATTTGCTGTATGTATTTGTTTTCTGATATGAAAGAAAAAGTCCCCTATGTATGTAGGCTTACGGTGTTTCTGATTTCTATTACATTCGATGAACTATTGATTATCAAGCATTATCATCATGATTTTCACAATCATGTTTTTTTTTGTCCAACATCAGTACAGTTAGGTCATGCAAACAACAGCTGATGCCTGAGAACCCAAATGGACTGATCATTGTCTCTCTACTTACAATGAGCCCTCCCGATATGATCACTTGTACGTGCATTAGAAGAGCTCACTGTTAGCCAACTCATTCTATAGGCTGGATCAGTGGGTCGAAGTATATTATTGAAATAACAAATGTTTTTAAGCGAATGCCTCAAATCTTCAATAACATCTGATAAATAATCGTGTAAAGATTATAAATACAAGATTATTTGCAAATGCCTGCTGCAAAGTCGAGATATGTCATCCAATTGGTGATGATCACCTGTATTCCTGTTTTGTTTTTTTTGCTCCAAATCAGTACCGCGTCGGTCATGCAGACAACAAATAATGATCTTATCAATGTCTGATCAATGTCTGGAGAGTTATGGCAAATAATCGTGCAAAGTCTGTCGAAACAGATTTTCTTGCAAATCCATGCTGCAAAGCAGAGATACATTAATCATGTATCCGCACGCCAGTTATGCCTCAGCAGGAATCGCAGGCATTCGTTGTTGTCTGCATAACCTGAGCTGTTCCAATGAAAGGCAAAAACTCCTTCGAAACCGTTATATAGGTGTAACCCCAAACTGAAATGGTAAATGTTCCTCTGCTTCGCAGCAAACATTTGCAAATAGTCCCTTACTGCACAATAATTCATAAGTTTTAATACAACTTTCGTCGAAGCACGACCGGGGATTTTTTTTTCTGATGAATATTTATGTGGAGATTGTATATCGTAGATCTCATTCATTTATACAGTTCAACATTTTGAATGTATTAGTGACAAACTCTGAACCATAAATGTATTCATGACATCGAAAATGGGCTCTCTGCTCTTAGGAAGAGTGAGGAGGATGATAATTTATTTCAAGTTCGATCATTGTTAATTGATTGACAGTAACTCCGAAGGAAACTACTTTCCAATATCAGTCATTGATAATTTCAACAAACTTCCTGAATGCACATCCTTCTTATGTCTAATAACGATGTCCAACTCTTCTATTACCAAAAATGAGTTTGACCCTGTTCTCACCTAATGTGATTCAATTAAGTGATATAATTATTTTTACCCTTGATTGTGTTTCTCTCAACCATGCTATCGAGTCAATCGTTAACAACTGGAATTGTTGCACTGGCAAGGTACAAAGCCATTTGTTGAACAGACACCAGCTGTAAACATCTTACTACCCAGCGCGCCGATCCTGGGCGATTATGGGTTTTCTTGCTCAGATGCACTCTTTTATGGCAAGGATGAAACACTTTCAATCAACAGGCGTTTCTACGATGAATATAGGTGGGCACAAGGGATTTTGGTCATGGTCCACAATTTGTTTCGTTCTGGAAAACTGTGCTGGCAAGACTCTCAGTCGAAATGAAGCTCACAAATTGATGAAGTGCAAAAATACTATAACCGGAAAGCAGGAGCTTCCACCACCCTTCTTGAGAATCTGAAGCTTTTTTCCATTCAACAGGAAATATCCCGGAACTCAAGGGTAGTAGAGAATTGTAATTTTGGGCTTGTGAATTAAAGCAATTGGTGCAGCTGTTATGTAACCCAATGAGCTTTTTGTTTTCGGTCACGTGACATCAGATCCGCAATTATAAACGGGACAACCTGTACATTTTGGCACTTCTATGTTCCTTTCGATAAAACAATTCCAACAAACTATCACACTTGTGGTCTGAAACGGTTAATTTAAGAACTAAAGGTACTTCAATATCTTCGGGCACACGATTACGACAAACGTCTGAAACGAGCAATTGCCAAATTATTTAAGTTTAGGGTCACCCTGTATATTTGGGCAGTCCTATATTTTTTTTGATGAGTGAAACAAGGCAGAATTATAATAATCGTTTATATTTTATTAACAAATCGTCGGGGCCCACGGATATTGAAGTACCTGTAGTTCTTAAACTAATCGTTTTAGACCACAAGTGTGATAATTTGTTGAAATCGTTTTATCGGAAGGAACATAGAAATGCAAAAATATACAGGTTGTCCCATTGATAATTGTGAATGTGATGTCACGTGACCGAAAACAAGAAGCTCATTGGGTAACATAATATCGAAAACAGCTGCAACAATTGCTTTAATTTACAACCCCGTAATATCAATTCTCTACTACTCTCGAGTTCCGCGATATTCCCTGTCTCAATCGTCGTGGGACACCCTGCATATGTTTATCATATACATGTTTTTTTCTAGGTTCTGATACACAATGAATATATCAGAGATGTGCAATACCACAAATATATTAACAATGATATGTATGAGATAATTTGGCAAATATGTGCTGTGAGCCGGAAACAACCCCAATAGAAATGAAATATGATTGTTGAAATCGTGATAATAATGCTTGATAGTTGATATTTGAGCGAATGCACCAGAAATCAGGAACACTATAAGCATACATACATATAAGGCTTTTTCTATTATACAAGAAAACAAATACATGGAGAATACAGACGATAGTACATACTCAAAGAAGAAGATCAAATTTTCTTTTTGCGATGAGACGACTTTGCGTTAATCATCCCAAAAAAATACATAAAGCAAACTGATACAGTTTGGTATGAACAGTCTGTGAATATAGGCGAAACTCATTTCAACAAATATGAAAAAAATATTCGTACTGGCCAGAATCACCTAGAAAGAGAACTTGTGAATTGTTACGATATTCCCCATGCATCCCTTTTATATATAAAAAAAAATTATATATAGAACATTTTTCAGAAGTATCCCATGTTTTCAAACACACATGATTATTTTCAATGATGAAGAGGGACAGATACGAATGCATTTCTGGTTCCGGATCGCCTAATTTATAGGTGAAGCAAGAATGGGCTTTCAAAAGAAATTTGCAAAAATCATGTTGAATTTTATACCTGCAGATTTTTTGCTTTGAAGTTCTTCAGGTGATTAGTTGGAATCGATAGAGTAGAGGAACGATAGACGAATTTCTTCTCACTGTGACAGGTTGATAAAATTATACACACAAAATCGATGATGTCGAAGATGATCATTTTATGTGAATAAATGTTCCGATTTCAAAAATTGTCAATTGTAGGTGCCTCGATAGTCTACACTTTGACATTTTTGTATTTGTATTTGTTCTTACATTTGATATTGTTCCACCTAATTTTGTGAAATGAAGTGTGTTTTCATCAATCGAAAGACGGCGATAAGCATAGTAGATTTCCATTAGTACACGCCATAGTTATCATAGCGTTGCATATAAATATTTACTTATGTTCATAATGAAAATCAATACTCACCGACAGAAGGCCTTATTATGACAGTTTTGAATTTTTCCCTGCAAATATCGTTCACGACATGTTCTGCCAAAGATTTAGCGAACGTTTATGTGTTTGGAAGTGGATCGATGAACTTCGATGCCATTGTATTCAAAATATTATCATCATACTTTTCTGCTAGCTCAATGGAGCTCCTCCAGTCAGCGTGGGGGGAATAAAGCTTTTCTTCGATAACTTTTTTATCAGTGTTGCAGAATGTGGTTGGAACGTGAACGAATACTGATAGATCCTTGATTTCTGAGGCCAAGTCTACGATTTCTCTCGTACCTCTCACATTCATGATGATGGAATATTTCAGACTGTCATTGAAACGGACAGAGGCTGCCGAATGGATGATTATTTGTGTATTATTCATGATCAATTGCCTGTCTTCCTCGCACATCCCTGAAATGGAAAAAGGTTCACAATGGGATTTTGCAAAAAAATGGAATCACTCATCAAATCCTGAAAAAAAATCTGAATCGAAAAAAGAGTAGTTTTATCGAAAATTTCAGTAAAGAATATATGAAAGTGCATTGCTTTAGCCAACTCCGTTGTCACACTACTATTATGAATGCAAAAAGTAACTCTGTCTGTCTATCTGTTATTTACCTTTCCTCGACTTAAACACTCAACCTCTATATATATATATATATATATATATATATATATATATTTATATATATATATATATATATATATATATATATATATATATATATATATATATATATATCATAGTTTTCACCATCACGTGAAACGAATGAACACAAAAAAAAATCGAAGTTACTATTCTCTTCATCAATGTAATTAAGTCAAACAGGTAAGGGGAAGTATCATATTATCCATTGATTTTGACACTGAAATTCATCTCTGACCAATATATGCACAGTTTTATATAACGCACTTGAATTGAACTGCTCAGAATACACGCGTAGCACAATGGCTTTGTAGTATTTTCCATAGTTGTATCATACATTCGAATATATCGATGTACATCATTCACCGTGGACTAGATGGAAAAGTGAGGAAATGAAGTGAAATGAAACACACATGTTTCATTTTCCATCTCATTAGCGACCATCTCACTACATGTCACCGAAGCTTCCCCACTGTTGTGCAGGTTCGCCTGAAGGACCTTGATCGACCAGACCCTTCGGGACCCGAAACGCTACCCTGATGGAGGTGTTTTGGATTCATTCCGATTTATTTTTCTACCCTCGGTTCCTTCGTCGTCACCTTTGGGTTGCGGTTTGCTGCTTCCTTTTTCCGTGGCCTCACCATTGTCCACGTCCCTGCAGCGACTTTCTCCGCCTTCACGATTTTTCTCCACTGGACGCCAGACGTCTTCTTTGCAGTTGAGGGTCCTTAACTCCATCCCTGACTGTTTTGTCGGTTCCGTGCTTCCACGTTTATCCGATACTACTGTGGCCCATCTACACGGTAGTGTTGGTTGAGATGTTTGCCGATGAGTCAGAAACCTCACCAGCTCTATCCCTCTTAGGTTTGGTTTTTCGTGTTTTCTTTTCCATCAAAATCCCACGAGTATGGGAGAATAGTGTGTCCTTTCCTGCCGGGCCCCCTGGGTAGGGCTAAGGCTGGGATTTAGCCCGGTGTTCTCGGTATCTGATAGGCTCAGATACCATCTATTCCTCGGCACGGGTCGCATCACACCTTGGATTGAGCCATGTTGAGCTGTCCTTGGTTTCACCGTCGATTCCCGTCAGCCTCGTGGAGGGGCGGCTTCCTCACCAACGACGAGGTCTCACAACTTCCTGAGGAAGAAGTACTGGTGATGCTTTGATCTCGATACTGACAAAAAATATAATGGGCATGAATAAACTCGATCTAGATGAATACTGTACTGATAGGGATTCCGAAGTTTGTGGTATTCCATATGAACTAGATTCATCATCAGAGAAGAAATACTGAAAAAATATGCTGTGAGTAATCATCAATACGCATAGCAACCTGGGAAATCAACTGATTCCACGTTGGCCTACCTGGAAAGGCTGATCTCGAAGTTGATAGAGGACGAAGATATAGCCATGACAACCTTTCTAGACATGGAAGGAGCATTCAACAACGCCACCACAGACAAACTGGCTACTGAATGCACAAACCAGAAGAGGGGTTTCGCCAAGCCTATGCAGATAGATAAGGGCCAGTCTAGCGAGGAGGATAATCATAACCATTCACCACCATCATTGCAAAATCAGGCGGAGGCTGCCCACAAGGAGAAGTTTTGTCATCGCTACTGTGGGCATCTCTATTGGACGATCTCATTCAAAGACTGATCCAAAAAGGCTTCAATTTCTTTGGATGTGCAGACCACCTAGCGATAGTCATCGGAGGCCGGTTTACGGGAATAATCTCAAAGGGCCGTGAACATCGTGGACAATTGGGGTAGATTTTGATGGAAAACTTATATGAAAAGTCCACACAACAAAAATCGCCAAAAAAGCATCCATAGCACTGGGCAAGTGCAGAAGCATGTGTAGCAAAAACTGGAGACTCAACCGCAAGATGACCATATGGCTATACACAATGGTAATCAGGAACATGATAACATATGGGTCAGTGGCGTGCAGCAAATTTACCACCATTACATATTTACATACAGAGAGAGCCAAGAGCTGTCACCTAGAGATTCATGCAAGGGCCACCCAAGTAGCACACAGAGGGTCATAATTCGGTTGTACAGACGTCTACTAGACCTTTCGCAAAAGTCAATGACTTATGTCTTGTAATATGCTAAGACGTCGCTATGTATGCCAATACGATAAAAGGGCACACTCTTGCGACGTCACATCGACGTCATAAAGTAGTGGTAATGACTTGCCAATATAGACTTATATAAGCCAGTCGCAAAAGGGTCGTTCTGTGGTCTTAGTGTAGTCATTATATCATTATGCATGGAGGTCATAATCTTTCTAATATAGTATTACGATATGTATACCATATCAAAATATTATATATAAGTCAGCCTCCCTTAACATGTTCATGATACTCTGTGACCGTGATAGTTATCGAGATAAAAATGATTTTCATTTATGTGTCTTCAAGAATTGTTCTGAAACTCTAGTGAACAAGCAAATCCATTTTTACGATCAAAATCCAATTCAACTCACTCAAAATTCATGCACCTCGGAAATGAAGAGAGAAATATTTATTTTCATTTCAGAAAAAATATATTTCATCAATTTTTCTCATTAATCGTTGAAATATGTAGACCATATTACGAAACATACTTGATTAGCACCTCTCCAATGATTTTTCAATTGATATAACACCCAGGGCCCCATATTTCCTATTTTAAAAAGTTTTGTTTCAATATGGCTACCAGAATGATGTTATCAATCAATCAAAAAACATGGATGCCGTCCTTCTAGTATCTGAAAGTTGTAATGACTCCGGTATGTACTATCACACGAGTGTCTCAAAGACATCGCAATATCTCACATGAAAAAGTTGTAATGTAGTCGCTGTGACCACAAGTAGCAAGTTTTGTTGTACTAACGTCGTAACGCTATCAAAACAGGAAAAGATATACACTGAGAGCATAAGCATTCCGCCAGTTCCGCCCAATGAAAAACGCTAAAAATAACTGACATTCACAATAAAGGTTATGTTGAACAGTTATATTTGAATATTTTTTATTAATCACTTGAAGTGCACATACATATTATTTATGTTTTTCCTTGTTGTGAAAACAATTGAAGGAACTGGATGAAATTCATTTTTTTGCAGTGTCCCGATAAACTGATTGATTATTTCAGATGTTAATTTTGGAGTAGGTTCTCATCCTTCCTCTTTATATTTTTCTATACGCTCCAGTTCTCTTGTAAGGCAGATTGGATTTTTGTTTTGGCATTTCAATCATTCATACGGAACTGAATATTCTACATACATAACACAATATACCAATCCAACAAAAATAACATAACCAACAAAAATAATCTAACCTAGATACATAATGTAATCATTACGACCAAAGTTCATCAGTTGATAAAACTACATTACATGAGTACAATATGTAGTCGTAGAAACATTTCAAAAATCTATTCATTAGAACCACATATGTTCATTGTCATAATAACCTCACAGCAACTGCTCTTAAGTTCTACTTAACGACACAAACAATTTATTAACATACAAACCACAGTACAACTTCATCTCGAGAATTCTTCATTGTACTCTCGTTATATCTACTACACGACGTCATAGCACCGCCTTAAGGTTATAAAACGCACATTAACTTTTTGGTTCTAAAACATACAAATACGTGGTCTTCAAGACGGTATAAGAAGTCATTATGTTGATTTTATGACTCTGTGGGGCATCACCCATCATCAAACAGAATATCAAAGGCTAGAGAAATAGCTGAGAGTTGATCCAGCTTCAGGAATGCTCAGCGATGCCATGATAACTGAATACAACTTCAGTAGAAAATACGAAGTTGATATAACAGAAAGAGAACTCTGGGAGGAAGGACCGCCCATCAGCTATCATCAATCTGGTACGCAGACGATTCGGAGACCGAAGAAGAAGTCGGAGCCGGAATATACGGGCAAAAACCAAGGATAATGATATCAGTGAATCTGTCAAAAGATACCAAAGTATGTCAAGCAGAAGTAGCAGCAATACACCACTTCATCGGAGAAATTAACGAACAAGATGGGATCGAACATTCCATTGTGTTATTCTCCGACAGCCAGGCAACACTTAAAGCATTGGATGCCACACAAGTTCCAACTCCAAACTTGTGTGGGACTGTGGGAGAATGAACTAGCAAACCGTAAGGAAGTGACCCTGGCATAGGTTCCAGGACACAAATGTCATCAAGAGAACGAAAAAGCCGACGAACTGGCAGACAATGCGACGAAATGGTATTGCCCGGAGCCCTTCTACGGCAGGGAAAACAATCGGTTGGTGGGTGAAAAAACAGGTCCAAAGCTGGTGGAAACGATCCTCAGGACAGAGGCAGGTAGGAAGGGTTTCTCAGAAAACCATCACCTTCGCTAACGGCAAACCTACTGAGCAAGCGTAGAAGGTTCGTAAAGGCAGAAGTAGGCATGCTTACAGAACTTGCAGGTTTTGCCAGAAAAAGAAACTTCAGTCCACATTCTATGCGAATGCGAAGGTGAAACAAGGACAAGGTACGTAATACCCAGGGGCGGAATGCTACGTTAATGAGCCACTGTCAAGGATCCTTAACATACTCAATAGGACGAGGCTCGAGCAAGTCATCTAAATATCCAGGAAACCACAGAAGATCTGCAAAGGTCCCGTTGGAAATAGGCCGTAGGCCTTTGTACACGTCTAATCTCTTGTGGGCTATTCATGTCGAAACGGGAATTTTTTTCAATTGAATAGAACGATTTCTCTGTGAATTGCAAAGTCCACGACAAAAATTAAGTATTTTTTTGTGAATGTCTAACAGAGAACAACTACTACTCCGGCTAAAGCCATGCTGGACATTGAACTACGTCTGATAGATATTCTGAAAGGACCCTCACTGAAAATAAAAAAAACTGGAATTGAAAATTTGCATTTTCATACAGATAATTAATTGATTGATGAAATGAAGTACTCTTCACAGCTCCATCTCCAGCTGATACTTACAAAATTCAAAAAGAGGGGAGAAATCAGCTCAACTATAGATTCAACAATTCACATCAGAGGATGGAAGTTTGGTTGTGAATACTTACATCATGGAGGAATAGCAACATAAAAGTGGTAATCTATTAAGGCCAGCACAGCATTATAGCTTTGAACTATCTTGACCCATAATTGGGATAGAACAATACTACTCCATATAGAAGGGGCATGGTAATCGTTCGCATAACATAGTTGGCATTTCGAATGAGCTCGACATTTTTATATTTTATATCCAAATGATGACTGACCGTTGACAGAAGAGAACAGAGGGGAAAAGTAAGCGTTCTGAAGAATAGTACGGCCATCTTGTGTAAAATTGTTGAACCTTTAGTCAGTGATTGACATGAGAGGGTGACATCTATCATTATGGGGATGAAACTAAGATGTAGGGTGGACCAAAAGGTGGAGGAGTATCACCAAACTTGGATATCAATTTCGAGTAGAATTCTGGAGAGTTCAATGCAGTTAAATTCAATATGATTATTCAAAGAATTTTGTTTCTAAAATTTCTAGACAATTCATTGGGGAACCCTTATTAGCAATGTGAAGAATTCTAATATCTTTACCGGGATCTAGGAAGTGGTTGGAGTTAACCACATGGTTGGCAAATGAACTGCAAGAATTGATTGATTCGAATGGGTGGGTTGTGAATTCTTCTTCATATTTGTGTATGATTTTTGTGTGTTCTCTAACTCTAGTACTAGATTTTCTTCGGCGTGAGTTGTTCATCCAGGAGTACGTACCGTTTCAGGAGGATTCGAACATCAATAATTAGAAATAATAATGCAAATGTCAGAATAAACATCTATATTTGATAAAAATTGACACAATTATTTCATTCGTTCTATGGACGAATAATATAAGACCATATTCTGTATATAAAAAAACATATAGAGTGTAGTTACTTGCAGTTAATTTTACATTAGACTACCACATCGAAATAGATTAACTGAAAACAGTCTTGACATCAATTGCTACAAACGATTGGAAATAATTATCTTTCGAATTTTTTGGGTAACATGAAACTATGGAGAAACGTTTAAAGACACATGCACATTTCAAATGTTTAAATTTGCCAACCATAAATACAGAAAAATACATATGACTCCTCAGGTTTCAAACTTATTCACTTGAGTAGGTTTTTAAACGACAATTAGTTTTAATTCTTATTATTAGTTTGATTAATCTCGCGGCAATTGTTTATTTGATTTTACTCGCACTGTATATCAATATAGCGTGTATGGATATGGTTTTCTAAGGGATCATGAACTGTTGAATTGAGGTTTTCTTTGTTGACTTATCTCGGTTCTTCACTTGGAGCGATCATTACCTGTGTAACTTGTTTAACTATCTATTCTCAATGGTCTCTGAAGTTCACTACTTGACGATTATACTTGTACACTTCTCACTATTATTCAACTATGTTGTGGCCGAATGAATTCTAACCTTACTTTGAGATTACATGTTCTTTGGTTCACTGTTGAACCCCGATTGAATTGATCCGAGAACTCGCGTTCTTTCATAACCCGTTATCGAATCACGTGATATTTGGTCTAGCCGCAGATAACAATTATAATTATCTTCAACAATAATTAATGGCTTTGTTTTGAATAAATACGATGAAGTTTCAATGAGTTAATTTTAATAAGCTGTCATCATCGATCAAGTTATAACGTTTTTCGGTTTTATAATTACGTAAAAAATAGTTTTATGATATTTCATATCGCGATGCGATGTCAACAATTTTGGAAGTTATGATTACAAGGGTAATTTCTTCCTAGTAATTCTAAATTGCTTCTACTTATCTTCGAATGATGAAATATTTTTAACGAGCATATCCTATATCAGTGTTTAGTCACGCAGATGAAATATATTGAACTTTTCGGCTATAACGTTTATATTCAGGAGAATCGTGTTGTTTCTCATGAATGGAAATTTTTCTGTAATTATAGGTCATAACAGTTGACTAGTTTCTTAGATAAGGAATTCATCGTGTAAATTTCGTGGAGATCATTTTGAGTACTTCATTCCATCATACATCCACTCCACTCTGAGCAGAATGGACTCCTACCTCCGTTTAATGGGTTGATTTTCTATTTCAGTTATTCATATAGGCAATGAAGAAGGTTTTTCAGAAAAGAGTACTCACCAGAAACCTGTAACATTGATGCCAGAGAGGCGTCGCTTTCACTAGGTCTTTATGTTGACGAAAATTTTTTTCACGCTTCCACGATCATCAGGAAGACCAGAAAGAATAGGAAACGCATTTTCTAGGAGCAGTCTCACTTTTCACATGTTTTAAAGTCAAAAAAACACTAATTTCAAAGTGTCTCTCCAAAAGAAATGTTTCGTACCTGTTTACATCTACGCAAAGTGAGATTGCTTCTGGAAAATATGTTCCCATTTCTTCTGGTCTCCTCGATGATCGTGGAAGCGTGAAGTAGATTTTCGTCGACAAAAATGTTTTGGAGACCTAGTGAATGCGATCCCTCTCTTGCGTCAATGTTACAAATGTAGATTCACGGATATAAAAACATTGATAATGGTATACAACACTTACGTCAGGAGCATTCTGGAATACGCCTCTATCGTCTGATCACCGTACTACGAAAAATACAAAAATGAACTTGAAAAGATTCAAACAAAATTCCTCAGATATCTCTACTTTGAAAAAACAGGAACTTACTGCTTTGATATACCTTACGTGACTCTTTTGAGAGAATTTAATCTCATCAAACTTGAGCACAGGCGAGATATTGCTTCTGCACTATTTATGTACAAATTACTCAATAATGAAATCAATTCCACGTATTTCTTAGGAAAATTAATTTACTGGCAATCTGATTATAATCACAGAACCACATCTCTATTCGTCGTTCTCCCTAAAGCGTACACTAATCTTGGCAAAAATGCACCTCTCTATAGACTGTGCAAAGTTACAAATGATTTAGATCCCACCATAGTATCCAATAATCCTTCTGTATTCAGAAATGAAATCTTTTTACGTTATCACAGATCGTTAACGTGAGAATGATATTGAGCATATTCAAGATTACATATAAATCAAACCAATCGAAACGAAAACATGCATATCAAGGTAAAAACTCACCTCTCTACAAACTAATGACTAATGTCGGAATTAATTCAGAATAATATAATTTAATAATTTAATTTGGATTCTCTTCTTCTCCTTCAGTTGATAAATATATATAATGTGTATGGGTATATATGTATGTATATATATAAATAGACATTCTTCATTTGTCAATCGCATATTAAAAAATTGTATAATGATAATATTCACTCTCAGAAACTGCTAATATAATGGAATAATTTTGTATATTATTATATTGTTATTAGGTTTTGTAGCTCACTTAATTCATTAATAGTTGAAATTGTAATCAATTAATGGAATGTATTTTCTGTAGATTACATATGAATAAAATAAAATGAAATAAATTCCCTTATTATTGGATACGTCACAATTTACATGAAAATGTATCTGTTTTGTTTCCAAATGGTCCCAAATGAATAACTTCTGTTTGTTCGTAGAAAGTGGGTTCAGTTGCAAGGAACTGAATTATTGTATTAGACCAATCAATAGAGATTTTCAGCTCTATTGATTCTGTGACCACAAAGTACCAGAAACCAAAATACTGAAAAAATCCGCGTAATTTTTTAAATTCATTAAACTGCCATTTTGAAGATGTCAGCGCAGATCATCCGAGTAATACTTGCAAACATGAACGAAAACGGGCGAGTATGTGAAAGCGGCTGAGTAGTGGAGTAGGGCAGCAGACGCGATAGTTATACAAGTACGCTACCCGCAAGTTATAAATCTGATGCTCTACCCCCACTACTCAGTCATCCATTAAAAGAATAAACAACTCATTAAGAGTCGTGAGTGTGATTCAGCATTCGGAATGATTGAAGATTTATTAATGTCAGCAAGTATATTCGTGCATTATAATCTGGACCGAGTTGAAACTAACTACTGACGCGATTCCTTATGGTATTGAATATCATTAGTCATGTAGTATATGCGAACCGTAGGTACGCTTTCAGATGCTGAGAAAGTTTATAGTCAGATTGGGAGAGAACGTTTCAGTATAATTTGAGCCATATGCAAGTTCAATCAGTAGGGGAAAAGTGTGAGAGATGATCCTTTTTCATGGCCCGAAACTATTAGCGACATCTACCTGTTTTCATTGGTAAAATATAGACCCCGATACCCCCTCGCCGCAGTCAATGGTAATGGCGTTGTGAGTAACAATAAATTTTCGTGTGGAAAAAAAGGGAAATTACGTTACTTTGATTGAGGCTAAGGTTATGTGAAATATGTTTTACCTAGTCTATTGTAGGGACTGTTGTATGAGTGGCTAGTGGCTTTGTTGATTGCTTTTTTTTTTCATTAACGGCATGGTAACAGTTAAAAACATATACCCTGTGTTCTCGAACAATGAATGGAAAAGTAGATGTTGGGGCAGGATTATTATGTTATTGATGTGAAAGATGATCCTGTGGATCATCTTTACCACATGATGGATCATCTTCTATTTTGTATGTTAATAGACAATTTTTAATTGATGTATGTTCCCTAACAAGAGTAACTATATGAAATAGATTGCATTATGGACAAAATAGTTGAATACTTGTATTAGTTCACTTCATCGATCTCAATCAATAATAAACAATATTTTTCATTTATTTAGACTCTGCCACGTGATTATAAGAGAAAAACTAGTCGTGGTGAGTGGTCGGAAGACTCTACGATTGAGGTGCTGGATGCTGTGAGAATGGGATGCCATATAGAACGGTAAGTAAACAATTTGCAGTGCCTGTTATATCAACAAAAATGCGGGCTGAAGGCAGAAATGAAGAAGCTGTTGGTGGAAACAAATATTAAGGTGGGAAAAAAATAGTTTTTACAGCAGAACAGGAAATCGAGCTCGTGAAACACATTGAAGATATGGATACGAAGATGAATGGACTAACGCAACAAGATGTTTCATGGTTGGCATATCTTGCTGTAAAAACAATATCACCTACCCTTTCCATAGAGAAAAAGCTGGATATGTTTGGCTGGGAGGATTTTGTCAGCGGCATTCCAGATATAGCCCTTCGTGCTTCAGAGTCCACTTCAACTGCTCGAGCAAAGGCCTTTAACAAACCTGTAATAGATAAGTTTCATTCCGTGTTTAGAGTTATTCAAGAGACAAGAAACCATCCATGCTATCGAATCTACAATGTTGACGAGACGAGTGTTTCTACGGTACACAATGAAAACACATAGGTGTTTACAGGAACTGGATGTAAATAGGTAGCACGGATTACATCAACTCAAAGGAGGGACACTACGACAGCTGTAGTTTGTATGTCTGCCCCAAGAACTTTTGTTCCACCCATGTTTATCTTTCGGAGGATTGAAGATATAACGAATGGGTAGTGCACACGAAACCTTCTGCAGAAGACCCGATGCTGTTAATTTCAGATGGCCACCTTTACATACCAAGAATTTGTAATTGATTTTTGAAGTTTGGAGAAACCACGTCACTATTGTCTGCCTGCCCCCACACTGCACTCATGAACTGCAACCTTTAGATGTCAGTGTTATATATCCCCTGAGCGTTTTCCGTAATCAATCACTCGAAAAGTGGATGAACAACAATGCTTTCAGACAAGTGACTGTATTTCAAATCGCAAAGATTTTTGGAGATGCTCACTTCAAAGTAGCAGTCCCATTGAATGCTATCAATGGGTTTGCTAAACAGGCATATATGCTCTCCACCCGGATGAGTTCACTGCTGCAAGGAAAACCGAAATATAATCAATGAAAATTGCAGTGTAACAGTGAAAGATGAGCCTACTTGGGGGTTCAAACTCAGAACAACTGCTACCAATGGATCTCTCGCCATTGCAAGACTTCGTAGCTTCACGGAATAAAACACCATCGCCGTCACCAAACCCTATAAATGAAGAGCATTCCTCAGTTTGTAGCTCTTTGTCACTAATGCCAATCACAAGCTTCGCATGCAACCGAAGTGTATCGCCATCAACCCACGATGATAGCCAATATAAACCTTTTTATGTTACACCGGCCCAGATTTGTCCAATGCCAAAGATTGTAGGCAGAAGGAGTCATTTGAACACAAATGAATACGTCGATCCTAACAAGTTCACCATATAGGAATTATTCAGAGGAAGAAACAAATGAAGAGACTGATAATAAAAATCGAAAAACATTAAAATGAAATGTTAAATGTTTTTTTTCAGGATTTCAAAAGATTGAAACGAGTCAGATTTGTTTCTAGTATTTTAGTCTGAGTTTGTTCTTGATCATTCAATTGGTAGAACTAATCATAAGAAATTTTGATACGTTCAATTTTTCAATTTTATTTTCTCTTCACAATTTTTTTCAAAGTTTTTTCCGTTTGATGATGATTATGGTGAAATTTATTATTTCAATTATTATAGAAGATTATATGATTTTGTTAAACCTTCACTCAACGATTGATCTCATAGGTGATGATTGTTATTAGTGATTTTGGAACTGACCATTATCCAAGAAAACTGGCTCATCTTAACTGAGTCAATGTCTGTAAGATGAATAGAAGGATTATTTGATCGCAAAGTGGGTTTTGTGTAGCATCTAATGAGTTATTTTCAATTTAATTCTATAAAAACCTAGAATATTCCCAAAATAGGAGCAACATGATCCACAGGATCAACTTCCGTAGTAGTTTGAAAATTGTTAATTATAATGATGAAATTTGAAAAACAGGTGGGCCGATAAATTTACTATCAATAAACGCTTTAACATCTGCATTAAGTTGAATATCGGTAATCCTTTCCAATTATCGATATAAAATGTGAAGTCCACAGAAAGTATTTTTTCCTTCAATGGATAGGGTGTACTTCGAAGTTGGTCCCATTTGAATTTAAAAAATAAAATGCACTCCTAAGGGAAGCAAAATTAAGGATATTGATCACTCACCCTCTGAATTTTTTGTCCGTTTACCGATTCTATCAGGCATAACTTTGTACTGGGTTCTTCGATTGGGATGATTTATTTTTCATTAGAGAGGGTAGTTGATCATATCTGGATTTCGAATGGAATTATCCACCCTCACGGGTAGAAAAATAGGGGATAATTGATTTTTCACTTGTGAACATTGGCAGACATATGTAGTTGACAATGACAGATCACTACAGTCATTATTTTTGTTCTCCTACATCATTATATTCTATGAGAGGATGGAATGATATACAGAGAAATGAAATAAACTAATCAGAACAACAAAAATTATCAATATTATAACAAATAGTGAAAGTAGATAATCATATTATTTAACTGGTAGTAGTTGAAGTAAGGTGGGTAAGTAAGTATTTTGGAAGTAATCAAAAAATAAGTAGGTAGCAATTAGTAGATTTAAGCCACAAAAAATTGAAAAATGAAAACTTTTTAACAAAAAATTAAACCGACGAAATACGGAACTGAGAAGTAAAAAATAAAATAGACTTTCTTGGTCTCAATAACTAAGCTCCTGAAGTATTTAGGCTCAAAAAAAAAAAGCCATCCGAATTATTGCTGATGTTGCCTCCAGAGACCATTGTAAACCCTTATTCCAGAAATTCAAAGTCATGACACTACCTGCTCTTTATATTTCCCACCAAATACTAGAAATTCATGATAGAAATGATGAACTGAGTAAAAATTCAAACTTTCATGAATATAACACTCGCGGTGCTGGGCATCTCAGACCACAGAGATTTAGATTAAACAAATCTGCAAAAACCTCCCTAGATATTGCTCTCTATAATGAATCACCATTCAGTTGGAGGACTCTAGACATGCCTCACTTCAGAAAAATATTAAAAAATATCTTTCAGAAAATGGGTTCTATTCAATTCAGGAGTATATGGACACACCTGTCAGTGATATGCGTAGTTGTAGTAATACCAGAAATAGTAGGAGTACTGGTTCATATGTTTATATATAATAATTTCATTTCAATACATATTATGTGCAGTAGTGGATTGATGTGGTCTACATAATATGTTATTGATTTTATGTGGAGTTTAGACCCATTACAGGACCTAACAAATGTTCATTTTCCTGGACCTTCTACAAATATACATTGTATTTACGTAGTTGAATAAAGTTATCCATCTATCTATACAATGTTGAGTGTGTGACGAGATTTTTCACTGAAAAATATAAAGAGATAGTGAAATAGTCCGAAAAAACATTTTATAGCTTAAATGACCCCTTTTGCCGGTAGTTTTCTACCGAAACATTAGGTATCAAATATCAAATAGGGACTGAGTACCTTGAGTTTTTTTCAGAGTATTTAACTCTCCCTTATATTGTTCATGTGTCTTCCTCATTATCTTTCGATAAATAATTCAAATATTCCCAAATCCCCACCCCATCAGGTTACCGCACTCAACATTGTATGAAATGGAAATTATTAGATTCTTAATAATCATAATCATGAACTGTAAGTATAGTCCATCCAATATCAATTGCAGAAGCTGTTTCTATAGCGAGCAAATAAAAACTCACTTCGCTAACACGAGCGTTTATACGAAGAAACGGAACGAAAAATAATCTGTACTACTCGTAAACATTCGCTGTCGGAAAACGGTAGATCAAAAGAGCCGATAGTCAACGTGGACCTGAGTGACTGCTGTCTATTCTACAACCGATTCGTCTGGGCCAATCAAGTCGGACATCAATGCTTGCAGGTGTGGCTATACGATGGGGGGTCATAAATCACGCGTTATATTTGTGTTTTAATAGCTCTGAAAAATTAAAAACCAGTAGCGTCTGTGGTCTTGGTGTGTGCCGATCGAAATACGTTTAGGATATTCTAGTTTTGTAGGATATTCTAGTTTTTTTTTTCTGAATGTATTTGTATGAATAAAAGCTTGTCTTTAATTTTTTTTCATTTTTCATTATTTATGAAGTATTTTCAAAATCTTAAAATATCTTGATAAAATTAGTTATCTCCGCCACTGCTGCTCACAGGATTTCACCGCATGACTTTTTTATGCTTCTGCAATTGATATTGGAAAAAGTTCAACTAATTTTGAGGCGGCGCCAAACGAACAATCAACGAAGATCATTAAATTACTTCAAAAAAATTATCAGAATGTCACCGCGCACCAAATTCATTTGCTTGTTTGTTTGGCGCCGCCTCAAAATTAGTTACTCACATCAGTTTGGAAGCTTAGTTATTGAGACTGAGAAGGTTCATTTCATTTTTTACTTTCCAGTTCCGTATTTTATCGGTTAAATTTTTTGTTATAAAGTTGTTTCATATCAGTACTTATTAATTGTTATAGACGTACATTCTAAATGGATTGGAGTATTTTCTACAAAAAAACATAACATCAAGTTTTTTAAATGAAAGTACCTCACCCCATATTTTCCCGATTTGGGATACCCAAATGATTAATTACTGACAATGCCGAAAACTTCACAAGTTCGGAATTTCAGACGTTTCTGGGTAAGTACGATGGTACACATATATCACCTCCTTCCAATCTGCAATCTAACGGACTGCAGAGGTAACAGCAAATATGGAAAAAAAATTTTTGGAGAATACTCTCGGAAATAATAGAAATGTTGATATTTCTTCAATGTTGAATAATTTTTTCGTATTTTGTACAGAAATGCACTACATCAAAGACTTCAAAATTGTACAGTAATGGACTTTTCCACAGCACAGCAACCATCACAGCCTAGCAACCAATACTGCACAAAAACGTCACAGCTTCAATCGTCTCACTTGGGTTTCATCGAGATCAAAAGCATTGTCTGTAATGATTTTTGATGGCATGGAATTAATATTTATACTGAAGAATCGTCCAAATCAAGTTCGGAATTTCATGAATTTTCAGGTAGGTACAATGTTACACATATAACATTGCCTCCTATGAATCCACAGTCAAACGGTGCTACAGATAGTCAATTGAGAGTCGAAGTGAGTGGTCGTGGTAACATAACCTCAATCTTTTGGTGCTAATAATCGTGAAATTCGTAATATTTTTATAAACAAGTGTAGAACTCCCATTTTGAGATAAGAATACCATTCCTAATTTCCTGAAAGGTCCGAAAATATAAGTAGGCCCTATTTGTTTAAGTTATAACAATCATAAAAAACATCACTCGCTATAACAAAAAGTGCAAGGGTGAAGTGATCAGGGCGGATACAGGTCAGCGGGTGAGTAGGTGGCTGACTTCACATTTTCCAAGTCGGCTCCTACAGCAAACCCCTGTTCGAGTGTCGCCCGACTAGTTCAGAATTTTGGCGACGCCCACCTGGGCGTGTTAAGCCAAGGAGATTGGACTAGCCGAACAAAACTAGAAATCGAATTCATTCGAAAAATCTCAATAGAAGGCGAAACACCTAAAGCCACGAGAAATCGTTAAATTGAATCAAAACCCGCATAAAATATTGTCATTTGAAGTTTGAATGAAATAATCATGGACAAGGAGGAACCAAAAAGGGAACCACCGGACAAGCTCAAGTCCAAAAAGAGTGAAACTTTGCAGGAAACCTGCAAAGAAACCCCTCCTCCTACGGACAGACCAGCAACCCAAGAAAGCAAGGTTAAGCGGGATCAATTTGAAGATGCGTTCCGTAAAAAGAACGACAACGGAAATGAACCCAAAGCAGATGAAATCCAACTAAATCTATCAACAAAAAACGAGGAAAACCAGGAAAAGCCTGGATATAGGACTTCAGTCCACTCCTGGAACTCCAATTCCGGAAAAAAGGAAAAGAAATAGGGAAAAGCATAAGCTCAATGATCCCAAATGTGGAAACCGATGAAATAATCATGCCAGAGGGAGTGTACGAGGCAATGGCCGAACTCAATAGAGAAATGGATCGCCATATCACAGAAGGTACCTATCGCATAATCATGGAAACCTTCGAAGAAACACAATTCCAAATCCCAATAGAAACATACGAGACAGTACCAGGGGGAAATATAGTAGTGGAACACCCCCCCGGACCGTCCGAAGTCGAGAAGACTGCGGAGGGGGAGAGCACGGCCCACGAAAACCTGAACTTGTTCACCCAAAGCACCAGTTGCGAAGAATTTAAACAACCAACACCAATGAGAAGACGCTCTTGGGTGGGAAGAAGCGGTAGTAAAAGCCGATCCACATGACCGAGCCAAAGCTCGGGAAAAGAGGAAGTAACGGGAGCAACGTCCCAAAAACGTGAGAAAAAGAAACTAAGCCCAGAAGCACAAGATTTGAAAAAAGCCCAATGGGACGAAAAATATCTCGAGAAGGAAAGGAAAACTAACACTCCCTGCATATGTGGAGGCACGCTAGGGAAACACCTATTCTCAGCAAGCGCGGAAAACGACAATCTTAAAGTACAGTGTACTGGCTCGCTAGAAAGTACAGAAATAGCGTGTGGATTCAAGGTCATATCCAAGAAAGACCTTGAAAGTATCCAGAGGGCTATTAGAGAGAAAGAAGCTCACCAAAACCAATATGGGAACACTAGCGAGGAAACGAAAATGGATGAAAAATCAAAAGAGAAAATTAAGAAAAAGGAATGTGACTGTGGAGGAGAATCCCCCAATCACAAATACTACGTTAGAGCGGACGACCACACAGTAGGAACAAGGTGTATGGGGCCCATACGGGACACAGAGTTCCTAGTGGGGTATGAACTAATAACAATTAAAGAATTAGAAAAAATCAACTTAGAGGCCAAAAAAAGACATAACGAAGAAACAATCGACCAAACCCAGGGCGAAGGGAACCCCGGGAAACATGGAAACCGGAGAAATAGAAACAAACCCAAACGAGGGGAAGAAGGAGAAACCCGAAGAAGTTATTTCGAAAGGGAGTCAGAAAATGTTCATCGACCTGATACAATATAACTTGCAGGAAAAAAAAGAAAAAATAGAAAGAGAAAATAGGAAAAAACTACAAAAGGAAAGGGGAAAAATACAAAAAGGAGCCCAAAAAGCTGAAAAAGAGAAGGGTAAACAAAAAGATCCCCAAAGGCGGAAAAGTTCAATATCGGACCAAATGGAAGCAGGCCATCTCGACCACTAACAAAAAAAAAAAAATCCAAGAAAGAGACAACTGGAGGAAAAGTAATTCCAAGAAGGGAAATAACCAATACGAGGAAATATGAAAATAAGACTGAGAGAGAAGCAGCCGTCTTGAGAAATTCAGATGAATACAACCTTCTGCTGAGAGACATCAGAAGGGAAGCTGAAAGCAGGACACGATGGCAGGGAGATGCCATACAGAAGAAACTTGACGAAGATATTATCGAGCAAGTGCCATACTATGTGGTAGCCGACGCCCATAGGGAGGCTCTATACAAGTATTGGCTGAACACGCTAATGGAAGAAAAAAAAGATGAAATAGAATTCATGGAAACAAGAGCCAATATAATGTGCCCACCTGAGATTCAACAAGAAAGCGCTATAAGAGAAATTCCGAAATTGCAAGAACCCAAAGCACCACAAATAACTAAGGACAAAAAGACCTTAGATAAAGCAGGGAAAAAAGGAGCTGAACAGGAAGTAATGAACATCGCCACCAGAATAGATTCCAGGCACTGAGTAAATGGAACACAGCGCCCAGGAGTCGCTGAGAGACAAGCAATACGAAACGGACAAGAAACCAAAGAAGGGCAGCAAATAGGAAAGGAAGGAGAGCACAAGAAGAAGCGGAAGAAACGGACCGATCAAATGCAAGCTACGAAGAACCCGTAACAAGTAGACCAGCTACCCAAACACAATCAGAAAAGGCTCCCAAACAAGGGGGGAAAAGCACAGGACAGAAACTGATGCCTCCTATCGTCATCACAGGAATCCTACCGTTCAGGAAAGAAGCGAGGAAAGAGATAGAGGCAAGCTTAGAAAAGAAATTTACAATTGAATTTGGAAACAAGAACACAACTATACAAACGTACACTGATAAAGACCACGAGGAATTCCAACGTAAACTCGATGAGATGCACGCAAAATACCATACATATACAAAAAAAGAGGAGAAAAACCACTAATTTGTCCTTAGAGGACTGGAGAATAACCCGGACCCGGAAGACATGATAGAAGACCTGAAAGAGCAAGGTTTAGAGGTCAACAGAGTTGGGCGGATGAGAAATGTTGAAAGGAAGCTCTTCGTAGTATCAACGGACTCAAGCATAAAGCTTAACTTTCTTAAAAATAAAATTAAAATAGTGCTAAATGCTATGATTTCATGGAAGGTTATGCGTTTTGATAAGCGCATAACCCAATGCCATAGATGTCAGGAATGGGGGCATGCGACTAGCAAATGCAAAAAAACGCCCAGATGCGTGAAATGCGTAGGCAAACACCACACCAGAGAATGCATAAAGCCCGGTACGGAACCAGCGCAATGTTGCAATTGTAATGGAATGCACCTGGCTAACGCTAAAGTCTGCCAGGTTTATATCCGGAAATTGAGATTCATGGACGAGAGAATAGAAAACCAACAGTCCAGACAAACACCCAGATACAAAGAAGCTCCAGGCCCTCGTACCAACTACTGGCAACAAAGAGCAAACGATAGACAACAAAGAATCCAGGAGCAGCCGAGAAGAGAGTACACCCAGGACCGGGCGCTACTCCAAACAGGCATGAGAAATGAGCCAAGAAAAGGGCACACCAGCGGACAGGTGCTGCCCCAAACAGGCAACCAAGGCCGTGGGTCGAGGAGAGAGTACGCCGGGGAACCAGCGCTACTCCACACAGACGGAAGCCATGACGAGTACAGAGACCAAATGCCTCCACCCAGGGGAAGGAATACACAGCCAGTAACAGGTTCGCTCCCTACCCGCTCTCAACCCAGAAACCAAACCTATGGTAATAATCTAATAGATATATCTAGGGAATTAAATAATTTAGTAAATGTCTCCAAAGTTGAAGACAAATTGGCAGAACTCTGCGACATGCTAAGAAATACCCCCGAAGAGGGTCGGGAAATTGCCGCCGTGTATTTCTTTTTCAGAAATGGCCTCAAATAAGGGTATAAGGGTGTGCATGTTCAATGCGAATGGAGTTGCTGGGAAGTTTGCGCTTCTCAGCAACTTCATTCACGAACATTTAATCGACATAATGCTTCTGTCCGAGACCAAGCTCCGACAGGAACATAACTTAAAACTCAGAGGCTTTGTCACCATCAGGGCTGACAGACGGGGAGGTGAGAGGGCTGCTGGGGGTGTAGCTATTTTAATCAGGAATAATATCCCATTCACAGAAATTCCACAGCAAAACACAATAATTGAGCATGCCGGGATTAAATTTTACGACGGCACTTGTTTGTTTACTGTTTATTACTCACCAGTAGAGGAATTTGCAGCCAGAGATTTAGACAGCCTGTTTAGTATTGCTAACAAGGTGATACTGGCTGGGGATTTTAACGCGAGACACAATGACTGGAGCGGTAACCCAACCAAAAATAATGCCAACGGAACAACGCTGCTAAAATATTCCCTGGACAATGAAGTCATAATAGGGAGCAGTAATGAACCCCGCACTACCCGTTCAATGGTACGTCGCCGACGGTTAAGACCTGGTTGTCTATAGAAATGTCAAAGACATGAGTGACCCAATAGCACATAGCGAGCTGACATCGGATCACTCACCGGTAATCTTTAATCTAAACCAAAAAATCTACAAAAATATAGAAAAAACAAGGTACGACTATTCGTCAACGAATTGGAAAGAATTTAGATCCATCCTTAATAAAATAACAATTTTGAATCCACAAATGCTAAAAAATGAAATTAATATCGAAACCCAAAAATTCATAAAAAATATTCAAGTCGCTAGAGATAGGACAACCAGGAAAATAACCGTGAGGGGCGATCAGTTTGCGATCCCACACGGAATCAAAGAACTGATAAAAACAAAAAATCGAGCAAGAAAGAAATGGCAAACCACTCGCGATCCTAATGAAAAGGAACACTTCATGAGGCTTGGTGCCGAAATAAGTGAGCTAATTGAAGAGAATATCAATGAAGAGTGGAAGCGCAAATTCGAGGCCCTCGACGTGCGGGACCACTCACTATGGGATATGGCCAAAAGATTCCACAGGAAGAGGGAACCAGTGCCAACCATAGTGACTGGGCCCAATCGTTCGGTGGCGAAACCAGGGGAAAAAGCTAGGCTGTTCGGGGAATATTTTAGCAACGTCCACAAAACGGAACCTGACACGTTGGAAGAGCATACAAGAATCACCAACATGGCCAGAAACATCAGAGGCACTCCTACAATAAATCTGGTGCCCCCTGAACTCCAAAAAGTCCTCACAGACTATGAAGAGGTCCAGGGGGTCATCAAAAAGCTACCTAGAAACGAAGCTCCGGGTCTAGATAAGCTGGACACCGTTCTAGTCAAAAATCTAGTCTAGTCCAGCTGATATATATAATTAACGCAGTCCTAAAGTGGCAACACTATCCGGACTGTCTAAAAAAGGCAGAAATAATTCCCTTATTGAAAAGTGGGAAAAACAAAAATTCATTAGAAAGCTACAGGCCTATCTCACTCCTTAGTGTGGTGGCCAAGGTGGTGGATAAAATTATCTTGAAGCGTGTTGTGGATTCCAAGAAAAGGAGGAAAATCATCCCGCCGGTGCAATTCGGGTTCAGGAAGGGTCATTCAAGGACCTCCCAAGTGGCCCGAGTTGTACACAGGGTGAAAGAAGCCTTTCATAGAGATCACAACACAGTTATGGTCCTGTTGGACACGCAAAAAGCGTTTGATACGGTCTGGACAGACGGGTTAATTGCAAAAATGGCAAGAATAGGCATGCCTTCGTACCTTTTGAAAGCCCTAGAGTCTTATCTGACGGGGCGGGCTTCTAGGGTAAATGTGAATGGCACTAGTTCGCCGGATTACACAGTCGGAGCGGGGGTCCCACAGGGGTCTTCGCTGTCACCGATCTTATATTCCCTGTATACCAGTGACTTTCCGACCTTCGCTAAAACGAGTACGGCTATGTTCGCGGATGACACCGCGATCTATGCCCACTCGTTTCAGAGCGAAGTGGCTGCTAGGCAGCTCCAGATACATCTGGATCGGTTGGTCATGCCATATTTGGGGAATAATAAGATCAAGTTGAATCCAAATAAAACGGAGGTCGTTAACTTCACGAGGAAACGAACCAACGTGAAGATCCTCGGGAAGTTAAAGGTTGAAAACAACCAAGTGACGGAGAAACCCTCTGTGAGATACCTGGGGGTAGAACTGGACAGGCGTATGTACATGCATAAGCATATTACGTTGGCATTGCAGAGGGGGGTGGCTGCGATAAACCGCACCTACCCCCTCATTGCACGCAATTCCAACCTATCGCAAGATAACAAGCTTATAATTTATAAGCAAATAATAAGGCCGGCAATGACATACGCCGGTCCAGTTTTCTGCAGTCTACCCAAAACTCAGTTATCGAGGCTGGAGAGACTGCAGAATAAAGCGCTTCGTATCGCTACAAATAGTAGTAGATACATCAGATTGGACGATCTGCGCGAACTGGCTACGGTGGAAAAAATCACTGACTTTATTTATATTTCATAGATTCCACATCCCTAAGAGTCCGCTGACGGCAGATATCACAAATGTAAGAGCCAATATGGCAAGAAAGCACGGGGTCATTCTTCAGAGTCTCGCCCTTTATAACGAAATAGAGGAGTAATCATCAAACAGCGCCACACCGGTCAGTAAATCTCAGCCTTGACCTAATGCGAACATCGCACTGAAATATTTTAAGCAAGTTTTCAATAATTTTCCTGTAAAAATATCGGAATTAGTAACTGGAATTTGAAAGATATAAACACTGCAACTATCGAAAATCAAAGAAATAAGAAAATAGACCCATAAGCCAAGGCAGGAGGGGTCTCTAACTACCACAAATCCCTCCCTAGTATGTCCTGAAGATTGCCCAACAACAGCAAGCCCATTCCCTTCGCTCCCTCTGGATAGCAAGCTGAATGGTCCACCCCCTGGATGAAGCCAGGAAGAATCAAGAACAAATATCTTTTAAATTGTATATAGTAGGATAAGTTTTGATGACATATGTATATAATAGCAAATAAATCTTTTTGATTTGATTTTTTGATTTGTAAACATTGACAAAAATCATTTGAAGAATGCTCCTGGTAATGTATTAGAAATGTTGATATTCCTCCAACGTTAAACATTTTTTTCGCATTTTGTTCAATAATTCACTACATATATATAGTATAAAAACCATGACAGCATAGCAATCATTACTGCATAAAAACGTCAGTATTATTCGAAGGGCACAGAGATAGAAGGTTTGTCAGAAATGTGAAAGTTTTTAGGAATGATATTTTACCAACAAATGGCCTGATTATCTCATTTCTAACCTGGACTGACATACCTTTTTTTTCCGAGTACCCTTCAAGTTGAACTCAATAAATATCTAAAGAACAGTTGTTTAAGTCAGAAAAGTTGACAACTTCTGACCTCGCTGCATCAACTAGTTGTTGCTGAATACTTTTGCCGTTCACCACAATTCTAATAGGTACATCTTTGGATAGTCCCAGTTGGACACTGTAAAAATAATCTTTGATTTATTTTCTTTGTTACCAATGCTTTCTTCCACGTATCCTTCAGCTACGCTTGTAGATCGCCATCTTCCATGCCGCTTGAGAATCTGAATATCAGCACCACTGTTAGCAAGAAAAGTTGCAGACGTTCTTCTCAAACAATGGCTGGTGTAACTTGAAGCATCAGGACGTTTAGAATATTCCGCAAATATTTCTCTTCTTCTGGATCATAGCAATGAAGTGAGAGATCACCTGCACTCAACAAAACCTAAGATGACCAGAGTTGATACAACTCATCCTTAATAATATGTTTTGGAATCGCGCAACGATACCATCAACATTGTTCTGGAATCTTTTATGTCATCAGTTGTTAAACTGCATAATTCTGCACATCGACATACACCATTCCGCCCAAAAATTGTTACCACTTTCACTGAGAGAAACGTGTCGTTTGGAAACCCGTTCAAAAACTTTGTGATGTTTTCCATTGTCAAAACTTAAGATTCTTCAGGTTTATACTTGTCACTTTGTCGTTTCAAGAAAGCAATTACCTTTATATATTGTGAAATATCCGTATTCCCATTGTTTTGTATCGTGCTTTTGATCATACAGTATGTATCCAATGAACTAGAAGCTCCGAAAACTTCTGCCTGAAACAAATAACAAAATTAGTACATGAATACAACACTTTAACCATTGAAAATAAGCCAGCATTAAGTTATCGTCAATTTCTCCAAATCTCTTGTTGTTTGCCAACTCGCAAAACATGTTATAAACTTTCTCGTATCTTTCCTTAGATTTCACTGGAAGTGACTGAAAAAAGCATCAGACATTTTGATAATGATTTTGAAATTTGCTCTCCATAGATGAGTTCATTTGAACAGTATCTGAACCGTTGTCAATTACGAAAAACATTCTGTTCAGATTGCTAATTTACCGAGATGTCCGACTACTACATTTTTTTCTTTAAATTTTCCCAGTAACTATTATCATGAACAGATTTCAATTTGAAATGCAGAATAAATAATTATTCACAAAATGCAAAAAAAGAGTATACGCACCTCGTTGGAAAAGTGATTTCACTTGACTGGTGAGCTAACAAAATCCTCGCTTCCCTCGAATTCAAACTTTCCATACTCGTCAAGTAAAATTCGGTTTTTCTGAACTTGATACGTGATAAACTATTCTGTTCAATTACAGAACGTCTGTTCATTCTACAACAGGTGTATCCTTCCGCTGTTAATGTTGGGACGCAATATACGTATAAAATTCGAATTGTTCAAAGTCCCAGTAGATGATATTAGGAATAAAATTCACGAAAAACAAGTAATACAGTTCAAAATTTCAGAGAATGAAAAAGTCGACATTTGAAGTCAGCAAAAACGTTGTCGTAAAATATTATCGGTATCATGGATACCTACCTGCGACCATAAGGAAATTATTGTAAAATATACGTATCTTTTTTTTTTTTTTTATGTTCTGGTTCCCACGAAAAGGGATAGCCTGTAATGTTCAGAGAACATCGTGGGAACCAAGGGAAAGAAGGTAGGAGTTGGTGTTCTTCTTAAATTTCTGGAGGTTGTATGCCTCGGGGAACACCTCCCTAGGCAATGAGTTCCAAAGCCTCGCTGTTCGTTGGATGAACGAGTCTTTGGAAAGTGATGTTCTGCAGGTCTCCAAAGTGACCACGAAGGGGTGTGATGACTGAACTTGACGGGTTAATCTCGAAGAGACTGCCAAAGCAGGAACGATTGTTGATATTTCAGAAGAGCATCGCCCATGAAAATACCTATAAAATAGAGACAAATCGCCAACTTTTCTACGGTGTTCCAGACAAGTGAGCGAGTTTGTAAGCGAGGCATCACCGACGAGACGAATTGCCCTTTTTTGGACAGAATCCAATAGCCTCAGGATATGTTTAGGTGCCACGCTCCAAATATGGGAACAGTATTCCAGGACAGGTCGGATCTGTGCCTTATAGATCATAAGCAGCTGAGTGGGGGAGTAATACCAAGCATCGATATGGATGGGGATGCACTTTTGGCAATGTACCTCACGTGATTTTCCCAGGAAAGGTTATTGCTGATAGTAATACCAAGCATCGATATGGATGACTTCAGTGGTATGGTTACTCCTGACAAAGTTATGTTAGGCACAGTGAGATCGGCTTTTCTAGAGAAAAAACATGCTTGTGTTTTGTTTGCATTGAATTCTACCAAGTTATTAGATCCCCACTCGAAAATTGTGGCAAAGTCCATATTTATATTATTAACATTTCTTCCTCGTTAATTTCTGGTTTCACGGGCTGATATAGGGGCCCTGGAAGAGAAAGCGGTATGGAGGGTACTATCATCGGCAAAGCTGTGTACTGGACATGAAGTTGCTTTCAACAGGTCGTTGATGTGAAGTAGAAATAGTGTTGGTGCGAGAATAGATCCTTGCGGAACACCAGCATTTATGAGTAGAGTGTCAGATGAAACTCCATCGACCACTACATGGAGAGACCTGTTTGAGAGAAAACTAGCAAGCAGAGAACACAGCTGAGGGGGCAAGCCATAAGACGGAAGCTTGGTGAGGAGTCCCTGGTGCCAAACTCGATCGAACGCTTTGGAGATATCTAATGCCACAGCTAAAGTTTCTCCATACTTTTCAATAGATAGCTGCCATATATGTGAGACGTAAGCGAGCAGGTCACCAGTTGATCTCTGATGGCGGAAGCCATATTGCCTATCGTTGACAATTCCTGAGTCTTCCAGATATTTCATGAGCTCGATGTTGATGGCTTTTTCCATGACCTTTGAAATAATAGATAGCAGTGCGATAGGTCTGTAGTTGCTAGGTAGGGCCTTCTTGCCTTCTTTAGGGACTGGCTGTACTCTTGCAATTTTCCAATTGGACGGAAATACCCCCAAATTGTAAGAGTGGTTGAACAACTTGCAAAGAACAGGTGTTAGTTCGGGGGCACATTTCTTGAGAACAATCGGCGGGATTCCGTCAGATCCACAGGCTTTGCTGGTGTTGAGACCCAGCAAAATCTTTCTGATAGTACGTTGGCGAAAGGTGATCTCGGGCATGTGACTGTCAATAGGTGTAATGTTCGGGGGTTGTTTTCCCGATGAATCCAGAGTGGAATTTCCAGCAAATAGGTGCGCAAAGATATTGGCTTTTTCCTGGGCAGTCGTTGCTAGTGTTCCATCTTCTTTGGTTAGAGGGGGAAATGAGCTGGAAGTGAAGTTTCTTCCCACAGCTTTGGCGAAAGACCAAAATGAACGGGATCCGTTAGGACATTCAGCAAATTTTGATCTTATTTTGGCATTGTGGGCATCTTTTGAGCATTCTATTGTCTCTCTGCATATGCCTCTAGCCTCGACATATGCGGCTCTGGTCTCAGGGCCCGGATTTTTTAGCCATCGATGGTATGCTGCCTGTTTGGAAGCCACAGCTCTAGAGCAGTTTCTGTTAAACCAGGTCTTATCGGATGATGTTCTTCTTTCGGTATTCGGTATGTAAGTTTGCATCCCCAACATGATGATTTCAGAAATTGTCTCAGCACATCGTGTTGGATCTACTGAAGAGAAACAAACTCTCTTCCATGGAAACGCTGAGAAAAACATACGGAGACCTTCCCAGTCGGCCGAATTGTAATGCCACATGAGACGGGGTGGTATTGTGCAGCTCGATGGTAAATGGAAAGAGCATGTTGTGGAGATGAGGGTGTGATCAGAGTTTCCAAGTGGGGCACAAACTTATATTCTATACGGGTCAGGATTGGTGGTGAGGAAAAGATCTAGTGTATTGGCAGACTGGTTGTTGACATCAGGGATGCGGGTTGGTAGCTCGACCAGTTGTTCTAGACCATGAGTGATGGCGAAGGCCTCGGCTTGACGACCCGCATCATCTGTTTTGTTAGAGAATTTGAGCCAGGCAGCGTTATGTACATTAGTTATGTACATCTAGTTTCTATTCGAATCAAATCTTTAAATCATTTAGTGAATGTCGTAGGTAAACCCATCATCGATGATGAGAAAACAGAACAAAACGGAACAGAAACCGATGAACCGCACTGCTCGAGTTCATCTGGAAAATATCAACAGAACATGTCTGTCCCCAATTCCAAAGCTATCCATTCAGCTGGTGAATCTATTACAAATAAGGTGAGGAATGGAGCACTTTGAACTGCAAAACGTCTTTCTCCCAAATATTTTGTTGTTTATGGACGACTGACTCTAGCGAGATTTACAATATAGAATGAATGAAATATGCTGAAAAATGATTACTATCGTTTCGGACGTCCATCGTCTTAATGTATTTAAAAGGTTTTCACGACGTTTCGAATGCTTGTATCTGCAATCGTCTTCAGGTGAATACTGACAAGTTTAGGTGCTACTTACCAATTTATATTACTGTCGGCGCAATGATGCGTGCAATTCCGCCATGTGCAGCGGTGCGTGAATTTTCGCGCGGTGTGGTGGTGCGTGAAGTTTCGCGCCTCTGCAGCCCGCCAGAAAGAGCAATCAGGGGTTTCCATACGTTCTTGATCTCAACGCTTGGTTGACTAAAGGCGTTATTGGCTTCGATGTAGGCGGCCTCTTTGAACTTTCGTTTGAACCAATGCTCCTCTCTATGTAGAACACTTGCGTCGTCCCATAGAACTCGATGGTGCTCAGTCCAGGCGTGGTCAGCGATTCCCGATTTTGATGTTTCTCCACGTTGAGTCCATTTCTTGTGCTTATCCAATCTTACCGATAACGGTCTCTTTGTCTCTCCAATGTAGGAATCTCCGCATTCACATGGAACTTCATAAATGCAATTCTTACTGATTTCATTTTTGTTGTCAGGTTTGGTCTTGGTCAGGAAACTCCGTAAAGTACTGCCGGATTGGAAGCAGCTCTTGATGTTGAACTTGTTTCCGATCCGTCTGATCTTCTCGGAGACACCTCTGATGTACGGAAGGCAGATCACTGTGCTTTGTTGTTGCTCTTCAGATGTCTTCGTTCTCCGGAGTTGTTTCAATACTTCTTCTAGGAGTTTCTTGGGATATCCGTTCCGGTGGAGGTCCTCTCTGATGTGGTTTAATTCGGCATCCAGTGACTCCACGTCGTTGCATAGGTGCGTCGCTCTCTCCGCCAATGTTCTCACGATCCCTCTCTTCGTCGAACTCGGATGGTTGGAGCTGTAACTGAGGTACTGCCCCGTGTGTGTCTTCTTTCTGTAGACGGAGGTGCGAATTTCGTTGCCTATTCTCTCAACGTTCACATCGAGGAAGGGTAAGGTACTGTTGGTTTCCATCTCCATCGTGAACTTGATCGAATCCCTGATTCTGTTGATCCCTGAGAAGAAATCCTGGAGATGTTCGTCTCCGTGATTCCATACAATGAAGGTGTCATCCACGTACCTCAACCACAGCTTTGGTTTGTATTCTGCCTCCCGTATAGCCAATTCCTCGAACCACTCCATGTATATGTTGGCGATGATTGGAGAAAGGGAAGATCCCATCGGGAGTCCGTCGACTTGAGAGAAGAATCGGTCCTTTTCCTGGAAATATGAGTTCTGTAGGCAGCACTGCAGTAATTCCAATATTGCGTGGGTAGGAAGGTCAGTCCTCTCGTGCAGCTGGTCATCCTCTTCGAGTTTCCTTACTCCTAACTGAGGCCTCCTAACTGAGGCCAAAACTTTATGTCGATCCTCCCGGAAGATTAGTTTAGGAGTGATCAGGTTCATTATCGAACCTATTTTCAACCGACGAAACAAAAAAGGAGGAGGTTCTCCAGTCGACGCGTATATTTTTTTTATTTATGATCACGCATCACTTTCTACTGAGACGTCCGATTTCAATAATTATTTTTTCAGTGGATAGCATGTAGTTTGGAGTTAGTCCCATTCGAATTTGAATGATGAAATCTAGCCCCATGGGTAGCAAAATGAAGGATATTGATCACTCACCCTCTGAATTATTTTCCGTTAACCGATTCTATCAGGCATAACTTTGTACTGGGTTCTTCGATTTGGATGATTCTTTCTTTATCCGATAGGGTATACCTAATAGTTGATAATATTCGGATTCCGAATGGAATGATCCGCCCTTACGGGTAGAAAAACGGGGAATAATTGATTTTTCACTTGTGAACATTGGCACACATATGTAGTTGACAATGACAGATCGCTTATGTCATTATTTTTTTTCTCCTACATCCATCACAATAATTATATTCTGTGAGAGGATGGAATAATATCCAAAGTTATGGAATAAACTAACCAGAACAACAAAAATAATTTATATTACAACAAATAGGAAAAGTAGATAATCATATTATTGAACTGGTAATAGTTGAAGTGAGGTGGGTAAGTAAGTATTTTGGAAGTGATCAAAAAACAAGTGGGTATTAATCAGTAGATTTCACCCACAAAAATTTAAAAAATAAAAACTTTTTAGTAGAAAATCAAACCGACGAAATACGGAACTGAAAAGTAAAAAATGAAATGAAGCTCCTTTTTCTCAATAACTAAGCTTCTAAACTCATGTAAGTAACTGATTATGAGTCGGCGCCAAACGAACAATCAACGAAGATCATTTACTTCAGAAAAATTATCAGAATGTCACCGCGCAACTCGATGTCATCATTTCCCGCCTTACCTAATTCATTTGCTTGTTTGTTTGGCGCCGACTCAAAATTAGTTACTTACATCAGTTCAGGAGCTTAGTTATTGAGACTAAGAAAGTTCTTTTTTTTTCACTTTTTAGTTCCGTTTTTCGTCGGTTCAATTTTTTGTTGAAAAGTTTTTATTAGGTATACTTAATATATAAGTTGTTCGTTTCCACACCTACAGTTGTTGGAAAAACCAGCCCCAATCGAATATCTCTTGTGAACAGGTAGTTCGTAGAGTAAATAAGTAACTGGGAAATTCATTGTTTTCTTGTTCATATCAACATCAAAACCCACAGAAAAAGCAGATATTCAACTATACATACACTCATTGTCTGGGTAGTAGTAGAGATCAGTCCTGAGGAATAAGACATTTATCATGATTCATGGAATCAGCTCTCTGTTATATGTCACAGATGCAGTTGAATTCAATTTATGGCATAGATAAGTCACGGACGTCAGCGTTAGAGTTAAGGGTCAAGTTATCCATAGTCATCGTTTCAATCAATTTTCAATTAATTACACTTGCAATAATAGTTGTTTTCCAGTTGTTCAGTATTTTGGAGTGAACTGGAATTGCTTCAGAAATGGCTTCTATTCCGGAATATTTTGAAGGAAAAGATATTTTCATAACTGGAGGAAGTGGGTTCATTGGCAAAGTTCTGATTGAAAAAATCCTGAGATCATGTCCCTCAGTTGGTAAAGTATACCTTCTCTTGAGGGGAAAAAAAGGAAAAAGTATTGAAGAACGACTGGCTGTCATAAAAAATATGGCGGTAGGTAATTAATCTATTGGAAAAACAGTTATTGTATGATTTCTTTCAGGTTTTCGATATACTGAGGAAATCTAACTCAGATGCCTTGGATAAGATCATACCTATACATGGAGATGTGACTGAACTACAGTTAGGTGAATATGATTTTACTTATTTTTCTGAGTGTTCACTGGGTTGAAATGGAAAAAAACCATCAGAGAAGAGTGTGAGTCGCACACTGAGGGTTGTTATATCATATTCAAAAAGGAGTATATTATCCAGAACGTAGAATATTTTTTCTCTTATCGATCACACTGTCTGAGATATGACCACGATAGCATACTTCCTAACAATTACCTTTTCGAATCCATCTCATCCGAATTTTGTTTATACCAGGTGGTTCCATTAAACACCAAATATCTCAAAATCGATAATGTGGAATGGGAATTTTTTTCTAACAAATATCCTCGAAAATGGTGTATTTTCTTCTATTCTTAACTTTACCGAATGGCACTCCTACCATCCAGGGGCAACCAAAACTCGGAATCGCTTCTTCCTAATTTTTTTTTAATGGTATACCTTGTAAAGGAGGCATACCAGGATAGTCACACTATGAGCTTGCAGAAAATTTAGGGTTTGCCTACTTGATTTCCATCAGAAATGTATCTTATTCTTACGCAAAATATAAAAAAGCCATCATAACAGCAATAACAATTTTTCTATTCAATGCTAGACAAAGGGCAACGAAAGAAACATTTTGAAGAAACGTAAATCTACAGCAGATGTTCAATCTCCCATTTTGAGCTATGCACGAATTAAGTCTATCTACCATTGCTCTTCGAACTTCAATTTCATTTGATCTTGTAACAGAGCGAAAAACCTTTCCAAATATATTCTTCGTCTCCTCTCGTCTCGTGGGTTTCTAACGTAGAGCTTCCCTCAAACATATCCCTTGAGATAGAAATATAGGGGCGTCAGGACTTGGAACCTTGCTGCCCCGCCGAAAATGTATCATTTGCATTTTCCCAACAGTTTACGACATCGTCGATATTTTTTATTCTCTTCCGTCCACGTTTTGTTGACTTCTCGTGCCTTGAACTTCTTGTTTCTGAAAATATTCCGTTTGAACACTTTCGGAATGTGCTTTCCATATCGAACTGCATACATTCTACTAGCTGAAAGCAGTTTCTGTAATATCTACACGGAATTTAGATCATATTATCAATTATATCAAATCACCATTGGAACATTCAAATGTTATAGGAATTGTCAAAAAACTTGACATTTAATCATCGAACAGGTGAATGTATAGTTGAAATCTGATATTTTTTTGCCTCAAAATGAAATTATCCACCGAAGAAATGATAAATGAAGACCACAGGGAAGAAAGGTGTTTGTCCCTTTTACCTGACGATTGAGATGCGAACGCTATTGGTTGCCTTTCATCATAACTATTGATTGGTCTCATTATCACAGGGGTGGAACAATGTTGTCGGGATATATTACACGGAGAAGGTGACTCATACTGGGGAAGAACGATTCCATACCGCGCGCCCGGAGAACAATGGTTTATGTCCAAACAAGTGCACGCTGTCGTAACCTTCAAGTCGGGCTTTCCCGAACGTTTCAGTCAGTGGTTTCTGTTGTAAACGTTACGGTTTACAGCTATACTATTTTCTGTTTTATCAGTTTTGAGCTCTGAGTGTGGAGTATAGTTCGTCGAAAAAGCGGAAAACAACGAGAAGAATGACTGAAGTCACCAAAAAGTTGCCAGTGTCTAGCCATGCTCTGGGTCCGGATTGCCAATGTAAACAGTACCAGTGCTTCAAATAAGTTCCTGATGCCAAAAACCTCCACATTTCACGTGAATTCAACCAACCAAGTCTGTACCCGGGCGGTCTCATTACAGTTCTACTATTTTTGCCGACGTTCTAGAGCAGCTAACGATGACGAATCTTTTTCACACAGTGCATACTATTCCAACAGAGTTCGAGTTCGCATTGGAAGAGGTCGTTCACTTGACCAACCTATTTGTAGAAAGGCTTTTGCTGCACTTCATGGAGTTTTTTTGGGGTTCAGCGTATCCGATAATCACTTGCTATGACAGGGGTAGCTCCAATTGACAAAAGGAGGATCCACAAGAATCGACCTCACAAACTTTCGGACGAAACACTCAATGAAATTTTGGCATTTATACGCTCTCTGAAAGGTAGAAAGTACCACCATTCGACCAAAAAGACGAAGAAAATTCTCTTGGACGCGGAGCTGAATACTGCTAAATTGCAGCGAGTTTATTCAGACGGTAACCCCAACAACAATGTCTCGTACGAGAAACTCCGTGAGATATTTGGAACGGAATTCAATATTTCCTTTGGATACCCACGTAAGGATACGTGTGCAATGTGCGATGAGATAAATGTTGAAAGATCAAACCTGAAACAACAATTTTTGGAAGCTTTGGACGCCCGTAATAAAGCAGATTTCTTAAAACAGTTGAAATTATTGGAAACCCAAAAAACTTTACATTTGAAGACGACTGAACATTTTTATTTCCTGAAAAAGAAGCAACGACGACTTGCTATGAAGAATAAACATATTGAGTCGATTGCTATTGACTACCAGAAAAACATTCCAACTCCAAACATTACGTGCAATGACGTTCACTACAAACGTCAATTGAACATCATAGGTTTCAATGTCCATACATTGTCTACGTCTCAAGCAGTGTTCTTTACTTATGACGAATAGGTAGCGAAAAAAAGATGTGACGATGTAACTTCTATGGTTTACCACCTCGTATACAAGATTTCGGCTCCAGAAGTTCGAGAGCTCCATATCTTTGGTGATTCATGTTCCATCTCGTAAATGGGAAGCACCGCCTTGATCAAGTAACTATTCACTTTCCCATGAGGGGACACTCGTATCCAGAATGCGACAAAGATATGTTCCTAATCAATCAAAAGGCTTATACAGAAGTACCTGACGATTGGTGCGAGGTTATCCGCTACAGAAGGGTGGAACCTACTCCATTTAAAGTAATTGACTGTGGCCGAGAATAAGAGTTTGTAAACTGGCAAAGCACCTATATGGATATTACAAAAATAACTATCCGTTTCCAATTAGGCCTATTGACTGGCCCATTGAAGAGCCGTACATTTCTTTCAAAAACACCTTTCCTGGCCACTTCACCCCTATCTCGATCAACGAACCACCCAGAGTTCAAGGAACGTTGTCAACCAGAGCTACACGGGGAAATGGAAGATTGAAAAAAAATTAAAAACTGACTCAAGAAAATCCACCCGCCCCAAACAATGCGAGACAAAGTGTTCCCAAGAATGTTCTAAAATACATTTTGTTCAGTGACGAATCTACATTCAAGAGTAATAGGATGGTAAAAAGACACAATTGCCACTACTACTCGATAAATAATCCCTATTTTGATAACCAAATTATATTGTCGATAAATGTTTGGGGGGCCTGATTGGGGATCAGGTCATTAGACCATATTGAATAAAAAAATTGGTGTTATAATGACTTTTTCATACATGAGAATTAGATACATTTCCGATGGAAATCAAGTAGGCAAACCCTACATTTTCTGCGAACTCATAATGTGGACTATTCTGATATGGCCTCATTCACATTTGAAAAAACTGAGACAAAATTTTTCCCGACTTTTATTCCTCTATGGTTGTCCCTGTATGGTTGTCCCTATATGGTTGTCCCTAAATGGTTGTTCCTGGTTTTGGTTGTCCCTGTATGGGAAAAGCGCCATTCGGTTAAATCATCAATAGAAAATGAAAAAACATCATTTTCGAAGATATTTCGTAGATAAATTTTAATATTCCAAATTATTTATTTTGGGTGCTTTATTTTGTAAAAACATAACTTTGATATGTCTAACATTTATCGGACACCCTTATGTTGGTAGTTCTTTCTGGAACATAGCTTCCATTACTCTGTACAACTTTCATTCTTTTCATCTCAAATAGGAAAACAGCTATCGTCCACAATGTATAGGCCATTGGGCATGTGGGTAACTCCATGAGAGTTTTGGCTCAAAACATGTCATAGATTACTAAAGCATCTATTACAGCCGTGCTTCCCAGATACTGATCGGCTTTGGAAGTGTAAATTTAATGAATGAATATAACCGTCTTGCATATTTTCCAATAATAGGAATTCGAAGAATATTCATTATAGAAATCTTGGAGCGATTATTTTCCATCGTAAGGGGTTTATATCTATCTCTGAAACTACCAAAACTGGAATTGTGAAGAATTCAAGGTTTATTACTAGATCTGATCATTGCTCAAAAAAAAAGAGATAGCCAATCCCTCAACATCGCGTGCCATCTATCGTATTTGATATTAAAGTTCCCTAAATCTGGCACGGTTCTGGGGTGTTTTTTTCATTTGGAAGGAAACATTATTCGAAACTAGAAAAACAAACACTTTGTAGAGAAAAAGCTTAAAATTTATCTTTTGCTTATCAACACCTTTCACAAATGAGAATTAAATTCGGATAAAGTAGGGTTCATCTCGTTTTCGGCAGAAACACCGTTGAACTCGTCTTTCGTAAGACCAGAAAAAATGCATTTAATAGGTTTGATAGGATAATAATTGATTGAAATTGAAATTATTCCCAATCAATTGTCAATTTTCGAATTACAAGCATTTATCGATCACCTAAATATACAAAGCCGTAAATTTTCAATCTGCTTATTCCACCTGGAGGTTTCCGGATAAAAATGCGTTCAACCCACTATGTTTGTACATTACCATGTACATCATACCATGTTATAAAGAGGGCAGCACTATTTCTATCAACGAGCTAAGTTTCTAAATAAGACGGTACATCCTATTTCAACGTATTGATACGTCTACCGTATACGCAAAAAATTCAAGATGCGTGTTAACCATATATTAGGGGCCATTATTTTGTTGAATGCACAAGTGGTGTTGAGGTTAGGTGATATTCCCCGTGCTTCTTCATAAAACTCATGGAAGAAGTGGTTTTATGACCTATCTTTGGTGAGTTCAGATATCAATTCTATAGCTTTATCATGATTTGAATAATTTTATATCATATAGAATCCCATGATATACTTCGAATGGTTATGTGCACCAGGGTGTACAAACGGTTTGAAGACACATACTTGAAAAATAATGCTTTGACTGAAAATATTAGAAATGTAGGCTTGATACAAATTTTTCTCAGATAATGTCAAAACCAAAAGATGACCCAAAGATGAACTTCTGTACTATTTGGAAAATGGCACTAACACAGATATTGAGTTTCTGTCAGATTCAGACTGTGATGTGATAGCATTTCGCCAAGAAGTGTCCGAAAATCTAATCTGAAGTAGTGGTACCTCTGAAAGAGGTAGACCATCGAACAGTTCGAAACATCCGAGACTGGATATTATCATATTCCAGATGCAGATGACAAAAAAAAAGCTGCAAGATGCAAAAATGAAACATGCAAGACTAGGACGCACATGTTTTGTTCAAGATGCAAAGTTCATCTTTATATTTGTAACAGGAAATCCCAAACTACAAGGGTTTTGAAAATCCCAAACTTCAAGAGTTTCGAAAATTTACACAACCAAAACTCACCTGTCATCATTACTCTTTCAATCATCTAGAAATGTTTCCACAAATCCACCAGAATCATCCTCCACTTCAAATTTCACTAAAGCTATCAACGCCCATCTTGCTGATTTGAAGAAACGAACCTTCATAATCAAAATAATTCCGAAAGCTGCAAGAACTTGTGCTGCAAGAGCGTTGAGCAGAGCGATAAATGAGTGCAAACTGAATAATTCTCTGGAAAGCTGGGAGTTTCCACTATCCTTTGCTCATAATTATTTCATCATTCCATCATCGAATGAAAACTCTCTTTCCACATATATCAAAAGGAATATCAATAACACCATTTCCACTCCTTCATGTGTTTCTGAATCGAGGGCTCCATGCAAGAAAATAATGGATCCTATTAAATCAATTATAAATGAAGTCCGATGGTGAGCTTACTCCTGCAATCAAAATATTGATTCCATCCGACAGTATCGCAGATTTCGATGACTCTACTTCAATGGAACTCCAGTCAAAACACCCACATGGCATCTTTCAAAATGATAATTCTAATATGAAGAGTGGAAATTTTAGAACACTGAATTACAGAAAAAAAAATTTAAAAAAGCAATCAAATCTTTCCGAACCAGCTCTGCGGGATTCACTGAGACCTTCTCGCCTTCAAGATCTTGTTTCAAGGAAATCTGGTTGTGAAAGTGGGAACCTTATATCCTCACTAACCAATTTGTGTGATTTGATGATAGCTGGGTAAAATATGCCCAATTCTATACGGTGCCTCTTCAATTGCTTTGAAGGAAAAATGTGGTGAAGTCCGTCCAATCGCCGTAGTCACAATTTGTCGCCGACTTATAGAAGAAAAATTATCAGCAAAGCTAGGTGCTTCATCTCGAACAGTTCAATTCGGCTTTGGAACATCAGGAGGTTGCGAAGTAGTTGCTCATACTGCCCGCCGTTTTCTCAATCAACATCCAGATCCATTTTCCCAAATTGTCCCCAAATTGGATTTGAAAAACGCTTTGGGTACACTGAAAAAAATATAATTTTGCTGAAAGCTGAAAAAGTGATTACCAATATTTTTCCCTTCATTTAGCAATGTTGCCAAATACCGACATATCTTAACTTTGATGAGAAGGTAATTATGTCAGAAAGACCCAGACTTTTTTGCCTAACAATAGACAAATTAACTGAATCGATAAAGTCTGCTTTCAACTGTTGGTACGTCGATGATGGATCTATTAGTGAGTCAGAGAATTTGGGCTACGAATTAGATTTCAACAATTGCGAACTTCTAACTTCTGACAATATGTCCTTCAAGTACTTTGAGTCCATTTCTCCAGTAATCAAAATAAGGAATAGAAAGGAACGGACTTTACTGGAAACACCCTTACCTCAGAATCTATATTAGGCTGCCTTATACAGAAAACAAAGTCTCTCGATTTGATGTCTTCTTGCCTCAATGAACTTCCATCCCACGTAGGGAATTTTTTTTTCAGGAATTTTTTATCCATACCCAAATTGTTATATATACTTAGATGGAGTCCAACTTGGCAATGCCAAAAAAAATCTTCAAGGTTTTGATTCGATATTGCTTAATTCTTTGGAACAAATTTGTAATAGGCATCCGTTTAGCCACTTCCCTTTATCTGCCAACTTTCCTCGCTCTCTATAATAGTGGTGAATCTTGGGTTACAACAGTTCTACCGACATGTTCACTGAAAATGCAGGATAAATATTTATTTGGAGTGTGAACAGAAATGGATCACTAATACAAATGTTGCTCTTCCTGAGAATGGAAAATCTCAAAAAGCCTGGGATATTTCGATGATCGATTCAACATTCGAACAACTCCTTGACTCAGCTGCAGAATCTGAATCTAAAAAGGCTGGTCTTAATGCAGTTAGTTCTGAAGAATCAGGAGTTCGGCTTAATGCTCTCCCAGTATTTTTTATGGGTACTCTATTAGGCGACCAATCGTTCAGGATTGCAGTTGGCCTCCGTTTGGGCACATTGATTCGTGTTAGCCATAGATGTAGATGTGGATCTATTGTTGAAGAAAATGGAACACAGCTGCGAATTCAGTTCGGGTAGTTTTTCGTGACTCCATACCCTGGATATTTGGGTGGCCTTTGGTTTGGGATTCCACCTATGTGGATACTGTTGCAGCCTCCCATCTTATAACGACCTCAATCACGGAAGGTGCTGCAGCTACTTCTGCTGGGGAATTTAAAATTCGAAAATATTCAAATATAGAAGCATTTTATTAATTTTATCCCGTAGCAATTGAAACATATGGAGTATTCGGATCTCACGACCAGGAACTTCTAGAAGAAATTGGAAAAAAAATATAAAATGTACTAATGATTTCAGATCATATGCTTTTCTGATTCAGCGCATTAGTATGGCAATTCGAAGAGAAAACGCCCATCAGTTATGGGTACATTTCCCTCATCCCAAAAACTGGATGAAATTTTCTTAAAGCCTCAAAAATCTATCATTCAAAGACGGGAATGCCTTGATAAATCAAAGAAAAATACAATTCTGATGCAACGACGCGATAGGAGACTGTTTGATAGAGATTATTCGTATGATGTCAGCGTCAGTGATGTATGCAGTTATAACAACGACAACACCATCAGTCCACTTGTGCATGAAAACGCCCAAATTTTCGGACTCATTGGGTTAAAAAACATTGGCAACACCTGCTCCATGAATACAATGTTTATCGAATACCAGATGGTTGCTAGAGTATCTGACATCAGACGAGCATACAAGGGATATCAACACAAGCACATCATGTACGGAGGGTGCTTTGATGAAACCATTTGCGTTAGTGAAGAAGGACCTTTGGACTGTTTCTCTGAAGAGCCAGATACGAAGATTCGCACCTCTTCTCATGGGATACGATCAACAGGACGTCCAAGAATTCCTCGAATATTCTTTGGAAGCCGTTCATGAAGATGTAAACAGAGTAATGGAAGAGCCCAAACCTATTCTGATAGGAATTGATGAGAAATTGAGCGACCATGAAAAGGCACAGGAGTCTTGGTCACGATATCCAAAAATGGGCAACTCAAAAATTCTTAATGACTTTCAACTGAAATCAACGTTCAATTGTTTTTTCTGTGGCCATTCTGTCTCTTTTGACCCCTTCTGGAACTCTGGAGGTCATATTCCGTAGAGATCTGGCCAGCTGAGTTTGTCACAATGTTTAGAGTCATTTACTAAGGAACAAACTTTGGATGGCAAACAGAAACCAACTTGATGTGAATGTAACGAAACGGAAAAATGCACAATGTCATTATCTATACATAAATTCCCGAAAATACAAGTTCTTCATTCGATACGATTCTCGCCAATATATAGATTCTGGGAAAAATTGAATGTCACCATTGACTTTTCTCTCGAAGGAATGGACATGGGTAATTATGCAACAGATAACAGAACTCTATGTTCGACAACTTGTGAGTTGTGTCCAATCATAGTGGAACAACGTATAGCGGACCCTACACACCTCACTGTAGGCACCCTTATGCAGACACATGGCACGAGTACAATGACTCGAGAGTATCACGGATATCACCAAAATCCCTCATGAGTGGTGAAGCATTCGTCCTGTTCTATGAGCAAGAGAGCACCAAAACATTCCTCAAAAAAAAAATTTTGTATATAAAGTTCGAAGAGTTGAATAAGTTCATTAATAGTGGATAATATACACCACTTAGTCGAAAAATAACGTTACATACTTAAAAAAATCGAACAAAAGTCAAACATATTTATTCACAAACATGGAATCATATTGTGTAAAAGTGTGGTAGGGTCCCGAATGAGATATGTAATTGGTTGGAGTGACGTATCAAGAACTCACCTACAACCTCTCGATGTTTTCTAGATGACGCATCCTACAGAAAGGCTATGTCTACAGAAGCAACCTCCTTCATTCAGAACCTCACAGTGTTCCATAAATGTCATTAATGTACAAAACAAAAATCACAATTAGCTAATAACGTCCAATCATCAATGCGCTACGAGTCAAAACCACAAAATCGTTATACTACCGGTGCCCAAATCATTTGGAAAAAAAATATGAATAATTAGGTCCAAAACTATATATCCTTCGACCTGAATGATTGAGATGTGAATCGAACCTCAATAGGTTCCGTTATTCAGTTCTCAAAGATACAGCCCGATTACAAACAAATTGGTTGATAAACAGAAGTACCTTAATTAGTAATTAGAGTTAATGTGTTTTCATTGCGAATATATAATGTGTGAAGTGAATTGAACTATGCTTGTTTTACCTGGTTGTATTGATTTTTGATGGGAAAAAAAGAAAACGTGAATAAATTCAAATTTGAATTTGTTTGATAGAGTCAACATTTACGAACATTTGCGTGTGAACATTCAAGAGTATAAATGCATATTGAATTTATTATTCATTCAATCGGGCAAAAGTCGGAAATGGCCTCTTTCCATCATTTGACCACGTAGCCGTATACTGTTCATATGTAGCATAGCTGAGCTTTCCGTACTCTTTGACACTAGCGGTTACCAGGGTCGATACTTACTTACCCCATTTTCATAAATTTTTCAAACATTTTTAGTGACAGTTGTACTGTGCAGTTCTGTCTTCTGGGGTTTCCGCATTCACTTTTGTACATACTTTCAATCTGTTTTTTCGCTTCTTTCCTTCCTTTCCCTCACTGTATCTCCTTAATTTTATTTCTATAGCAATTTCAGTTCTTCGTTTAGTCCCGCCTCTAACTTTATCATGACGACCATGTCCTAGCTTCAAAGAGTTCCAACGTATTTACTATTTGCCTTAATCCCCTGAATCATCCTTCTTTATAAAATGGAACAAGAATTAGGAACCAATGAATTTCGCACAAATCTACAGCAATTTGGAACCACCGCAGTGCAGAAGAGGATATAGTCGAAGTTGTTCAATACAATACAATGTGATCACATACAGGGCTTTTCACGATGAGCGTTAATGAGATGTTTCTTGCAAACCAGACGACGGTTCAACCTGAAAATTCCACATTGTGCATAAATGAATATGATCTATATGCCTAAAATATTTTAGACGATGCGGATTTGCCTCTTCTACTATAAATTGGCGGCTATTTTGATTTTTCGGATGGAACACCCTGTATATAATATCATATTATGATTTCTTATCATTTTTTCAACAACTTCATGTACTATTTCCCCATACCTATCTATTACCGTTTAAAAGATATAAACTTATTCCGTTTTTTTTTCAACAAACGTACTTTTATAAACGCTGATGATTTCGAACTCTCTGGTACTAAGATGATCAAATTCGAAATGGAGTGGAGTGATACCATGAGGATCTTTAATTCGAGCCATATTTTCATTTGCCTCATACAGGATCTTTAAAAAATGCAGATACTTTGTTCACATGAAAAACTGAACGGAAGTCAACTTTTTCAGGAGGAACACCCTGTATATTTCCACATTTTTGTCCTCTACATCTAATTTTAGACTGACTTTGTTCAGATAATCATATTTCGATTTCGTACCGTTTTCGAGATAAAATGTTTAAAACAGAAACTGACGTGGTTTCCTTGTATTCATCACTTATTTTTGAAATTTAACAGATTCTGTTCGATGTTTCTCCATCAGTCACAGATAATACAATGAATTAATAATTATTAAAATACTCTTCAACCTTCAAATGAAACTTCTCTTCAAACAATAGTTTTATTAACGCTGACACACGAACTGAAAATAATTTCATGAATTAGTAAGTTAATTCAATCCTCAGTGTATTTCAGAATATATTCGAACACATCCCCACCTCTACTTAAATGAACATGTAATCTCTTCAGAATATTTTTATGTGTAGCGCTTCTGATTGAGTCTGGAGTTAAACTATTGGAAGCAGTTCTAACTCTCGATTTCATATCTTCCATTGTTGTTACTGGGTTGGAGTAAACCATATTTTTGATGAAAACCCACACAGAATAATCTAATGGATTGCCATCTGGTGTTCTAGGAGGCCAACGGAAAGGTCCATTATTACCAATCCATCTGTCTTCGAAAATTTCAGTTAAAGCTTCGCTTACTGAACGAGAATTATGGGATAGAGCACCATCCATTTGGTACCATACACGTTCTCTTCATAACCTATTATTTAAAATCATTTGAATTCCATTTCTTAGTGAATCTTCATATTTTGTTGCATTCAAATTATCATCATGAAACTCGATATGGAAAATTGACCCATTCTTTATGGAACAAAATACAATAAATTGCCATATTTCTTCAAAACTCCTTTGGCGAACGACCCATAGGGATTTTCTGAGGCCCAATAATGACTGTTGTGTCTATTGAAAATTCCATTTTTTGTAAACTTGGCCTCATCTGTCCATATGATACTGTCAAGGAAATGTTCATCCTCTTGAGTCTTGACAAGTAAACATTCAAAGAATTCCACTCTACGGAGCAAATCAGTCCCTTTCAGATGTTGGACACAGTAGAATTTATGGGGATGCCATTTGTGCCTATTAAGAATGCAATAAATTGTCACGTACCTATCTCCCTTTCAGCCTCGTGTAGAGAAGCATTTGGAAATGCATGAAAGATTTCCAAAACTGTTATGTCATCATCATCCACTTTAGGCTTTCTACAAATGATTTTTGGACGGAAGGTTCCATTCAACCTACAGTTTTTTAGTGATCGATTTATCACATTATTATTCGGCTTCGGAAGTTGTGGATATCTTTCATGGGTAAATATTTAGTTACATCACACATGCACTCCGAATATGGGGAAAACACTTTTCTTACGTGTTTTTGCCTCCTGAACACGAATCCGGAAGAAAAACGCGGCGGACTCATACCGTTTCAGAGTTATATAGGTTTTTCAACTGAAACTAACCTCAATTTCAAGCACCGTTTTCTCGCACAAAATCACTCAAAATGCCTCCTTCTTCATACCAGCATAAACAATACACCCTTAATCACTTATTTTCGGCACAACTTTGCACAAAATATCGACGTTTTTATCGAAAAAATCATATTTCTTACACTGTTGCATATGAACAATTTTCGTTCATGTGACAGGAGAAGTTTAGTAACTCTGCCTGATTTTTTCATGTTGGCAATAAGTGAAGCACCGCTAAAATGGTTAGAAAATGGTTAGAAAAAAACAATTGCACACATAAATGAAGTAGCAACTTTTGCTTACATTTGAATTCGAAAAGTTGGCGGTGCTTCACTTATTGCCAACATGAAAAAATCAGGCAGAGTTACTAAACTTCTCCTGTCACATGAACGAGAATTGTTCATATGCAACAGTGTAAGAAATATGATTTTCGATAAAACGTCGATATTTTGTGCAAAGTTGTGCCGAAAATGAGTGATTAAGGTGTATTGTTTATGCTGATATAAAGAAGGAGGCATTTTGAGTGATTTTTGTGCGAGAAAACGGTGCTTGAAATTGAGGTTAGTTTCAGTTGAAAACCTATATAACTCTGAAACGGTATGAGTCCGCCGCGTTTTTCTTCCGGATTCGTGTTCAGGAGGCAAAAACACGTAAGAAAAGTGTTTTCCCCATATTCGGAGTGCATGTGTGATGTAACTAAATATTTACCCTTTCATGAAATACTCGGCATGTTCTACTTGCAATTCTATTGCACTCACCATGAATTATTAATAAATTCAAGAAATCTTCATATCTGTTACCTAATCTTGACATTTTTCTATTATAATTGGTATCACAATCAGTCAAAACGACCAACGAAAGTTTGACGTTTCAAAATTGGATCATTCATTTTTCCAAAGCACACAATAAAAAAATATAAATTTGCAATGTTGTACGGTAGAGACACTCAATACCACAATGCATACAAATTGTAACTTTTTTTAAGGTACATATCAATTCTGAATTGACTGACTAAGTGATGAATACAAGGAAACCACGTCACTTTCTCTTTGAAACAGTTTTTCTCGAAAACGGTTCGAAAGCGAAATAGGATTATCTGAACAAAGTCAATCTGAAATGGGATGTAGAACAAAAAAATGTGGAAATATACAGGGTGTTCCATTTGAAAAAATTGACTTCTACTCATTTTTTCATGTGAACAAAGTATCTGCATTTTTTAAGAATCCTGTACGGGGCAAATGAAAATATGACTCGAAGTGAAGATCCTCATGGTATCACCACACTCCATTTCGAATTTGATCGTCTTAGTACCAGAGAGTTCAAGATTATCAGCGTTTATAAAAGTACATGTTTGATAAAAAAAAATCGAAATTAATTCATATCTTCTAAACGGTAACAGATAGGTTTGGGAAATAGTACATGAAGTTGTTGACAAATTGATAAGAAACCATAATATGATATTATATACAGGGTGTTCCATCTGAAAAATCAAAGTAGCCACTACTTTATATTGGAAGCGGGAACGCCGCATCGTCTAAAATATTTTAGGCGTGTAGATCATATCAATTTATGCATACTGTGAAATTTTTAGGTTGATCCGTTGTCTGGTTTGCCAGAAACGTCCAATTTACGCTCATCGTGAAAAGCCCTGTATATAAATGGTGTTCTATGCCTAAAAGGGGGAAGAGGGAGTGAAAATGGGAGTGAAAGTGAGAGTACCTTCAGTTTTGAAGTAGGAGTCATGGAAATTGTTAATTGGGTTTTTCTTCTCAAACAAAGAAAAACATTTCAAAATTCAAAACCCTTTAGGAATTGAAATGGGGGCTTAAAGTTCGTATAGAAGTACCGTTAGTTCGTTTCATAATAATTTGTATGCGAGATTGATGTTACAAATAGAGAATTACGCGTTCCAGTGTTTTTGGAACTTTAACCTGTGCTCCGAGTGGTGTGGTAATAATGTATTTCTACAGGGGATTTGAAGTTTTTTGTCCAAATGAGGCAAAAACTGGTAACTATATAGCTGTTCGAAGTTAAGAACTCCTATTTCATTCAAGAAATGCTCGGTTCTGTGTCTGACTAAAGTTTATCTATCTGACCAGTTGCGGCCGAAGAGAATAGTATCTGCTTCAACCGGACCACTTGCGGCCGCTCATCAGGAAAGATACGTGAACATACCTACTTATTGGCCAAATATCTTTATAGTTCCAGAAATATATTTAATGAAAACGATAAGAATGATATGAAACCAAATCACATCGGTACAAATAACTAATACCCACCATATTCTAATTTATGAATATAACTGAGAGATTTCAAGCATTCGAAGAAGTTGATTCCACTATCCATATATTCTATAATAATTTTATCAATACTGTTGTCAATGTTCACATATTGTTTTTTCCCAAGCTTTTCTTCAAGGTTGAGGTCATGTTGATGGGTATGAAATCCCAATGGGGCGATTAATTTTTCAGGATTCCAATCGACTCAAATATGTTAGGTTTAGGTTAATGAACTAGCCCATTCAAACGGTTATGCCATCCTCCGACACTGTTCGTTGTTATGTGTCTTTGGTTATGAACATTCCAAATATCAATTGGACAACTGAGGTTTTTCATCCAATTATTCACAAAATAGTCATTCAATAAATCAATTTGAGCATTTTCCATAGTGACTAAATAACCATCTACCACATAACTGACTGGAAGGAACGCCAAAGAAGTGGAAATTATATCCTGAAATTTGTATATTCGAAATTATTGTTTTTATAGCCAGTCCAGCCACCTCTTCAGAATTTTTATTGAAATAGGATTCCAATTCGTATGCGTATTCAGTAGTTTTATAAACATCGCATATGCCTGCGTTCTCTTGTTTGGTAAAAGGGAATAAACCGCTGGAATTATGTTTGTCTTCTATTTACTACTTCCAATGTCCACATGTACACTATACAACTAATAAAAAAGTTCTTTTCCTTTCAATTCCAGATTTGGTGGCGCAAATTACGATCTTGTTCTCACCAACACCATCTTCAACTATCGAGAAGGAAAAATTATCTTCTGAATTGAAGATATTCCCGAAGCAATCCATGTTTTCGCATTCCACTGGATCTTCAATTGTACCAATTGAATTGTACTTGTGTCTGTTTAGGACTGTCCTGACGGATTCAAATTTGGGTATTGATGTGACGGAATCCAGACCACGGTCGTAGATTTTTCTTACTTCTGCCTCATATATTTCCGACATAGGACGTCTGATATTTTCTTCTTCCCTGGCGCTTTTTTTCAACTATCGAGATGTTTTTGAACTTCATTCAGGGCTTCATCAGGTTCACACGCATGATCGGTAACCATTAATTCAAAGTCATCGCTGTTATCACTAACAATTCTGCCACAACACCTGTCTTTCTCTTTTTTGCAAACCCAAGTTCTGCCATCAAGTCTTTCATTTTTTAAGCGGTATCGATGTCTCTGGCATATCGCACAAGGTTCACCTTTACTTGTCTCGATTATTTTCAATTTCTCAATATCATTTTGAATTTCACAACAGTTTTCTTTTCGATTATTACACACTGACTAGTAAAATATTACTGATTTCAAAATACTCTTTCATATCGTTTGTGACGTGTTTTACTAGGAACTGTTTTAATACCCCTCAAACTCCCAGAAAATCACGTTATTTATGACGCCTGAATTTTAGGCAGGAAATATTTTACTTTCTCTATTCTGAATTTCGGGCGCCAGATTTTATAGTGGTTTTCTCCACGCACTAGGGTAGCTACAGATGGAGATACGGAACGTCCAGGGGTCTGGTATGTTGACACTTCTTGAATCTTCACAAAATACTGTAGGCTTCTAGTAAAATTTTTGGATACTGAACGCCGTTTGCTTTTATATCTCCCAAAGAGACAGACAGAAATGACTCTGTTTGGTTTTTCGTTACAAATTTCTTTTTTTTTTACAACCTGACTGAATACGTCTGTTGCGTAACTTTGATACTTTATATGAAATAGAAAAGGTTTTGTTTTTTTTCACTGTAACACAGTGTGTAATATGTTTTAAATTAACTGGTATATTCAATTGCTTACATCGTTTTGTCACAACAATTTTCAAATACAAGTATTTTTGCCTAAATCTAAACAAAATCGGTCTGAACACCTCTAAATAGGGGTAATATAAATAAACCCATATATATACACAATCCTATTAATATACTAGTAACAAAAATGATAATTTATATTCACATAGCCATAACATATATATCATCTGGGATGGCAATCTATGAATGAATTATATTTTTTTTTTTTCATCGATTCGATAATTGCCCAAATAAGGATTTGGTATTTTACAATAGCCATGTCATAACTGCTAAATAGTGGGTAATATGGACCACTTAGTAGAAAAGTACATACAAATTGAGTACCGATAGTTTTGAAGATTGACATTTATAGGGGTGTGAAGTAGTGAAAATTAGGGTTGAAAGTTTGTATAGGAGTACCGTTAGTTTTCAAGTTGGGGTCCTAAAAATTGGTATTTAGGATCTTTGTTACGCTGCCAAACTTTCGACAAACTTTTTTATGACTACAGAAATCGAAAAAAATATTCGTTGTATAAATTTACAGGTAGAATTGAATTGAATTTGTGGATGTGTGATTCCATTTCCACAAAGAAAAATTATCACATTGATCAAGGTTCAAGACCAGTTCATTATTTCATCTTGGGGGGGACAATAATCATGTGAGAAACTATGAATAAATTCTGCCAAGTTGGTCGATAGCAGTCCCATTATAATTTATAGAGAAATGACCCTTCTCTCATGAACCTTTTTGTCACGAAAAACTTCGATGTATTCTCAGGTCAACCTCAATTTTTCTCCATACAGGGGAATGCAAATTATACATGTGAAAAACTGTGAACGAAAAATATACAACGGAAAAACATTACACAGATATATATTAATTTCTCTGGTCATCATGAAAAGTTTATATTTTTTTTACTCAAACCATATTTATTTTTCTATACTAATAGTTATTCAACGTAGGTGATCCATCTCATACTGTGGAGGTGATATTACTAGGTAGGTGAGAAATCATACAGTCTAACTCCACCAAAAAATAATTTTAATACCAATGTGGCACGAAGATTTACATCAGGAACTGGACATGTTCCGAAGGATTGATCCTTCATCATCAGCAAAATGGTTGCAAGCAGATCTGGAGACGAAATAAAATGTTACAATTACAAGGGGCAAACATTAAGAGAAAAATAACCTACCATTGTATGGTGAAAAAAATTATGAAAAAAAGACTTTATAAATCCTTTGCAATTTAAAATAATTGTTAGGACTAACCACGGTTCCTAACACTAGTGAACCCGCACTGGATGCGGACACAATAATGTTATTGTAGTTATATTTTTTGGTGTAATTATTTCATAATTTTTTCCACCATACAACGGTACGTTATTTTTCTCTCAATGTTTGCCCCTTGTAATTGTAACATTTTACTTCCCCTTTAGATCTGCTTGTGAGCTCTCCCATTTTGTTGATGATGAAGGATTATTCCTTCGAAACATGTCCAGTTCCTGTTGTAAATCTTCGTGCCACATCGGTATTGAAATTATTTTTTGGTGGAGTTGGACTGTATGATTTCTCACCTACCTACTAATAGTTATTTTCCGTATGCCATTTCCATATTACGAATAACAGATTAGGATAAGATAACAGCTCCATCGTCTTTTTTCAACATTGAATTTTTTTTTTTCACTTAGTTACCCTCAGATTCCGGATAGGTAGTAGGAAGAAGTATCAGGAGAATTTTACTCATTTGTTTCTTCGACTTTTGTTTTTTTTTTAATTTGTATTTTTGTCCATATCGGGAAACTGAAGTTGATAAGGCAGAAAACTACCCAATCGGGATGTAGCTTAGTTAGAGGTTGAAATGATATAAGTTTAACCTATAATGTTGAACGGGATATAACTCAGATCATTTACTTTTTTTTACATAGATATAGTTTACCTTATTTCTTTACTCCGTAGTTGAAGAGCAGATTTTCATTTTACGTTCACCTTATATACTGAATCCTGAACTATATTGCAGGGATGAGCAAGGAAGATAGACAACTGATCATAAACAATGTTCAAATTATAATACATTCAGCGGCCTCCGTCCGTTTCGACGACAGCTTGAAATATTCCATCATACTGAACGTACGAGGTACGAGAGAAGTTGTCAACTTAGCCTTGGAAGTTGAGAATCTATCAGTATTCGTTCATATTTCAACGACATATTGCAATACCGACAAAAATGTTGTCGAAGAGAAGATTTATCCATCTCATGCTGACTGGAGGAGCTCCATCGAACTAGCAGAAATGTGTGATGACCATACACTCAATTCTATGACAATTAAGTACATTCATCCATTGCCGAATACATATACGTTCGCCAAGTCTCTTTCAGAACATGTTGTGAACGATATGTGTGAAGGAAAAATCCCCGCTGTTATAATTAGGCCTTCTATTGGTGAGTGCAATTTCCAATCATAACACATAAGTTCTAATTGGAAAAATATATTAATAATCTGAGTAGAGAGATGGGGGGACTCTTTTAGCAATCATATCATCTGTTTTTACTCCATGTGTATTTTCATTTATTGTGAATAAATCATACATTTCTTCTGAAAGATTTCAGAAATTCATATAGGCGCTGATATCTCAAACCATAACAAAATGTATCTGCTGCCTGTGATTCAAATGACCAATCTCACCGTAAGTTATTCGGTTATCTCCTAGGTGGACATGACTTCATTATGCATTCCTATCCGTCCCATAATATGACTTCGTTTTATGAACATCTTAGTATCCCGAAATGATAGATATATATATATATATATATATATATATATATATTTATTAATCCTCATAGGTCATGGATATGACATATAATAAGTCGGTAAAGAAACAATATAAACAATTACAAAGTAGTACAATTTATCTAGACAATAAAAACAGTGACATTCACCAGTAAGTTATGAGTCAGCTCATTAACTGAGTAAATTCTTGTAGAAAATAAAACGGGTTTTCCCGAAGATATTTTTTTATTGCAGTTTTTTTTTCTCGCATGCAGTATCCTTTATTTCTTGAGGTAGCAGGATGAAAAATGGAGGTTCAGCACAGACTTGTGTATGTTATTTTCTTTTCTCGTAGGGTATTCATGCACATCTTGATTTTTTTATCCATTTATTCAAGTTGTGGAAAGTGTAAATTGATAATTTGTATGGGTGATGATATTGGTCATCATTTTGTTCTGGGTGAAGGTTTGAAGCTTGGCACACGTTTTTGAAAAAACAGACGATACCAAATGCGAAGCCGAGGCACAGGAAAAAACATTGCTGGTGGTTATTTGGCCCCATAACTCATCTATTCATGATAGTATTAGGATATTTGTTTGAAATTTGTTTTTCATCCAGTTTGTTCCAATACTAATTGCCCCTCTCAGTCGATCTCATATATCAATTCGCTGAGAATATACACTCACATACCTCAAAGCACTGAGACCGATATGTGCAAACAACATAAGTTTGAAAAGGAAGGTTTTAAAGCTAATAAATCATGTAAAAACTGACAACAAGTCCGTGTTTGGCAAAAAGGGCACAGTTTTCCGAAAGATCCCTCGGAATATGCGCACGAGGCCAAAATGAGATCCAAATTTGAATAATGCTCAGAAAGGACTTGTTCAGTTTAGTCCTTTGCGAAAGCAAAAAAGAGAACCCAATTTAATGTTTTCTTCTCACCGAAAGTGAAACACTTGCCACCATTCCTGAAGGGAAAGTCAAACTAGTAGCCGAAATATTTGCCTAGAATCTGGATCCATGAGAGAGTGCACCACCCACAATCACTTTTGTTGATTGACGAATGACTGAAGGTCTTCATCAGCAACGAACAATTGCATGTATCTTTCCCAATGTGTTTACCAATAAAGCTACATGACCGCAAGAATTTTTCCAGTGGTTCTCAAGAGATGTCTACTGAATTTTATTCAACTGGAAAACCACTTTGTTATAGTGCATCCCTAAAAATGGAAATCATAGTTTTTCCGAAACCTCTATGCCTATTGCCTGTCAGCTTGAATGTGGTGGAGAGAACCATCAATATCGATTGATGGGATATTTTGTGAGATTGGTATAATCAGAACATGTCTACAGGGCAATTGTGCACCTACGGTGACACATGTATCGTACGTCTCGAGCCAAGAACATGATGAATCCCTTGCTGAGTCCTAGATATCCAGATAGAATTTGACATCAGAGCCGTTTTCCTGAACATACATCCCATGACCTGCCTTTCCAACTATGCGTTGGTATATCTAGTTTTGTTGTGAATAGATTGATGAATAATGTCGTGAATAGAGTATCCTTCAACAATGTCTCTATCAACGTAAATGTTTTTTTCCATATATTAGGGACCTGTTGAGATGGACCAGAAGTATGTCTATTTTTTCGCAGACGATAGCAAATAATTTTTTTTAATTTCAAATTATATATGACAGCCCAGAAAACTTTACTAGCACCAAAAAAAAGCACGATCTGTGAATGTGGACCTGGAAAGAATCCTGAATTGAGGATCGTATAACTTAGTGGAATCCAGTGCCACCAAAGTCCAAGCATTTTTTTTTCTCCAGAAGATCTGATACAACTATGACTAATGTTAAGATTTCAGAAAGATGAATCAGCGTGCAATTGTGAATACATATGCTTTAAGTGAATATCTATAACAATCTCTTATGGGATGATCTGTGCTAAAATTTATTTCACGCCACAAGTTCCACTACTTATAAATCTTAGATTTGCCCCATGTTTCCATTAGTGGGGATTCTTTGCTCATTGGAGTCCTTCTCATATATATATATATATATATATTTACTTAATTTCTTGACCACATATGTTTATATTCTTTATTTTCTCGGAATAAGGGCCTTAGTCAGTCTATATATTTTTTATTTTATTCCACGTTCCGACATTGTTTATGTCATCTTCAGGTAAACTTTGAAATAATGTAAAACATGTAAAGTTATCTAACGTATTATGTTCTTAACTTTACATGTTTCACATTATTTTAAAGTTTACCTGAAGATGACATAAACAATGATTTTTTTTCTCATAATTGGCATTTCTCAATATAATAACAAAAAATATTTTTTTTTATTTAGTTAACAATTTATTTTAAACAAATCTCATTATATTTCTTTTCTGAAACTACCAAAAATTACAAATACAACCATATACAACAGGGGGTCGTTCTGTTTTTAATTTTTTTATAGATTTTTATAGAATTACGGTATAAAATTATTTCGACGCCTTGTTGCATATGGTTGTTTTTGTAATTCCCAGTAGTTTCAAATGAAAATATGAGATTTGGAATTTGTTTTTTCCAAATTGTTAAATTACTAAACAATTAAATTTTTATTAATTTTTTTTTGTGCTTTTATTGAGAAATGCCAATAAAGATTTGAAAAAAATTCTATATGATTATTCAAATAATGGAAATAAAAAAAAACAATTATAAACAATATATTTTTTCAGAATACTCCTTTTGAAAAATCATTATATTCTCTACACAACAAAATGGCCATAATATATTTTTTTTAATATTAAACCAATAAATTAGTTTATAAAGAATTTTTAAACAAATATTCTCATTTTTTATTGAATGATTGTGTTTGATGCAAAAACAGCAATAGCAAAACATATGGAAATATATTTTTTTTAAATTTAAAAAATTATAATATACAAAATAAACAACTTTTGAAGACTTTCATAACGTGTTCCTGTTAAGTATGTATATATATATATATATATATATATATATATATATATATATATATATATAATATATATATATATATATATATATATATAATGAGAAGATAGTCGTTGCTGACTAGTTAGGTGTAACAAATTGATTATTGGGGTATGCAGCAAAAGAAAAAGTGTACTCTTTAAAGTTTGTCCAAGCTTTCGGAATGTTTTATATCCATCTTCAATGAAGAATTAAACAAATTAGTGTGTCATTCGGACCTTAAGGTACTAATAACTTACATCTTTGTTGAGATTAGTTTCTATGTTGTTTCAAAACCATAGATAATATCAAAATAGCGAACAAAACAGTCCTCACAATTAAGTCAATTTATTCCAAAGTGAAAGACAAAGTTCCAATGTTAGACAGCAGGAATGTTATATATAGTATACCTTGCCAGGGTTGTGACAAAGTGTATATTGGTCAAACTGCAAGATTATTAAAACAGAGATTAATATCCCATAAAAGTGATTTCAGGCACCATCCAGAAAGATGTGCTCTAGCAGATCACGTGAACAAATTCGACCATCATATTGTTATGATCAATCCTTTTACAAAAGAGAATTCAAACTTGCCACAGGATATCACCCACTATTCAACGTCACTGAGAGATAAGACAATCAGTTTTATTTCATTACCGAAAACGCATCCATAATTCTAACACTCGTCCGAACACAAACAAAACCATTAAAAAATCCCGATAAGCGACCGTCACACCAGCCCACATCATTAAGAGCCGTATCCGACTCATAAATCACAAGTTATCGCTACCGATAAATGTATAAACATCCTTGTTGGTCATTATTTCCCAGACTAGCCGACCGCTACCTGTCAGGCAGTAAAATATTATCCAATTATAACAGAAGATACGCGAGAACGAGTTAGACAAACAGAAGCCTTATCATGTTTACAAATGTCCCCTCATTAAAAAAGCTCATAAAACACACTAAGTCCCGCCCCAGCTTCCGATCGGAAGAATATTATAAAAGCCAACGGGAGCATAACGAAAAGAGTTAGTTAGTTCCGAACAGTAGTCCGTGGAATAATCACGTCTATCATACGTGAAGAAAATTAGTATGCATTCATATTAGTACCAGTGAAATATGTCACGAGAAATAAAATCTTTCCACGGGTAAACACCATATCGATTAACGAAATTCTAACATGACATCCTTTTAACTAGAGTCAGTGTAAAAACAATATTTCACCGCATAAATACGAACAATTCTAATCACTCTAATAATAGTTCAATTCATGTGTTGTAAATACGAAAGTACTCCCGTTGAAAATACTTTTCCAGTGTTGTGCATTCTCTCGATCGAATGACGTGTCTTTGCTGAATGTCCATAAAACTAAGCAAATAATTCATCCATGTAACCTGATCCGGTAACGAACCATGACAAGCGTTTGAGATAATAAAGCCGGTTAATCGTGAAATTCTTCGAGTGCGACCCAAGGAGAGCAACTGGACAATTCGACCTAGGTAATGAATTCCTATTATTGAAATTAATGTTTTGGTTTCCTATTCATATTATATGCTTTTCTTAATATACATGTTGTGCATACATATATCTCCCATAAAAACGAAACATTGTCGAGAGGTACTAAACCAGGGTCATTTGCCTTTAAGGGCACAATCCATAGTATTGAGAAATCACAAGTAAAAGTGGACATGTTGTTACCTATATCAAATGTTTTCCTTGTGTTCTTATTTGTTTGTTTATCTATGTCCTATACAATAATTTTGTCAATTTACTGTTGTTAAAAAAGGTGACTCAGTCTATAAAGATAGGAATGGATTATACAGGATTGAAAGGAAAATGTTTGTAGAGAGTGCAGTTCTTTAGTCATTTTATTTTATTTTTTATTTCTCCATTATTAACAGATTTTGTTTTTTTTTGATAATTTCTTGAAAGTTACCACAAAAGTGGCATTCTAAGGATAACAGTGTATTTTCTTTTCTCTTGTCTTATCTTATGTATAATTTCATTTATGAATATAAGTTTTCTTTGATTCCCAGTGCCTTTTTATTGATATAGAGTTCAGGCGAACGGTTTATACTCCCAAATAAACAACCTATGTTCCCTGGGTGTTAGAAAGAGGGTAATGGATACAGCCGCTCGTGTCCGTTAACTTCAGTGCAAATAAATTCTTTTATAAATTGCTGCTAATACCCAAAAAAATTGTAGTTTTTCGAGCAACTTTTCAACAAAGGACTAATCGAGTATAGGCTTTATATACTAGAAGCGTCCTTAGCGTCTTGGGCTATTTATACGGAATAACGAGTTGATCCAAACCAGTGGCGTTACCAGAGGGTTAATCTTTTGATAACGAAACAACGGCCTGAACGTCGTTTAGCCGGGGTGGAGATAATGAGTATTCCTAAGTAATAGTGTGGGATGTAACACTGATGTCAGGTGTGCGAGTAATAATTGAGGAAGTACATTAACGCATATATACAAATAAAACGTTCATACCGAACAATTCGCAGAACTCAATATCAGAAAAGTATAAGAAAGATTTTATTTAGTAAATAATTCATCCAAAAGGAGGAAAGTTCTCAATATGACTCCTCCAGGGGGACCTTCGTCAACAACAACTCCTGTAGTGCAGGTTCTGCCAAATCCAGAGCCAACAATAGCAATCACATTAGATAATATACCCTATTATAACGGGCAGACGAGTATCAAAGATTTTATTGGATAATTGAAGATACAGCCGCTCTAGCTGGATGGACAGAATTGCAAATAGTATCTATCGTTCGATTGAAACTAAGAGGCATTGCGAAACAACTCATTGACGCCGACAATCAATTGAGAAATACAGCAGTATGGAACGAATTGAAAAGAGGTTTACAGGAACAGTTTGGTATAGCTAAAATACCAGGGCAGGACAAAAGGGAATTATTAGAATGCCGACAACGTAGATCTGAAACTTGCCGCCAATTTTTGGCACGTCTGAAAGTTTGTGCTGCAAAAATTTTAGTCTTAACCGGAACAGCTGACGTAGATCGGATACTATTGCAACGCCACGAGCAAGATGTAATCACGCAGTTTGCTATGGGATTATTGGACCCTATCAGGAAACGCATACTATCCGCTAGTCCTGATACACTGACCGAAGCTATCGAACTAGCCGATAAAGAAGAGCTCATAGAAAACCTAACTAGGCCAGGAGAGAAGTTTTAGAAATGTCACAGCAAATGGACCACCAGCAACGATAAAGACCTGCCAGTATTGTCGTAGAAGAGGACATGAAATTAGGGACTGTAGGTTAAAAAACAGAACTTGTTTCAATTGTAATCAGCCGGGTCATATGTCATACAACTGTAAAAACAGGAATGGACAAAGAAATATGGACAGAAGAAATTTAAATGGCCACCCGGTTCACAATTCTCCTCCGTTGGGAACCGCAGACAACCGCCATTAAAACGCAACACGGTAAATAGGAGGCCAACACACACGATACTAACCTATACCACGGGAGAAGCCCAGCGAAACGTCATAGTTCTAGAAATTGATGGAATTTTTCGCACTACCCTGGTAGACACGGGTGCCGAAGTATCGTTGGCCCACGTTAGCATTACGCACGGTATGAAAGTTAATTACGAAGAAAAATTCAATTTAAAAGACGTACAGGGAAATAGAATTCCATATATAGGTACCGTAGTTTTGCCAATAAAACTGAATGAAAGAACCCAAATCGAGCACGAATTTATATTAATCGAAACGAAACATTTGAGCACAGAAATAATTTTAGGTCTAGACTTTCTGCAAAAGTATCAAGTAAAGCTAGATTGGAGAGCAAACAAAATGTATTTGATGGAAGAAATAATTGAACTCCACCACGAGCCAAAACGCATTTATCATACGGAAAATGAGAAGGAAAACCAATGGGACAAACGACTAGAAAATTTAGAGCAACAGTTGAAAGAATTTACTACTACGATAGATAGCTGGACGAAAACGATGTCTAAAGAAAAACTCGGTCAGATAAGGGAGGCGCCGCCCGCATCAGACTGCGAAGTATTTGGAACTAAATTTTCACATCCAGAAATGAGGTCGGCCGACTCAAACAGCAATCGAGTAGAAAATCCAGGACAGGCAGAAGAACGTGATTTAAAGGAGACACGGTATCAAGAGAAAGCCACGTCCACTGAAAAACCAAAAAAGTCGAAAAGGAAAAGGAAAAATAGAGATAAGCGTTTACAGAAGCAGAACAGGAATAAGGATTTAATGGAGACCTTGTTCACTGACAGAACGACGAACAATAGAGAAAAGAAAATCTCACCACGAGGGGATGAGAAAACTTCGCCATCCATCGGGAATATTGGGACAGCCGTGACACCCTGTATATTAGGAAGGTTAGTTAGGCGATATGGCACGGGAAGCCTGAACGACATTCGTACTGAAAAAGCCAGTTCGTCCAAGGATGACTCTTTTACTGCCAGAGACATGGAAAAACTCCAAACTCTGAAAACGAAAATCGTGGAAGACATCCCGCCGTTCGCACAGGACAGCCGAAAAGCAGAAATATGTCCGTCTAAGGGCGACAATTTCTCTCCTAAAGAAACAGGGAAGTGGAAAGGAAAATCTACATTATCCCGAAAACTCAACAGTGAGCAGGAAGAAAAGTCTGGGTATGAGAATATACGCACTAAACAGACCGACAGACGATACGAGGAGGCAAATACGAGCCAGGAACGGATGAAAACAAGGTATAGAAAAGTTTATGAAAATAAAGCCAGTCAAACAGAGAATGAAAGGCTTATCGGAAGGATAGAAACTCGGGACGCCGAATCTTCCAGAAGTAAACAAGAAATAGTTATACAGGGAGGTGAAAAAGTATTAACAAAATTATAGAAGCATTGATAGAGAAATAAGGAACTGATCATACCCCGGAAACATATTATAGCTCATGGTTTCGAGGCCGATACAGAAAATAAAGTGGAAACTACGACGAATGGACTCATGATCCGTAGCATAAACCTACAAGATGAACAGAAAATTTTACAACAATTACATCTCGAGAATCCAACGGAAGAAGCTCAAATTAAATTGGCCACCCTCATCAAGGAGTACATTGATGTATTTAAGGCCCCTAGTCAAAAATTAACTTGTACCCATCTAGTAAAGCACAGGATACACACTGAGGATGTTCCGCCTATTTCGAAACGACCTTATCGAATTCCTTACCAGCGGCAGAAGATAATGCACCAAGAAATTAAGGAATTGTTGGATAACGAAATAATAAAAGAATCCTGTAGCCCTTGGAGTTTTCCCGCGATCCTGGTTGAAAAAAAATTGCACCCCGGAGAAGATCCCCAGTTCAGACTGTGCATTGATTACAGGGAATTGAATGCCATCACGAAGACAGATTTTTTCCCATTACCACATATACAGGATACGATCGAAAAGTTGCAAGGTACTAGCTTATACAGTGTGATGGATCTAGCTAGTGGATATTTTCAAATTGAATTGGATGAAAGAGACAGAGAGAAGAGTGCCTTCTCCACACCAAACGGACACTACGAATTTCTCCGTATGCCTATGGGGATGAAGAACTCCCCTAGCACATGGTGCCGGCAGATGGAGAACATTTTTGCGAAATATATAGGTAAGGAGTGCTTAGTATACTTGGACGATATCATCGTTTTTAGTGGACCAAACATCTCGGAACATTTAGACAGATTACGCAATGTTTTCGAACAAATGAGGAGCAGTAATTTGAAATTCAAGGCAACTAAATGTAATTTTATGCAAAAAGAAGCAAAATATCTTGGACATATTATCTCAGAGAAAGGTTGTCAAACAGATCCCGAAAAAACCAAAATTATCAAGGACTATCCACCACCAAGAAAAGTGAAAGACATCCGAGCATTTTTGGGATTATGCGGATTTTACCGAAAGTTTGTACCAAACTTCTCGAAGATATCCCAACCGCTTACAGCACTCACCAAAAAAGAGGTAAAATTCCAGTGGGGACAAGAACAACAAAAATCTTTCGATACCCTGAAAGAAGCTTTAATTTCTCCTCCGATCTTAAAGTATCCCGATTTTTCTCGACCTTTTGTGGTTACCACAGATGCCAGCGCGACCGCCATAAGTGGAATTTTGAGCCAAGAATATTCTGGATTCGAACATCCCATTTGTTACTCGAGCAGAACTTTGAATGCCGCTGAAACTAGGTACTCTACGATAGAAAGAGAATGTCTCGCAGTGATTTGGGCTGTAAAGAAATACAGGTGCTATCTGACTGGTACGCACTTTACCATCATTACCGATCACCGGCCATTGACTTATTTATTGTCTATCAAAGATCCAAGTAGCAGGCTAGCCAAATGGGCCATGGCACTCCTGGAATTCTCATTTACTATCAAATACAGACCAGGCCGAGATAATATAAATGCCGATACCTTATCCAGGATAAAAACAGACGAACATAGTGCGGAAATGACTCAAAGAATAACAGAAGACTGCCAAGTACGTGTGCTTAGTAAATCCAGTGAAAACATAGAACCTGTAGTTGAAACGTTATGGCACTTGGACGACATCCGCATAATGCAGAAGACAGACCCCCAAATTTCTGCATTAGTACCTACATTGACCGACGAAGATGACAATTTTTATATTCACGAAGAAATTTTATACGTGAAACGACGAGTAGACGAGCGTCGGGACAAAATCTATGCTCCCAAGGTCATTAGAAAACAAATTATAAGTTTGTACCATGATAACATATTTTCTGGTCATGGAGGACAAAAGAAAACTCTAACCACTATCCAACGAGAATTTTACTGGCCTAGCATGAAGAAAGATATCAATGAATACATACAGAAATGTCATTCTTGCAACATTCATAAAACTACGAACCAAAAACCAACGGAAATGCAGAGAATGCCTATTCCGGAAGCAGTATTCGAAATTGTAGCCATCGATATAGTCGGACCACTAAACACCACCAGAAATGGAAACAAGTATATATTTACAGCAATTGATCACCTGACTCGATATGCCGAAGCCATTCCAATACCTAATATTACTGTCGAGACGGTAGCGAAAGTATTTGTAGAACATATCATCTTACGTTATGGAGCACCAAGATATTTATTGAGTGACAGAGGATCTCAATTTTTATCTGCTCTATTTGATGGAAATTAACCAACGACTAAAAATCAAGAAACATGAATACTACAGCATAGCTAATCCGCCACGAACGGCATCGTAGAACGATTCCATGGACACTTGAAAACTACATTATCACACCTAGTGACTGAACAACAATCCGATTGGGACGAACAGTTACCGTATGCTCTGGTGGCTATAAGAAATCAGATTCATTCATCCACACAGGAAAGCCCCTTTTTCTTAATGTTTGGCAGAGACATGCTACTACCACATCACCTAACATTAAGAGCACCCCGTATAAGGTATGATACCTTAGAAAACTACGCCTCAGAAATGGTCCAGAGATTGCAAGTTGCCCACCAAAAAGCCCGAAAATCCGTAGAAACTGCCGCGGAAAAATCACACCGAAATTTCAATAAAAAGACCAAATTGAAAGAGTTTCCCATAGGATCGTTAGCATATTTAAAGACACCTCCCAATGTCAGAGCCGGTCAAAAACTAGCTCGAAAAATTGTTACCACGATATACCGGACCGTGGAGAATTTTAAGAAAATTATCACCTGTCAATTTTGAAATACAACAGGTAGGAAAAACCAAAAGCCAAGTTGTACACGCAAATCGACTGAAAGTTTATAAGAATATAGAAATCCTAGAAGACTGTAGAAATGTAAAGAAGAAATCCCAAGGAAAGGGGAAAACCCCAACAAAGAACCCGAAATGGAGAATTTTGCATCATCCCGAAGAGTTGGAAAAATATCGTAATTTAAATAACAGCCACGAAACACGCGTAGGAAACGAAAATAGTGTAGGAACTGAACCCGTTTCAGAAATAGCGCTAACGCCTAGGCAAGACGAACTACCCCTAGAAAATGTGGACAGTTTCGAAAGTCGTAACCCCAGTGAAACATCGGACGAAGAACGGGAAAGCGTCCCTGAAGTAAATCATGGTTACCAAACAAGGTCGCGGGGACAGGTACCTGAGGAACCTTGGATTTTGACAAAAAACGGCAAACATCAGTAAAAACAATACTTCATGTAAATTGAAATGCACTGGGAATGCAACAAAGATATGTATATATATAGTTTTAATTAATTGAGAAACTCTAGGAGATGTATGTATGTATAGGATACAGTCTAACCGTGACCTAAATTGAAAAAAAAAAAAAAAATTTTTTTGATTTTTGCTTTCCTTGCCAAAACATAGTTTCAAATTGGTCTATTATCCTGGGACGTTAATAGAGACAACCATACCAAGTGAACCAGTGCGGAGAAAACACGAGACTATACCGCTAACCTAACCCGGTCAGCTGAACGATAAGTGAAGTTAATAGCCGTGATTATAAACATTGAACCATTCTACCTGCAGCGCGGTCACACCCTCCGAAACTCCCTAGTCCCTTCTTCACCAATCTCCGAGACATCTGTTTTGAAACAAGATATGAAGTAATCTTTTCAAAAGGGCAAGATACGCAGGTCAAACACTCGAAATTAAGGAACAAGTGTAGGGCCCAACGATGGAATTAGACCAGATGGGTTCAGCCGATTCCGTATCGACCGAAAATGAAACGATAAGAATTAACAGGTCAAAGTCGCAGTTAAAAATAATCTTGCTACTGGGGACTGTTATTTTTAATTATGAAATTCCCGGTACAGTTGGATTAATAGCCTACGACTGTCGAAATCCAACCGCCAATATTACTGCGATATCGTTAAGAGATGTACAAAAATGTCCCGAATTATCCAATGCATACACCGTACAGGATCTTCGTGTATACGCGGTTGAGAAACAGAAATTTGAAACCATTCATGTTAAGTCCTGTTTAGTAGAAATTACTCAACTGATGGTTCATTGTGGCATGTTCTCACATTCAGCGATTATACCGGATAGCCTAATTACATTTATGCAAACCGTAGGAAAATCAGAATGCTTAAAGATACATCAGTATTTGGAATACAGAGGTTTTTCTAGAGATATAATTAAATTACAGCCCAACACTACACAAACCGCGAGAATCGTGATAGCCGGAGAATTAGCGGAAAATGGTGAATGCCAAGGTGCCACTTATACCTTCCAAGGTAAGGTATATAAAGATGTTGTGGTTACTGCAACCGCAAAGATCATCTTGAAAGATTATTCCGCCATCGCACACTTGGATACCAATACAATTAGTTTGGAGAACCAACTCTCTTGCGAATTTAGTACAGGATATTGTATGGATGCGTTCCAAGGAGAAATAGCCTGGGACCCTATAAAACCTCATGAATGTAGAAGGTACCGACAACTCTACGAAGGAAAAGCCACGAAAATAATAGAGAAACTAAGTCAGACGGACATAAACCAATACATGGTTATTGAAGACAGGACGAAACTATTTGCCGTACAGTTAATTAAAAAGAAGAGAATTTGTGATTTTGAAATGTGGTTGACAGAACATCCCCGAATATTAATCATCGAACTACCAAGCAATATGACCCCATCTCAAGTAAACTTCGCTATTACCTCAGGGGAGCCAACTGCCGATATAATAACCTATGTAAATTCGAAATTTTTATACATAGAGCAATCGTTTAAGAGGAGTATGAACACGATGCTCGCCGATACTATTCACAGAAGGTGTATATTAAAAAGAGAAATTCTCAAGAATAGATTATTGATGGCACAACAATCTCCGAATCTCATATCACAGTTACTATCCCAAGACCCAGGGTATATTGCAAAAATAAATGGAGAAGTACTATATTTGTTGAAATGCACACCGGTTATAGTTCAAATCAGGAGAGAGAAAAACTGTTATCAAGAGTTGCCTGTGACATATTTAAACAAAACATATTTTATGGCGCCATTAACACGAACTATACAGGAAATAGGACAACAGATCGAATGTTCTTCAATCATTCCAGCCAAATATTATATAGAAGGTACTTGGTTAGCCTACGACCCTATCCCATAGCAGGAAATCCCTGTAGAATTATCCATAGGTGAAGAACAACAAATGCAACTAGCCAGAATACAACCTATTGGTGATGGTGGGATATACACAACCGAAGAAATGAGACAAGCCCAAGAAATAATACTTTTTCGTCCGAAAGACAAGCAGTAAATAATATTCTGATAAACAAAATGGCCAATAAGCCCGTATCAAATCAGGGTTTCTCTACGTTAAACCTGTTCAATCCCGAGGAGATAGAAAAACTAGCCAACAGCACTATGAAAAAACTATATGGAGTATTCACTTTCATTGGAGACGTAACCAGCAGTTTCTTAGGGATATATTTTGCATAAGGCTAATAAAATTCTGTATGGAAACAGCCATAAACATGATAGCCATACACAGAATCACTGGATGTACCTACCATGTAATCGCAGCTTTCTGGGATACGTTGACTCTACTTGTAATCAACCATAAATTACCCCGACAAGTTCCTGCAGAAATGTCGACAGATAACAATCTCACGGTTATTGAATCTCAACCTACCCAAACTGGCATTGAGATACCACCCCATCAGCCGAAAGAAACAATTTATGCGACGATAAAATCACATCCATTCAAAGGCCTATCTTGGACCCAAGAAACGAAAAATATATAATCAAAATAAATAAGGACATTTTATTACCTCTACGCGACGCTTGAACTAAAATTACTATAAATAATATGATCCTCACGTCCCGTCACAAATAAAAATAATCTTGTCCCAGTTCGCGATAGGAAGCTAAGAAAAGGGGACCCTTTTTCCAATGAATATTAAAAATAAGTGCCTCATTCCTAAGATAAGATAACTCCGAAAGGACGTTAAAGCTGACCCCATAAACAATTAACCCCTAGTGAGAATTAAAATAAAGAGATATCGATTCTATATAAATACGTGCGTGGGACTAGATTGACATTATTGTGCTCCGAATTCTTACACGAGACACCCCGTTAGTCAGCCAGCAAAGCTTTTGTTTATAAACCCAGTCGTGATCAACAAGTTACCAACACCAGCTACCCCATGGAGATGCTGCTAGACTCCGTAAAAGAAATCTCCAGTTTCGACACGAAGCGAAGCATCCTGAAGGCATCCGTAAACAATCTGCTCTACGACGTGAATACGTGGATGCAGAAACCGCCATCCGAGCACGTGCGCACTTACATCTCATATTCAATTTTGCACTTTAATCGCCATCATGCGGAATACATGAGACTACTGGACACCAGAAACATTACCCAGTGTGATTGTTTCCACTGCACCACCGAGAGTACCCGGCACTTGCAGACCCACACCGACAACCCTGGTCCGACGACAAACACTGAAAACACATCCACGAAGCCCGTATGCAATGGTCAGGTTTGCACCGACGATCGAAACCGACACGCACCACCCCGAAGGAAGACTAGACTGGACTCCACTAACCCCAACCGAGTCGCCAGCTATGTCTCAAGAACTGTAGCCGACTACACCTCCCCGGACGATGATTCTGATGACAACCCAAGTGATGCCCTAGCTGCCAGTTCGAGCATAATCACTCAGGCGTTCAACATCGCCATGTCACTCCCGACCGAGTGACAGATACCGGTCCTCAGGATCCCCGGAACTCGTAAATGGTGACGAGACAGAACTTTCTATTCAAGTTTGATGCCGTGCCAGTTGTAAAGTTTTTTTTTTTTGGGTACTTGTCACATTTTACTATTATTTTTAGTTTTATGAACTCTTATACAATGAACAGACATTATTTCTTTTCAAAACTTCATACATGCCAACTTGTGTTGTAGGTGTACAGCATTTTTTGTTTACTTATCTTATCTTTATTTTTTATAATAAACCTTTGAGATGATGAATACCATACTCAGCACAGACTATCATTTCTATAGGTAACAACAAAAGATGATTTCATACCATAAAACATGGAACCAAATATTTTCATTCAATAATGAACAAAAAGGTCCTATTATTCAGAGTAGAGACCTTTTACAGGGCAGTGACGATTTGTTATGATCAATCCTTTTACAAAGAGAATTCAAACTTGCCACAGGATATCACCCACTATTCAACGTCACTGAGAGATAAGACAATCAGTTTTATTTCATTACCGAAAACGCATCCATAATTCTAACACTCGTCCGAACACAAACAAAACCATTAAAAAATCCCGATAAGCGACAGTCACACCAGCCCACATCATTAAGAGCCGTATCCGACTCATAAATCACAAGTTATCGCTACCGATAAATGTATAAACATCCTTGTTGGTCATTATTTCCCAGACTAGCCGACCGCTACCTGTCAGGCAGTAAAATATTATCCAATTATAACAGAAGATACGCGAGAACGAGTTAGACAAACAGAAGCCTTATCATGTTTACAAATGTCCCCTCATTAAAAAAGCTCATAAAACACACTAAGTCCCGCCCCAGCTTCCGATCGGAAGAATATTATAAAAGCCAACGGGAGCATAACGAAAAGAGTTAGTTAGTTCCGAACAGTAGTCCGTGGAATAATCACGTCTATCATACGTGAAGAAAATTAGTATGCATTCATATTAGTACCAGTGAAATATGTCACGAGAAATAAAATCTTTCCACGGGTAAATACGAACAATTCTAATCACTCTAATAATAGTTCAATTCATGTGTTGTAAATACGAAAGTACTCCCGTTGAAAATACTTTTCCAGTGTTGTGCATTCTCTCGATCGAATGACGTGTCTTTGCTGAATGTCCATAAAACTAAGCAAATAATTCATCCATGTAACCTGATCCGGTAACGAACCATGACAAGCGTTTGAGATAATAAAGCCGGTTAATCGTGAAATTCTTCGAGTGCGACCCAAGGAGAGCAACTGGACAATTCGACCTAGGTAATGAATTCCTATTATTGAAATTAATGTTTTGGTTTCCTATTCATATTATATGCTTTTCTTAATATACATGTTGTGCATACATATATCTCCCATAAAACGAAACATTGTCGAGAGGTACTAAACCAGGGTCATTTGCCTTTAAGGGCACAATCCATAGTATTGAGAAATCACAAGTAAAAGTGGACATGTTGTTACCTATATCAAATGTTTTCCTTGTGTTCTTATTTGTTTGTTTATCTATGTCCTATACAATAATTTTGTCAATTTACTGTTGTTAAAAAAGGTGACTCAGTCTATAAAGATAGGAATGGATTATACAGGATTGAAAGGAAAATGTTTGTAGAGAGTGCAGTTCTTTAGTCATTTTATTTTATTTTTTATTTCTCCATTATTAACAGATTTTGTTTTTTTTGATAATTTCTTGAAAGTTACCACAAAAGTGGCATTCTAAGGATAACAGTGTATTTTCTTTTCTCTTGTCTTATCTTATGTATAATTTCATTTATGAATATAAGTTTTCTTTGATTCCCAGTGCCTTTTTATTGATATAGAGTTCAGGCGAACGGTATATACTCCCAAATAAACAACCTATGTTCCCTGGGTGTTAGAAAGAGGGTAATGGATACAGCCGCTCGTGTCCGTTAACTTCAGTGCAAATAAATTCTTTTATAAATTGCTGCTAATACCCAACAAAATTGTAGTTTTTCGAGCAACTTTTCAACAAAGGACTAATCGAGTATAGGCTTTATATACTAGAAGCGTCCTTAGCGTCTTAGGCTATTTATACGGAATAACGAGTTGATCCAAACCAGTGGCGTTACCAGAGGGTTAATCTTTTGATAACGAAACAACGGCCTGAACGTCGTTTAGCCGGGGTGGAGATAATGAGTATTCCTAAGTAATAGTGTGGGATGTAACAATATGTACTATGATGAAGTTAAAATATTAACTAATGAACGGCACACTGCTGAGAGAACTTTTCTGAAAATGGCTTTCATATCACAGGAAAAAAATCATATGAACAAAAAAACGGATGTCAACCACCTCAGTGAAATTTATTCCTTCTTATTAGCAATGAAAAATACAGAATTTTTCTCAAATCAATCTGAGCTCATTACTAGTTATTAATATATCATCAAGTTGGCCCAACCTTCAGTTGGTACTAACAAGAAAATCACTAAAATACTTTGGCCAATAATGGCAAACCATTTCATATCAGTTGGTACTACCCTCAGGTGGTACCAGTGACTGTCAAAGCATTTGACATGTGAATAAATAATTTTCCCACAATTTATAACCCATTGTACTTTTTCAAGACACACATGCTTCAGACTTTATTATTTTGAATATTTTAATTAGTAACGTTCCAATGAATTTTAAAGTGTATAATTGGTTGACGATTTAAAACATGTGTTGCCAACTTCAAATTCAGAACTTATATTTCACCGTACTTTACATGAAGAAAATTCATAAACAACATAGAAACTAATCCCAACAAAGATATAAGTTATTAGTACCTCAAGGTCCGAATGACACACTAATTTGTTCAATTCTTCATTATAGTATCCCTGAAGATGGAAATAAAACAATCCGAAAGCTTGGACAAACTTTAAAAACTACACTTTCTCGTTTGCTGCATACCCCAATAAACAATTTATATATATATATATATATATATATATATATATATATATATATATATTAGAAGGGCTCCAGGAAGCGAAATTTTTTTAGAGCTATTTATTCAAACATTTAGGCCGCTTTTTATGAAAACCGAGGTTCGAAAAATAAGGATTAATCAACAAATGCCTAACTTGTTGAATAATGAACGAGACCTTGTTCTTTTAAGAAAACATACCATAATTTATTCAAATTTTCAAATTGATATTTAATACTATAAAAAAAATATGTGGTGTACCCTCTTAAGAGACGTCGTGCGCATGTCGTAGCGGTCGCGCGCAGCCCCGTTTTCAGCGTTGAATTTAAATTATAAATAATGAATATAGAGTTCCACGAGTCGAAACTTTTTTATTCAAGATTTCTTTCTCTTTGAGAATATGTCATCCGATTTTCGCTATCGCTCAATTTCCTTGAGATATTTTCACAAAACTGAAGCCATTTTTTTTTGTTTATAACAATTGCAATTTTCGTCGCAAAAAAACCATAATAATATCTTTCTCAAAATTGCATCCCAAATCGAATGAGCTATCGCTCATACTTTTTGGATACTTGGAACAATTTTTCGCAGGAATCTCACTTCTCGACTAGACTATTGGAAAATTAGGACAAACTTTTACCGCTGTCATATTGACAAAAAAACTGCAGCTTAAGGGATTCTCAAAGTATGCATTGAATTGTCGCCTTAATACTTTCGAAAATATTTTTACAAAGGTTGAGATAGTCATTGAAATGAGTAACAATAGACAAAAAGATATAATGGCATTCAAAATCGATAATTTGAATATTTTGTTTGATTACGTATGGAAAAAAACGATTGTTTTCTATATTTGCTTCCTAAGTTATTCTGTTCAATATCAATGAGTAAAATATTCATGAACCGACCGCACAATGTATAACCACGAAATTGGTATATTTGCGCGACAATATATCAGATTTATTATTCACTGATATCACGGTGTCGGAGTTTATCAATCTCATACATATATACCAACATGTCACCACGTTTATATTTGTTCGCTTTCGTGAATGTCCGTGTATGTTGCATTTGATTTTAAATTAACTTCCCAATGAGTGAGTAACTTGAAACTTCGGAAATGGCTCAGAACTGGATGACAATATAATATTAACTCGTCTTCTTGTCTGTCTGTTTTTTTTGCGGACCACAAGAAGTGAGGTTAGGATCACACAATCTCTCTATACCGGAGACAAGTGGATGTTGTTATTATTCGATCTAGAGTGTGCTCATCGATAGCAAACCCTATTGCGATTTTCGACCTTACAGCGGTGTGATTCCGGGTATCGTACACTTCCACTTTTCATCGAATGAGTGAGATGGAAATACGATTGAATTGATGGGTGTGACGCAGATATAACTGTAGTTTGTTGTTTTATTGAGTACAGGCAGAGGAAGCAAATTTCTGAATTTCAAAACATACTAACAGTATAAAAAATCAATACAAATATTTCTTAACCTAATAGGTACACTAGAGAGCCCGGCATTGTGTGAGAAATCCATCTAGTCGAGATTAACGTGTCTGTGCGGTATAAATCTTGCAACAGATTTAAAAACTAACTTTCCGATGAGTTTGAGTCTTGGAAACAATACAATATTATTTTGTTTTATTTTCTGTCCATTTGTTCGTTTTCTTGCGGACCACAAAAAGTGAGGTAAGGATGACACAACCCTCCATAGCAGAATGATCGATGAGTGAATATGCAACCGCCTTCCGAATATTCACTCAATATAAACGAAATTATAGAAAAAATGAACCTGTCTGTACCAATAATAATAATAATAAGGGGCAATCGATTCAAATCGATTTTCCGATGAGCTAGAGACTTGAAACTCTCAACATAGCTCAGAACTGGATGATAATGCAATAATAATTTTTTCCTGTCTGTCCAATTTTGTTTGTCTGTATAATTATATAAAATTCAGGAGCAATTGATTTTAAACTAATTTGCCGATGAACTGAAATTAACCTGAAATATGCCAGATTCTCCATTATAGATGTTTAAAATCGATTGCAAAATTTCACACGCATACCAGACTAAAAAGCAAAAGATAACTATGAAAATAAAAACTTTATGAGTAAATAAAAATTGTGGCATTGCAGATACATTTTTAAATAAAAAAAATCTTTGATTCAAGAATGTATCTGCAATGCCACAATTTTTATTTATTTATTCATAGACGCTTCATTTCTCCTTTGTAAGAAATTTTTAATATACCACGTTTATTGAACGAACCTAAAAGTGTAAAATAATATCTCCTAGCCCCATACAGATTAATAACCCCATACAGATTTCTAGCCTTATTAAGATTGTCCCGAAAATTTGTGATTTTGGATCTTCAATAGCTTTGAAAATAGATTTAAAACGAAATAGGTTGGGCGCACGCAAAAGATAATACTAGAGAGTAGCTGTCGTGAAAACTCACACAGCACTTCATATCATTTGCAGTGCAATAACATTGTTGTTGACCTAGGTGAACTATTCATGCATCAATTATCTATTGCATGCGCCCCACGTTTTTTAACCGACGAAACCAAAAAGGAGGAGGTTCTCTATTCGTCGCGTATATTTTTTTTACCATCATTTTTTTAATGTATGATCACGCATAACTTTTTACTGAAGCGTCCGATTCCGATAATTTTTTTCTCAGTGAATAGGGTGTACTTTGAAGGAGGTCCCATTCGAATTTAAAAGATGGAATCCACCCTCTGAATTCTGGTCCGTTAACCGATTCTATTAGGCATAACTCTGTACTGGGTTCTTCGATTTGGATGATTCTTTTTTTAATAGAAGGGGTATACCTCATGTTTGGATTTCGAATAAAATTATCCACCCTCACGGGTGTAAAAATAGGGGATAACTGATTTTTTACTTGTAAATATTGGCACACACATACGTAGTTGACAATGACAGATCGCTACTGACATTATTTTTGTTCCTCTTCCGTCAAAATCATATTCTATGAGAGGATGGAATGATATACAAAGTAATGAAATAAATTAACCAGAACAACAAAAATAATTTATATTACAACAAATAGTAAAAGTAGACAATCATATTATTTAACTGGTAATACTTGAAGTAAGGTGGGTATTTTGGAAGAAATAAAAAACCAAGTAGATAGTAATTGGTAGATTTTAGCCACAAAAAATTGAAAAATAAAAACTTTTTAACAAAAAATTAAACCGACGAAATACGGAACTGAAAAGTAAAGAATAAAATAAACCTTCTCAGTCTCAGTAATTAAGCTCCTAAAGCAATGAAAGTAACTAATTTTGAGTCGGCGCCAAACGAACAATCAACGAACATCATTAAATTGCTTCAAAAAAATTATCAGAATGTCACCGCGCAACTTGATGCTATCATTTTACGCCTTACCTAATTCATTTGCTTGTTTGTTTGGCGCCGACTCAAAATTAGTTACTTTCATCACTTTAGGAGCTTAGTTACTGAGACTAAGAAGGTTTATTTTATTTTTTACAATTCAGTTCCGTATTTCGTCGGTTTAATTTTTTGTTATCGTTTCTAATCTCACATCTTTTTCCATCGCTATTAAAAATCTACAATCACAAATTTTCAGGACAATCGGTATAGGGTTAGGAATCTGTATGGGGTTTTAAATCTGTATGGGGCTAGGAGATATCATTTTATACTCTTTAGTCCATTTCATAAACGGAGTATATTAAAAAGTTCATTTCATCGACATATTTATATACAGTGAGGCTTTCAATAGGACCCCTCCCCCTGTTAACTTTTGGACGGTTCGACGTAGAACAATGGGATGAAAACCGTTTCGAATGGTCAACGATTTGATAAACTTATGATTAAACAGTTACCTAGGAATGTCTAATCTGAAATTGGATCTTTTTGTCGATGATTAGGACCTCCTAATGCATAAATGATTATAACACTACTTACCTGCTCTTTATATTGAAAACGAATTATCGCATGTGTTCGGTGAAAAGTTTCACCTAGAGTGAATTGTGTATTGAGACAACACAATGGTAAGTAGAGAATAAACACAAGTGGACACGATTTTGCTTCATATTCCCAAAAAATTAAATTCCCACATAATGGTTTTGTTTTTGTTATTCATGACATTTCAAATGCATATTGTGAAAAAAGTTATCAACAAAATAAAAATAAAACAAATGGTTGAAAAAAAAATTAATTATCTTTTCAACGTTGTGTTACTTGACTCAATATGCTATTTGAAATTTTCAAGTCGATGTGCACCACTCCCCTCATCCACCCCTCCTCTGTGCCATCCATCGAGCAATCCAATGCCTTTCAATTCAAAAAGTAGTATCGGTGATGATATCATTCAGAACGTTCGGAAGTTAACAACATTTTTTATTCAATGAATTATTTTTGTATTGAGTAATATAAAAAAAAGGAAAGAGAGGTTAGATTCATACATGAACCTATAGACACCGAAAGTTGAAGACATCTTTATCATAATCTTTTGTTGTTGTTATTGCGTCGGAAAATAATACGAGTTAATGAACGATCTGATTCCTGTGAAAAAAATATCGGTTCACTGGAGGATATAAGCCAGATGATACAAAAAACTGCTCATAGCACTTGCAGATTTGTGCCAGTCAGCACAGTCGTTCTTTTGGATACATCTAATCATCACCTCCAGTTTTTGAGACAAAATGGAAGGAATTTAATGGACATAACCCTCTAAGGAAAGTATTAACCGCCCTCATCAGTACGGTAAAGAAGTGCAAGGATGAACAACACTTGGTAGAAAACGACAAATCAACGTAGTCAACAAACAGAAGCCAGCCGCCCATTTGTGGTTTCGGTTAGCAGACCCTGCATTCCAGGGCAACAACCAACGTCACCACGGAGGCAGCTATAGCTACCTGCGTGACATCCGAGTCCAGGATTATAGAATGAAAGAGAGGAATATCGAGGAAACTGTTAAAATCAAAATGGAAGGAATTGAATGGACGTAGCCCTCAAAGAAAAGTATAAACCGTATTCACGTGTATCGGGCTCTCGGCTCTCATCATTACGATGAAGAAGTGCAAGGATGAACAACACTTGGTAGAAAACGACGAGTCAACAAACAGAAGCCTGCCGCACATTTGTGGTTTCGGTTAGCAGACCCTGCATTCCAGGGCAACAACCAACGTCACCACGGAGGCAGCTATAGCTACCTGCGTGACATCCAAGTCCAGGATTATAGAATGAAAGTGAGGAATATCGAGGGGACTAGTAGAAACAAAATGGATAAAATTTGATGGACATAGCTCTCAAAGAAAAGTTTTAACCGTAGGCACGTGTTTTGGGCTCTCGATCAGTACGGTGGAGAAGTGCCAGGATTGTTGAATATAAAATGTATAATCTCTCCACGTTATCTAGATTCACTGGATTATAAAATTCAGTTAGTGTTATGAAGTTGTCATATAATAACATTAGATGTCAGTCTGTTAGATTCATCAAAAACTTTTGTGTACACGTTATTTATACAATATATGTATAAATCATCAACTCTCGCTTATCTGCAAGTAGTTTATTCCAAACAACCAAGCAATAGAAGGTGGATTTATTCAAAAGATTATGGGCCCAGTAAGTGACCTGTTGCGCAGTAAGGAGTAAAAGAAGAGAGGAACGTGTGATACAAGATTATTTGCCAGTCATTTAGAGATCTATTTGTGCTTGCATTGCCACTGCATATCAAAGTGCCAAGATGGTGAGTGATGATGAAGAATCACAGAGCTCAAATACAAGGAATAATAGTGCAGCTACTGCAGGCACATCCGGCCTACAACCAAGCACATATACTTACATAGAATCCTCACTCCTTCCTAACATTGAGAAACTAGAAGGAAGCAGTAACTATAATACATGGAAGTTTCAAATGGAAATGTATCTCATACATGAGAACTTATGGGATTGTGTACAGGGCGTGGACACGAACCAGAAGAAAGATTCCAGGACAAGATCTAAGATATGCCTCATGGTAAAGCCAAGTGTATTTACTCACATTAGGAATGCTAATACAGCCAAAGAAACTTGGGATAATATGAGGAGTACATTCGAAGCTAAAGGGATGACCAGAAGATTAGCATTGTTAAGAAGACTGTTTAGCGCCAAGTATGAAGATTTTCAAACCATGGAAGACTATCTTACTTGCATTACATCAATTGCACAGCAATTGGCAGATATTAGTTCTCCAATTGAAGATGAATTTATTGGTGTGTTAATGCTGAATGGATTGCCAGCTAAGTTTGAACCACTAATAATGGCAATTGAAAATCTGAACATTAAGATTTCTGCAGATTATGTTCGATCAAAGTTGATGCAAGATGATGTCCGTAGACAAGAAGAAACACAGAAGACATCAAGTGAAAGTGCTCTAAGAGTTAAATTCCAGAATAAGAATGTGAGCAAGCAGACAAATGAAAAATACAGAAATAAAGGTCTCAAGTGTTACAACTGTAATAAATATGGACATAAGAGCCCTCAATGTCCAACACCACTAAAAAAACCTGATAAAGTGAAACAAAGAAATTTTCAAGGAAACTCAAGCTATAATCAGAAGATGGAAAGCAAAGGAATTAATGCATTTCTGTCAGCAATGTCAGCAGGTTTCAGTGCAAGTACCTGGTATGTTGACTCAGGAGCATCGTCTCACATGACATGCAATAAAGACTGGTTGAAGAATTTCCAAGAAATAAGTAACAAGAGAGAAGTTACTGTAGCCAATGATCAAAAATTGGAAACCAAAGGAATTGGTGAAGTGGATGTAATTATGACACAGAGTGAAAATCCAGCTGAAACCATTAAAGATGTGATCTATGTTCCAGGCCTATCAGCTAGTTTGTTATCAGTTAGTCAACTGGTGCAGAAAGGACTACTGGTGGTTTTCACAGCAGAAGGCTGTCAGATTTATGACAGTGGAATATTTACTGTTGCAGGAAAATTACAGGGCACAGCGAGCTATGCATATGGTATGAACAAGTTGGATACAGTTAGTCCAAGGAATAATGCATTCATTAGTGAGGAAAGAACCTGCAATCATAAGCAAATGCAAAGAAACCTACCAACTTTGGCATAGACGAATGGGACATCTTAACCCCAAAGGTATACAAATGCTTAAAGGAGGTATGGCAGTTGGCATAGATTTTCCAGAGACTCAAGATGATCCCTGTGTTGCATGTATTGAAGGCAAACAGTGCAGATTACACTTCAACAAAGAAGGAGCTACGAGAGCAGAAGATACATTGGAAATAATCCACAGTGATGTTTGTGGCCCGATGAGTGAAAATTCATTTAGCGGTGCACGCTACTTACTTATGTTCACCGAAGATCATACAAGGATGACCTTCGGGTATTTGCTGAAAAATAAGAATGAAGTGCTCGAGAAATTCAAGATTTTCAAGAAAGAAGTGGGAACAGAAACAGGAAAGAAAATAAAGATATTGAGAAGTGACAATGGAAAAGAATATATCAATGCAGATTTTGGTACCTTCTTGCAGAAGCATGGAATAAAACGGCAGACTACAATTCAGTACAGCCCAGAGCAGAATGGAGTTTCTGAAAGGTGCAATCGCACAGTGATTGAGAAAGCAAGAACAATGATGCAAGATGCTAATCTCAGTCACATCTACTGGGGAGGAGCCGTCAATACAGCAATTTACCTGAAGAATCGTTCACCAACCAAGGCACTGGTGAACAAGACTCCATATGAAGCATGGACAGGTAATGTTCCAGATCTAAGTAATTTGCATGTTTTTGGATGTGATGCATACTCTCATATACCTAAAGAACTCCGGAAGAAATTTGACTCCAAAAGTAAAAGGATGATTTTTGTTTATTGCACTGAGTCAAAAGGATTCAGATTGTTTGATCCTGAAAAGGGAAAACTGATCAAAGCAAGGAATGTTGTATTCATTGAGGTTCCTAGAAATAAAATAATGACTGAAATAACCTCTTCAGAACCTAAATGTGAAGAGATAAAGGAATGTCATGTAGGACAAGAAGATGAAATAATTATCCATGAACAAGATGCTGCTCAAGTTGGTGATCTAGAAAAAAATCAAGGAATGCAAGATCAGCAGGAAAATCGAGAAGAAATTGTAGGTGATGACATTCAAAGAAAATCTACAAGGGAGAGATATCCACCAAAGCTTCCAGATGATATGATTTCATACCAAGCTCTATTGACAGCAGAAATGATGCATGAATATCCAGAAGAACCAGACACAGTGGAAGAAGCTCTATCAAGCTATAACAAGAAGCACTGGGAAAAAGCCATGAATGGAGAATTACGATCCTTGAATGAAAATCAAGTGTGGGAACTAGTCGATCCACCACAGAACAGGAGAATCATTAAGAGCAAGTGGGTGTTCAAAATAAAAAAAAACTCAGAAGGGAATGTATCAAAATATAAAGCGCGAGTAGTAGCAAAAGGATTTAGTCAGAAAAGTGGTGAAGACTATCGAGAGACCTTTGCACCAGTCATCCGTTTTTCAACAGTGAGACTTCTAGCACTTGCAGCAGAATAGGATCTAGAGGTGCATCATTTAGACGTGATCACAGCGTTCTCGAATGGCGATCTTGAAGAAGATGTTCTCATGGAGGTTTCAGAAGGTGTTAAAGCTGAAGAAAACAAAGTATGTAAACTGCTTAGAGCAATCTACGGACTCAAGCAGGCTTCAAGACAATGGAACAAGAAAGCTCATGAAACCATAGAAGGCCTGGGATTTCACAGATCAAATCATGAACCATGTCTTTACTTGAAGAATGAAGGAAAGAAGATTGTTATCCTAGCACTTTATGTGGACGATTTTTTCTTACTTTCTAATGACAAAACTGAAATAAAAAAATTTGGAGCTAGAACTCCAGAAGCAATTCAAAATGAAGGATTTAGGTCCAGTGAATAATTTTCTTGGCATAAGAATACGCCGGAGCAGAGAAAGTGGAGTCATTTGTCTGGATCAAGAGAGATACATTGGAGACGTTCTCCGCAAATTCAAGATGGAAGAATGTAAGGCTGTCAAAACACCATTAGATGTGAGAAGCCATCTCACTCTTCCTAGCCAAGAAGAGATAGAAGAAGCTGCAGATCTTCCGTATCAAGCTTTAATAGGAGCCCTGATGTACTTAGCTGTGTGCTGTAGACCAGACATAGCTCATAGTGTGAGTGTATTAAGTCAGTTTGATAGCAGATTTGGTCAGCAACATTGGCAAGCTGGTAAACGAGTACTCAGGTATCTCCAAGGAACTAAAGGGATGTGTCTGAAATTCCAAAGAGGTAATCCAGGGTTGACAGGCTACGCAGATGCAGATTGAGCAGCGGATCAAGTTAACAGGCGATCCTATACTGGCTACACATACATTCTAGCTGGGGGTTGTATAAGCTGGGAGTCTGGTGAGTAGAGATCTGTGGCACTTTCGTCGACTGAAGCAGAATACATGGCTGTCAGCGAGGCAAGCAGAGAAGCAGTTCACATCTCAGGATTACTGAAAAAGCTGAATGTTGCATGTGAACCTGTAGTCATTTGGAATGATAATCAAAGTTGTCAGAAATTGTTGCACAATCGTTCAAAACATATAGACATAAAGTATCACTATGTTCGTGATTGTATTCAGAACGGTTCTATTCCTGTTAGATATATGCCAACCGAGGAAATGTATGCAGATGTGTTGACTAAAGGTTTAAATGGACCTAAACATCAGTTCTGTGTCTCGAGTTTGGGATTGTGTGCCTACGATTAGCTGTTACTAACACACAAATGTAAATGTTGTGCCAATAATTTGAATTCGTTTTATTTTTTAAACAGGTAGCAAAGAATGTTCTTTGAACTATTTTTATTTTTGTATTGTTAAAGCTATAGAAATATTTTTCAGAGTGTATCGATTAAGGGAGGGTGTTGAATATAAAATGTATAATCTCTCCACATTATCTAGATTCACTGGATTATAAAATTCAGTTAGTGTTATGAAGTTGTCATATAATAACATTAGATGTCAGTCTGTTAGATTCATCAAAAACTTTTGTGTACACGTTATTTATACAATATATGTATAAACCATCAACTCTCTCTTATCTGCAAGTAGTTTATTCCAAACAACCAAGCAATAGAAGGTGGATTTATTCAAAAAGGATGAACAACACTTGGTAGAAAACGACAAATCAACGGAGTCAACAAACAGAAGCCAGCCGCACATTTGTGGTTTCGGTTAGCAGGCCCTGCATTCCAGGGCAACAACCAACGTCACCACGAAGTAAGCTATAGCTACCTGCGTGACATCTGAGTCCAAGATTATAGAATGAAAGTGAGGAATATCGAGGGGACTGTTAAAAATAAAATGGAAGGAATTTAATGGACATAGCCCTCAAAGAAAAGTATTAACCATGAACGTGTGTTTCGGGCTCTCGGCCCCCATCAGTACGGTGAAGAAGTGCAAGGATGAACAACACTTGGTTTGTCGAGGACTTTTGTCCGGGACGAAAAGGTAGTAAACTGCGTTTTTCTCATACCTTTATCGCCGCTGTTCCGTGGGTAACGATGGGATGGGAAGCGGTACAGAGACTTTCCTGGTCGTACTCATTGAAATGCACAATCAAATGATTCTTCCATGTGTCCGGAAAAAAAACTGGACAGAAAGAAGTGGTCAGGTTATCAATTATTGATAAATACTTCACTCACGATTCACGCCGGCACAGTTGCCATTTTAAGGTACCATTACACGGCGTGTGGAGTGACGCGCCTGGCGTGTGGAGTGCGGAGTGCCATACCGATGGCTCCTTGCGAAACTTGTCACGCCGCACCATTCTCACGACGCGTGGCGTGTCCGTTCACACTTTATGGATATATTTTCATGACAAACCGTGCAGAAAAGTTCAGAACCGTCCAGGGGTTCGAAGTATAAAAATATACCAGGCACTCCTACTATAAATTGATTTAACTAGATTCACTTTGTTGAAAACTAGTTCGTACAATATTGAAAATTAGTTCTTCATAATTCTAAACTCAATTTTATTGGTTCAAATGTTGAATAGACAGAAATGAATTGACATCAATGATATACAAAAGCTAATGGTTAGTGATCCAGTAACAATGTTCTGGTTGTGGTTTAGTTGGGATTGGGATCAATTTGGATTGGAACAAAGAACTCTTTTTCTCTTGCCGACGTTCCGAATTAATTTAATTCATCCTCAGGGCTCTGTAACAATGGTTACTCAAATAGTCAAAAAGGTTTTATTTTTAATTATTATTTATTCATTTATTATACTTGTCACGATGTATTATTGTACTTGAAATTTATGTTGAAATGTCAAGAAAAGTAATCACCAAAAAGTAGTTATTTCCGAGTTAAAAAACTTGAAATTTGAAAACATATTCAGACATGGTAGATACACAGAAAAATAAAAATTGTTGCTTGTATACTAACGGGATGAAAATGAAATACTGAGAAGAAACGAATATTGAAAAAAACAATTCCCAAAAAATATATACAGTGAATAAAGAAACAATGTCAATGTTTTCATTATCGATGAGGAGACCAGGTGTCGGCAAGACAAAGATAATAGTGATGGTAATTTGTCTGGGCATTTGAATAATCAAGTTGAAAAAGGATGTGTTTGAACCATCAAGTCTTTCCTAGTGTTAACACAGTCATGTTTGAAGATTTGAATCATTTAGAAGACTTCGAAAGATATGGTTTAACATCTAGAACTACCGGATTTGTGGAATCATAATTTTGATTCTTTTCTCTGGCATGTTCAACAAGACCAGTAGGATTGATAGTGTTTAGCTTTTTGATGTCCCTCTCATGTTCAGGCATAGGTTTCTTTAAATACCTTCCTGTTTGTCCAACATAACATATATTGCAGTCCTCACAGTTGGTTTTGTAAATTATATTGAATTGTAACTCTAAAGTAGTTTTCTCTTTTTGTCATGAGAAAAAACTATTGCTATTCTTTCGGAAAGATTTTTGACAAATGAAATTGTGTTATAATTTTTAATTCATAAATTATGGGTTGCGATGGAGGGTTTATCTTCATGAACGATTCTATTGACCAAATAAATCAAATAATTATTATTTACTAAATATTGTTTTATTAGTTCTTAGTTCTTGTTATGGAATTCTGGATTCGAATTCGAATTCCTCATAATATTGATTTTATGCTGAAAATTATGATGTGAAAAATACAAATCTCTCTGACAATTCATTCATCATTATTTTCAACTCCTGAAGTGAATTTTAAATTACTGTGGAAACTTTGGAATATATTCAGAATTTTGTCTTTTTTGTCCCTAGGGATGGCTGTGATTGAATGATCAAAATATCTTTAAAGAAATACGAAGGATAAGTTATTCAAACATTGTTGTTGTAGTTCTGACATAACCAGGTCCGCACAAATAGGCGGCATACTGTTATTTGTCTGGTTAATAGAATCGTTCATGAAGATAAACCATCCATCGTATCCCATAATTTATTAACAAAAAACACGATACGATATGTCAAAAATCTTTCCGAAAGGATAGCAACATTTTGAACGACGAACGTTCAAGAATTGATTGCTTTCACAAATGACAACACCATTGCAAAAAGTTTTTTTCTCACGACAGAAAGAGAAAACTACTTCAGAGTTACAATCTGATGTAATTTACAAAATGAACTGTAGAGACTGCAATATGTGTTATGTTGAACAAACAGAAAGGTATTTATAGAAACTTATGTCTGAACATGATAGGGATGTCAAAAAGCTAAACACTTTTCAGTCCCACTGCTTTTTTCGAACATGTAAGTGAAAATAATCAACCTTATGATTTCACCAACCCGGTAGTCCTAAATGTTCAATCATATCTCCAGAAAATACTTATATGCGAGCTTATTCCAATCTTCAAACATGACAGTGCAAACACCAGGAGAGACATTGATGGTTTAAACACATCCTTTTTTAACTTGAATAATCAAATGCCCAGATGAATAACCATTACTATTATTTTTATTTCGCCGACGCCTGGCCACCCTATCAATAATAAAATCATTAGCATTTATTTTCACTGTATATATTTTTTATAAATAGTTTCCTTCAGTCTTCGTTTCTTCTCAATATTTCTTTTTCGCCCCGTAGTATACAAGCAACATTGTGCCCGTTAGAGTTTCGTTTTCTGTGTATCTATCACGTCTGAATATGTTTTAAAATTCCAAGGATTTCAATTCGGAAAAATTAATACTTTTTGGTGGGTACTTTTTTTAACATTTCAACATAAATTTAAAGTACAATGATACAACTTGACAAGTATAATAAAAGGAAAAGGATTAAAAAATCAAACCTTTTTCACTATTTGAGGAACCACCGTTACAGAGCCCTGAGGATGCATTAAATTAATTCGATACGTCGGCAAGAAAACAACAGTTTTTTTTTCAATCCATATTGATCCCAATCCCAACCAAACCGCAACAACAAAATTATTGATATATTTCGGCATTAAATAACAATTTCTAGGAATGAACAACCGGTTGCTGAGTTCTCCCAAGAATATCAAATACTCGATTTAGCTATGCATTTTCTTTGTACATCGATTCCATTGTGAAACATATCTTCCTCTACAACATCCAACTCATATGATTTCGTTTCTTCGCAGTGGTATTATCGTTGGAAGAACCTTTTCCTGGATGGATCGATAATTTGAATGGACCTCTTGGATTACTTGCAGCTGGGGCAAAGGGTAAGTTGAGATTATTCCTTCGAAATATTTACGATTCACGTTGCAGGACTATATGCTCAAAAATAATATGAATTCTGAGGATAGTTTCACAAAGAACAACTGCTTGAAATAATAAGATGGTTGTCAATAAAAACAAGATAATTGTGACACATTGGCGAAAAAAATGGATCATATAGTGTTGAGAGTTAACTCTTTACTATGTTTATTCAATCTACACATTATCTGACACAAACGGCTATAACCGTCACGAATTGGCTCTACCTTGTTTTTCGTTCTTAAAGAAGGCATATCTTTCCAAATGGTTTTTCATATTCATTGGGCGAACACAGAGCTGGGTGATGACGTCAATGAAGTATGTTGAGTGAACGGATATAGCCGCTGTAGCTTTGTTGACTATAATGTTCTTACTTTCACGTCATAGATCGGCTATAGACGTCCCTTTCAGAATTCTGAGATCAATTACAATTGAGACGCTCAAAAAATGGTTAACATATTATTATTTTTAGAAAAAAAAACAGCATTTTCGGAAAAACAAAATTTGAATTCTTATACAGCGCATAACAGATCAAAGAAATATTCAGTGAGTCTTCCAACTCATGCCATTTTTCGAAACAAGTACCTGAATATAATGAAGGCTTTCCTCCACAACCTTTGCAACGGAATGAAGTTTCATTTGTGATCGAATTTTTAGGCACTTTCTGTAGGAAATGTTGGTTGCGTTTACAACTGATTGGTAAAGGAATATTTTCCATATAATGTTCACCCACGACTGTGGTTGTTCAACAATTGGAGCCTGAGAAAACACATGTTCAGAAATTCGATTATTGTGAATAACACCAGATTTTTTCCTTGTACTTCGCGATTTTGTAGACCAATTAACGATGAAATATGTTCCTCTCGAAATTAAAAAAAGTTAATGAGCCACATTTATTACGATAAAAGAAGTGAGCGTTCCACACAGCCACGTCTAGTGAATGGAAAGCTACTTCTTTATAGCATCGTATGGTCTTTCTTGGCGAGGAATAATAGGAAATGATCTGGTCACATCTATCAATTTCCGAAATGTACTGATTATAAGTTGCTATTGTCAGGGGTTTCATCTTCTTCTGACCAATATTTCTTAGGAACTTCTACCATCTGGGGATGATTTGCAGTAGTTATAGCTAGAACCTCTCTTTTATGTTTCCATTTGGAAACATATATTTTACCTTGTCTCCTCCAGAGACAGTCTCCTTTCTTGAGTTGTTTCCCGTAATTTCCTTAGGATTGCCTTGTCGATCTCCACAAAATACCATACACTTGATTTTCTGATAGCCTCTTTGAAAGAGCAACACTATCATAGGTCCTGTCATTTTGTATGTCTCAGCCTCCTGGGGCCAAACCTGCAGGACTGGCATTCACGTTCCAGAACGGGCGCGAATGAAAGTCCTGATGATGTTAACAAACGCTCCATGGTATGTGCGGAATGATCGGATCCTCTTGTGTTATATATTGTAGAATATCCTCTATACATTATTATATTTAGATACAAATCAAGGGATGTTACTGTCAGGTTGTTGATTTTGTAATTGTTCTGGTGTGAAATATAATTTCTATACTTCAAGCGAATAACTTTATTTCCTCTTTCAACCATTTGTCTACAAGGCACATATTTTGGCGACGAAGGCGAAGATTGAATTCACAATAGGTCATGAAGTAACTATTGTTGAAGGGGCCATTTGCAATATAACTGGATTTTCACCTGGTAACGACTGGAAAATTTTTGCTGAGAGACTCGACCAGTATTTTGCGACTAACCTCGTGAAAAAAAATGGGAAACAGCAGTTTCAATAACATTAATAGACGAAGAAATATATAAAGTTTTGAGAAATCTTTGTGATCCCGATGTTCCAAAGGACAAAAGTTACGAGGAAATCAGGAAGATACTTGGGAATCAATACAAAAAAAGAGTCAGTGTTTATCGCCAACGAATATTGTTCGACAATTTGAAACAGATGGGCGAAGATATTAATGACTGGTACGTCAAAGTGAAGCAACTAGCGTCTAGATGAGAACTTGAAAATCTATTGCCCGAACGTGTTAAATATAAGTTCCTAGTTGGTATGAAACCTGGAAAAATTCTGGATAGACTTTGTGAGGAGTCAGAAACCAAGCAGCTGAATGAAATCTGTGAACTAGCATTAGCAAAGGATTCTTCATTGAGTCAAACGAGTTAACCAGCAGAAGTCAATAAAGTGCAGAAAGTTTAGGATGGTAAGAAGTCAGAGTTTATTTCATTACTTTGTATATTATTCCATCCTCTCATAGAATATAATGATTGTGACGGATGTAGAACAAAAATAATGACACTAGCGATATGTCATTGTCAACTACATATGTGTGCCAATGTTCACAAGTGAAAAATCAATCATCCCCTATTTTTCTACCCGTAAGGGTATATGAATTCATTCGAAATCCAAATGTGATCAACACTGAGGTATACCCTATCTGATAAAGGAAGAACCATCCAAATCGAAGATCTCAGTACAAAGTTATGCCTGATAGAATCGGTTAACGGACCAGAATTCAGAGGGTGAGTGATCAATATCCTTCATTTTGCTACCCTTGGGGGTAGATTCATCTTTCAAATTCAAATGGGACCAACTTCGAAGTACACCCTATCCACTGAGAAGATAATTGGTGGAATCGGACGTCTCAGTAAAAAGTTATGCGTGATCATACAAAAAAAAAGGAAATAAAAAAAATATACGCGTCGAATAGAGAATCTCTTCCTTTTTGGTTTCGTCGGTTGAAAAGGTGTTTTGTCAGCTTTGTAAATGAAAAGGGCATATTATGTCAGCTTGCAGAATAAATAAAAATCATTTCATTGCTTCTGAAAGCGGTGAAACCGGAAGCGAAAATTACTTATTTGAGATGTTAAGCATCAATGATTATCCTGTTTTTAGGTCTCATCCAATTTTTATCGACACTTTGTTGAATGGCGGATTATTCAAAATGGAATTTGTTACAGAAGCTAGTTCATCTTGCATTCCATTGAAATTTTTAGACACTTTTATCTCTGGTACCTCTATCAAACTAAAATCTTATGATGGTAATATCATCATTCCAGTAGGTGATATCCGTGTAGATATAACTGTGAGCATTGTTACAACAAATTGCGATTTAATTGTTATTGAAGGGGGTTGTAGACCATAATTTGGTAGATATTCACTCAATATTTTTGAAGTTGATATTTCGAAATATGTCAATGGTAATTTGATAGATGGTGACAACCAACTGGGTCGGTATAAGGATTATCAAGTTAGATGACCAAACAGTAAAGATTTTTTCCCATATACCTAAACTATTATAGAAATTATCCCTGAAAAAATGATATCCTTTCATCAAGTATACAGTCATTACTGATTCAACGTTGTCTTCGGTATGTTTCTTCTGGATTCATCTGAACTTGTTTTTCCCAGATATATTTTAATTTCGAGGAAGTTTTCATCATGATACGTCCACTCATAGAATTATATGCCGTATTTATCTTTTTTATTTTTTATATATTGCCTGAAATTCAGGCGCCCCTATGAAGTAATGAAGATTCATCAATCCCCAATTCCTTCTCAGGACTGTAGGCCTCCAGAGTTTGTTGTAATGGCTGGATTTTTTCATTCGAACAAGGAGTGGGTCCAGTATTAGATTGGAAACAGGAAAAACATTTCAGGATAGGTTCAAACCTTCTCCCAGACATGGTGTGAATGAATACAGGATGATAATATGATGGATCGTTGGTGAAAAGTTTTCTGATGGAGGGAACTGATATTTAGGCTTGTAACAAGCAAAGTCCCAAGAATTTTAATATTTTTTGGCTATCTATGGGTTTCATTCTCCTAATTCTTCTATACCTTGTGTATGGTCTATTGGTTTGATATTGTTTTCCAGCATATTTGTTCAAGATCCGTTCAGCTTCTATAATAAAAAATCTGAACAAAGTCCTATCTGTTTGAGTGTTAGGTATAGGAAGGTTGGTTCAAGGAGGTTATGTTCATATCATAGTATTCAGGCGCTTCTTATGATTTGAACAAAACTACAGAAATACCTTAATTGCATTTTTTTCTCATCCTTACTTTTCACGCACAATATCCTCTGATATCTTAAATCTTTATTTCATTCAACAGATTCCATAAAATATATTCCTATTGAGATTGAGATTGAAATGGGGGTATTTTGAAAAAACCATAAAGGGGAAAACGTAAAATACAACGATTGTAAGGTACAGTGGAATAATGTATATTGAAATGAGAAAAAGCATATAGTTGAAGCTCGAATTTTCAGAGTATCGTATATTTTAACTAATGTTCCATCTGATTGTAATTTTCAATTAAAATTTCATATTGCCAATAAAATTTCGTAAATGTCGTACAATAATTAATGACCCTGACATTCCGTAAAAACATAATGCATAATCTTATCAGATGTGAGGAATCCTCAAATTGAAAATGTAGGGCATTATTTTGTTTTTGTTTTGATATGTGAAAAAAGCAATAATATTCTAGGAATTACTCCTCTGATAAATCATGTGCATTCTCATAATTTTCGTTTTTTTTCAAATACGTAAAATAATAATATTAGGTCATCAATTCCTAATTCCTTCTCAGGACTGTAGGCCTCCAGAGTTTGTTGTAATGGCTGGATTTTTTCTTTCGAACAAGGAGTGGGTCAAGTATTAGATTGGAAACAGGAAAAACATTTCAGAATCTGTTCAAACCTTCTCCCAGACATGGTGTAAATGAATACAGGATGATAATATGATGGATCGTTGGTGAAAAGTTTTCTGATAGAGGGAACTGATATTTAGGCTTGTAACAAGCAAAGTCCCAAGAATTTTAATATTTCTTGGCTATCTATGAGTTTTATTTTCTTAATTCTTCTATACCTTGTGTATGGTCTATTGGTATGACATTGTTTTTCAGCATATTTGTTCAAGATCCGTTTAGCTTCTATAATAAAAAATCTGAACAAAGTCCTATCTGTTCAAGTGTTAGGTATAGGAAGGTTGGTTCAAGGAGGTTATGTTCATATCATAGTAATATTTCAGGCGCTTCTTATGATTCGACCAAAACTACAGAATTACCTTAATTGCATTTTTTTCTTATCCTTACTTTTCACGCACAATATCCTCTGATATTTTAAATCTTTGTTTCATTCAACAGATTCCATGGGATATATTCTTATTGAGATTGAGATTGAAATGGGGGTATTTTGAAAAAACCATAAAGGGAAAAACGTAAAATACAAAGATTGTAAGGTACAGTAGAATAATGTATATTGAAATGAGAAAAGCATATAGGTGAAGCTCGAATTTTCAGAGTATCGTATATTTTAACTAATGTTCCATCTGATTGTAATTTTCAATCAATATTTTATATTGCCAATAAAATTTCGTAAATGTCGTACAATAATTAATGACCCTGACATTCCGTAAAAACATAATGCATAGTCTTATCAGATGTGAGAAATCCTTAAATTGAAAATGTACGGCATTATTTTGTTTTTGTTTTGATATGTAAAAAAAAGCAATAATATTCTAAGAATTACTCCTCTGATAAATCATGTGCATTCTTATAATTTTCGTTTTTTTTTAAATACGTTAAATAATAGTATTAGGTCACATTATGTTCAAAAACTGGTTGTCGTACAGGAATTTATGATATTTTACTCAAAAATATAAGAGTCAACTCCAGTCCAGGTTATTTTTTATTCATGTTATTTTTTATTCATGTTATATTAACCATAATTTTCAGACGGCATAGGTTCTGGAAATCATTTTGTGTGTTAAATAATATTGTGGAATCGATGCCGTACATTTTGCAATGATCTTGAACTATACAGCCCCAAGTAGGAGTTTACGTGCGGGGCTTCTCACGCCTGTACTGGCAAATACGACGTTGCTAATAATTGAATCTACGTAGTTACAGGAATCTAAATATACAAACGTCGTACAGTGATGAATCACCTTATATTGGGGGCAACATTTTTTTTCCTGGCTTTCAGTACCGTTATTTTCGTACGACAGTAGGTCCAACTTGATTATTTTTCAATGATCTATCAGCTTGAGAAATTCCGATCAAGAATATTTTGTAGCAATATCTCTTTCCTTGATGGAAAGTTTCTATAACCTGCGTTCTCACCTGCACCGCTCACAACTGACGGCACAGTGCCTAGAGGAGTTGATTCGTATGGTCACATGACCCCTCAAAATTGGCCAGGGCTTGTAGTCTATCAATAGAGCAGAAAATTGCTGATTCTGTGACAAAAATAGTACCAATAAACCGACTCTGCTATCATACGAAAGACGATCCGTAATTTTATCGTGTTATATTTTCTCTAGCAACTATTGCTTGATTTGTTATAAATATTTAAGGGCGAAAAATAGTGTGTTTGGAACGTAGTTCCTTATCGCGCGTTGCGAAAGGGGGCTAGACGGAATAAATTAAGATCAAAATGTGTAACGACACTTTCGCTATGGTTGTAAGCCGTGCGGCGTGCGCGTGTTTCTCTGTCTGTCTGTCTCTCTCTCTCATAGAAAGCAAGCCAGTTATTTTCGTTTCGTTTTTGTCTTTCTATTTCACATTGAACAGTGTGGTGTCGCGACGATTATTTTTGGAACGTAGTTCCTTATCGCGCGTTGCTAAAGGGGGCTAGACGGAATAAATTAAGACCAAAATGTGTAACGAAACTTTCGCTATGGTTGTAAGCCATGCGACGTGCGCGTGTTTCTCTGTCTGTCTCTCTCTCTCTCTCATAGAAAGCAAGCCAGTTATTTTCGTTTCGTTTCGTTTTCGTCTTTCTATTCCACATTGAACAGTGTGGTGTCGCGACGATTAATTTTGGAACGTAGTTCCTTATCGCGCGTTGCGAAAGGGGGCTAGACGGAATAAATTAAGACCAAAATGTGTAACGAAACTTTCGCTATGGTTGTAAGCCATGCGGCGTGCGCGTGTTTCTCTGTCTGTCTCTCTCTCTTTCTCTCTCTCTCATAGAAAGCAAGCCAGTTATTTTCGTTTCGTTTTCGTCTTTCCATTTCACATTTAACAGTGTGGTGTCGCGACGATTATTTTTGTTGAGTGTATACAGGTTATTTGTACATGATGAAAAATAAAAAATAATAACAATAATGAATCCTGAGAGTGTTTCTGCACAAGTTCCGGATATTGCTGATGGAGTTAGGTAAGTAGAGATTTTATACAGACAATAATAAATGCTTATGTATTTTTAGCAAGTAGGCATCATAACCTCTCTTTACTATTGTGCTTACCAAGTCATACGCGTTATAATATCTCCATTATTGTGTGTTTAGCAAGTGTACGCGTCATAACTTTAATAAATTTGAAAGCAAATTATATTTTAATATTACAATATCAATGCGTATGTATTTAGCAAGCCGTGCGTGTTCTAACCTATACGCTGTTGTGTTTACGAAGTCGAGAGAGTATATATATATATATAAAAATATATATATATATATATATATATATATATATATATAATACAAAGTGTATATATATATATATATATATATATATATATATATATTATTATATATATATATATATATATATATATATATATATATATATATATATAAACTTAAAAAAAAAAAAATTATTACAATTCCTTCACTAATTGATTGAAAGGAACTTCGTTCCATCCGGGTGTCCCTTGACACCTCTCAAGTTTTTTGTTGAGTGTATACAGGTTTTTTGTACATAATAAATAATAAAGAATAATAACAATAATGAATTCTGAGAGTGTTTCTGCACAAGTTCCGGATATTGCTGATGGAGTTAGGTAAGTAGAGATTTTATACAGACAATAATAAATGCTTATGTATTTTTAGCAAGTACGCATTATAACCTCTCTTTACTATTGTGCTAACCAAGTCATACGCGTTATAATCTCTCCATTATTGTGTGTTTAGCAAGTGTACTCGTCATAACTTTAATAAATTTAAAAGCAAATTATATTTTGATATTACAATATCAAGGCGTATGTATTTAGCAAACCGTGCGTGTTCTAACCTATACGCTGTTGTGTTCACGAAGTCGAGAGAGTATATATATATATATATGTACACACACACACTCTGTTGTGTTCACAAAGTTCCGCGCATCTATGACGTGTACGGAAGAATAGACAGACAGAGTGCATATATATATATATATATATATAGAAGAAGGGTAGTCTCGTGACTGGACTAGTTGAAAATAACTATGAATTTGAAATAAACTTTGTAGAAAGGATATTCCTTGAGGTTGCAGTCAAAATAATGGCCTATGAGAAAAAGTAAAACTCTTTCTTATTTAGTCAAGCTTTCGAAAATGTTTATTTTCATTATCAAGACAAGCTGTGGAGAAAAAAGAAAACACAATTGTGAAATACGATTTTAAACAAATCTATAGAACTTACTAAGGTGAGGTTAAGTGAAGACAGCGAACTAATCACCATTTCGTGATTGAGGACTTTTCAAAATCATATCACTATGACCCACTACTAGTAATATATATAAAAATTAAACAATAGCACTCGCACATATTGTTTTAGATACTTAATTTAAACACTTTAAAATTTGAAACGGCACAATAATTACCACATGGTTGAAGCGTGACTGAAAAAGGAAAATGGTGGCTGACAAGTAATACATGACATGAAGTGTCAAGTGTCAAATGTCATCTGTCCAAACATGAAACAGTCAAGGGAGAACCATGTGCTTTGTCCACAAAACAGAAGGAATAGTACCAATCTATATGACAGAAAAATTGTTAAATGAGAGAAAAAATCAAAAAATACTAAGCAATTTTTTAAATTCAATTGGAATCAAGTTTCAACAAGTAATTGTAAATGACACTAAGGTTGGAAATATCAGATCGTTTATTCATGCTGTTTGGTTCATTTTTTATGAAAACCATTTCTAGGAAATTCCTTTTATGGAAGTTATTCTCTACTGCTAAAATGGAAGGGTTGTTGAAATTACTAAAATGATTAGAATTTATATTGTGTTCAGCTAATGCACAACTGTTTTTTTTTTATTTTGCAATCACTCTTATGAGATGCTATGCGACCTGTTGAATTCCTACCGGTCTGCCCGATATATATTTCATCACAATTTAGGCAAGGAATACTATATATGACATTTGATTTCTCATATATCGTTAAGGGGGCTTTAGTTCTAGTGTAAAGGCTTGCAATAGTTTTAATGTTTTTGTTGGCAATGCGTAGTTTATCTAGTTTAAACACATTTGTCAGTTTAGAGGTTAGTTCTCTTACATATGGTAATGTTTTGTAAATATAAGGTTCTATTGGTTGAGGTTGTGGACTTGAATTTATTCTTGGAGGATTTACTGTTACAAGGTCTAAATTTATAATTGTATTTCCAGATTCAATAGTAGTAACACTGGGTTGACGATCAGTACTGAATAGTAATTTATTATTATTTCCAATCAAATTTATCAATAAATTACTATTCAGTACTGATCGTCAACCCAGTGTTACTACTATTGAATCTGGAAATACAATTATAAATTTAGACCTTGTAACAGTAAATCCTCTAAGAATAAATTCAAGTCCACAACCTCAACTAATAGAACCTTTTATTTACAAAACATTACCATATGTAAGAAAACTAACCTCAAAACTGACAAATGTGTTTAAACTGATAAACTACGCATTGCAAACAAAAACATTAAAACTCATGACAAAGCCTTAATCATAAACTAAACCTTTAATCGGATATATAGAGCAAATGTACATATAAGCATTCATGCAAATGTACGCAAAATAAAACAGTTGTGCATTAGGTGACACAATATAAATTCTAATCATTTAGTAATTTATGATTTTGAAAAGTCCTCAATCACGAAATGGTGATTAGTTCGCTGTCTTCACTTAACCTCACCTTAGTAAGTTCTATAGATTTGTTCAAAATCGTATTTCACAATTGTGTTTTCTTTTTTCTCCACAGCTTGTCTTGATAATGAAAATAAACATTTTCGAAAGCTTGACTAAATAAGAAAGAGTTTTACTTTTTCTCATAGGCCATTATTTTGACTGCAACCTCAAGGAATATCCTTTCTACAAAGTTTATTTCAAATTCATAGTTATTATATATATATATATATATATATATATATATATATAAAATATAAAACAATATAACTTGAAAAAAAAAATATTACAATTCCTTCACTAATTAATCGAAAGGAACTTCGTTCCATCCGGGTGTCCCTTGACACCTCTCAAGTTTTTTTTTTTAGTTTTTCGCTTGTAACACGAAAACTGATGGATAAATCTCAATGCTCTCAATACATGGATTGTAGAATTCAGAATGCAATAAAAATGAGCCCTGGCACTACTTGATCGAATCATTAGTAACGGAGAAAAACCGGAAAATCCGAAAATATATGCCTTTCTCAAAAAATTCACAACACTGCCATTTTTCCATTCGTATCGCACGCTCTCCACGACGTAGTAGTGATTGATATTTACTTCTTGTATAGAAATTTCAGGCACTGTCGGACCATCAGTTGTTGCATAACTGCAATTTGAATTTTTTTATGCATTTATTGAAGCAAGCCTGGATGCGTCATAGGTGGTCCGATTTCGATTCTCCAAAAACACATTCGCAAGTTGGAGTTTAGTAAAGTTCAACCATTTTCAATTGCAGAAGCTGTTTCTATAGGGAGCAACTCAAAAACTCACTTCGCTTACACGAGCGTATATGCGAAGTAACGGAACGAAAAATAATATGTACTACTCGTAAACATTCTGCGTCGCCGAACGGAAGATCGAAAGAGCCGATAGTCAACGTGGGTTTGAGAGACAGCTGTCTAGTTATACAGCAGATTCGCCTAATCCAATCAAGATGGAGCTCAAGTCAATGATAATGCTTGTGGGTGTGTCGATACGTTGAGAGGTTGAGAAAACTAATAAATCACGAGTTATATATGTGTTTGAAGAAGTCTGAATAGATAAAAGTCAGTAGCGTCTCTGCTCTGGGATCGAAATAGGTTCCAAAATATTCTATAGTTCTGTCGTGCTTTGTTGGAAAATATGGCTTTTTTTCGACAATGGAAAAATTAAATTATGATGATTCGAATGCCCATTGATACATACTTCCTCGCTCATGGCATTTATTTTTTATTTTAACGATGTTTCAAAATATTTGAATATTTAAATAAAATTAGTTATCTCCACCTATGCTGCTCAAAGGGTACTGCCTCAAGACTGCGAAACTCGCAAACATGAACATGAGAATTGGCAAGCGCTTGAAAGCGGCTGTATTGGGGTGGGTAGGGCAGCGGGCGCGGGGAAGCGTATATATAGTGATAAAGTGAACGAATTTTTGGATAGCAAAGTAGGTAATATATAATTGCTGGGACGAAATGTATACATTTTGGGCCAGCCCAAATTACTCTTAGAGTAGCGTCTCTGAGAATGGATGTGCGGTGGACATATAAGTGTATTACAGGTATAATATTAATAGTAATAAATCGCCTTTATTCATATGTAATATGAAATGGTGAAGTGTCAGTTGGGAGCTGATTTTCAACTTTACAAATTTTTTACAAACAATTTGAAGAAAAAAAAAGAAAAATCTATCAAATGTACAATGATATAATCTCTCTCAAATTGTAACTGAACCCACGAGAGTGACATCCCATTCGCAAACGCTAATTGATATAATCATTACTAACAATCCAGAAGTTATTACCAAATGTGACGTATTCGATCTCCCGGGAATCTCCGACCATTTTGCAATGCTCTGCACCATGAAATTTCCAGAACTGAAACCGGAAACTCGTTACATTACTTTCAGGGACTACAAAAATTTTCAACTACCGCCATTCCTGGCTGACTTGGGAGAAGTTTCCTGGGATACAATATACACCCTTCAGAATGTCGACGAACAAATAGAATTTTTCAATCGAGAACATATCACCTTATTAGATGCACATGCACCACTTCGAAAAATAAAGGTGAGCAAGCCCTACTCACCTTGGTATACTTATAATATTCAACAAATGACTAAACTACGTGATAAAGCACTTCAGAAATTCCGTAAAACTAAGGTAGACAGAGATTGGAATTCATACAAAGAATTACGTAACATGTGCCATCAAGCGTGGAAAACGCGCATACATGGAACATGTTATGAGGAGAAAAAATAGCAGAGAGATTTGGGATACTCTCAGTCGGATGAATGTCACAAATAGAAGAGTAAATCCTCCCATCCCCCCTAGTTTATCTGATACTGACTCTATAAACGTTCATTCCAACTCCGTACCTGATGTGGCTCGGTTACAATCTAATGTGATGTTGAATAAGTACAACGAACTGAGCAAAGAAAATGAAAAATTTATTTTTAGAACGGTAAACACCTCTGGAGTGCTTGAAGCGTTAAACAAAATGAAAAGTAATTGTATTGGCTCAGATGGTATTTCACTAGTTTCTTTGAGATTATTCAGTGAATTTTTGATATTCCATAGTACATTTATTGTTAATGCTGCCCTAGCTACCAATTACTTGCCTTCAGCCTGGAAGCACGCTAATATCACACCAATCCCTGAAATTTCTCATCCTTCTGAATTTGGGCACCTGAACCCGATGAGCATCCTGCCAACTATGTCGAAAGTGCAAAAAATTATAATGAAACAGCAGATCTCTGAATACGTTTTTAGCAGAGGTATAATCACTTATATTCAATCGGGCTTCAGAGAACACTACAGTACAACCACAACGTCACTCAACTTGGACAATGAAATTTTCAAATCTTTGGATAATGGTCGATTGGGCTGCTTTACTTTGCTGGAAAGGCCTTCGACACCTTGAATCATGAATTACTTTGCAAAAAAATAAATTTTTTTTGATTTGACGAAATGGCTGTACAATTAATCAATAACTATCTCTCACAACGGACTCAACGAGTTGAATTAGATAATGAGATGTCGAGTGCCTCACCAGTTAACTTTGGTATGCCACAAGACTCGATACTAGGACCATTGTTATTCTTTCTCTCTCTCTCTCTCTCTCTCTCTTAATATATATGTATATATATATATAAATTTTTTTGCAAAGTACTTCATTATTCAAGGTGTCGGAGGCCTTTCCAGCAAAGTTAAGCAGCAAGATGTTATGAATTCATGGAAATAATATATATATATATATATATATATTATATATATATATATATATATATATTATATATATATATATATATATATATATATATATATATATATATATATATATATTTATGCCAGTTGTAAATTTTAAAAACAAAAAGCCACAAAAAGAATAAATAATTATCAATTTCAAGAGTTTGCTTGTAAATAACTTTTAAAATTTAATGTATTTTATGAGCCTAGGTATGATATGCATAGATAAAAATGTCGAAGTACTATAAAACAGTCAATTATATACACTATCAAAATTATCATAACTCATAATTGCTCAAAAGATAACTAAAAGTCAAGATTCACAAAATTATCATGAATAAAAAGTAATCAACACATTTATAAACTTGAAACACTCTGTACATGAAATTGTAGCAAACTAAAAGTTAGCCAATGAGAGAACAGCAAACGTCTTTATGAAAGATAGCCAATCAGAGAAGAGATGATCAGATGTAAAGTTGGAAATTGTGAGAGAATGGCAAAAAGAGGGTATCATAAGCAATTATTATTCAAACTTGTAATTAATGATAAGAATGGGAATTTAATTGTGTGTATAAATTGTGCAACATTAATATAAACAGTGCAAAGTGACGATTTGGTGCGCGAATTCGAAATTTCAAATGGAACAACAACAATGGCAAGATGTCGCGAAGCGACGGAAAAACAAAGCTTCGAAGAGATCGAAAATATTTTCCAAAACGGAAGCACGCACAAAAATTCACTAAAAGAAAAATGGAATTTTTCCATCATTTGCTTAACAAAACAAGAATACTTGATGATATCGTATATCCACGATTCCAAATGCTGATTCCCGCATCGATACGTTCCTGACACATGGTTTTGCAGTGCTGACGGAGGCTGGAGAGAGGAGACTTCCGGTATTTATGGTATAGTTGTGAACACCAACAGTTCCAACCAGGTATAAAACTTTTAATAGTGCTTTCCCGGTCCTGAACTATTTCACAAATAACATTTATCACATTCGATGAACTCTATGTCACTTTTATGAACAATAACAGAAAATTACGCTCACAGAAAAAGTGAGGTTCTGTTTATCTATCCATGATATGCAATTTTATGATTATTCGTGAATAATTGTTTGATTCACTCTAGCATAAGTTGATTCTCGTAGGCCAGGTATTTTTAAGTTCTTCCTGAATAAAGGAGATAATTGTTTTTGATATTTGGTTTGTTTATTTTCTCACAATGATCAACTAACATAACTAAGATCATTCAATAAACTGAAGTTAGCCACCAGTGGCCAAATTCCTTTTGAATCGACTATATGAGATAAGGGCGTACCAACTGTTGCTAGCTGTGGCGAAGAAAATAATAATTGTGGGTAGCGTGACGAGAGAACAGTGACGTTCGCTGACAATTATTATTACAGGGTCAGAAATATGTATTTTCATCATATCAAATTTGGCTCTCAAAGAATAGTAAAAAATTATATTAGCAATTTTCATTCAATAAAAACAATTTACATTTTCAATTTATCAAACCATATCAAATGGCGTCCCAACGTATGGGCGAGTAACGGAAAAGGCAAGTAAGGGAAATATAATATTTCATAATATTTATCTGGTGGGAGAAAAGGCAAGAAAAGGCAAAATATCATTTCATAATATTCATCTGGCGAGAAAAGGGAAAAAGGCAAAGTAAGGGCAATATATAATTTCAAGGCAAAGTAAGGGCAAGTAAAGGAAAAATATTATTTCTCAATAACACTGGGTGAACATTAGCAATTGGCATTTCAACGAGTAAGGCTTAATATTTGTGAATAAAAAATGGATTTGAGAGATGGTAAGAAAGTTGGTTTGGAAGAAGGTGCAGAAGGTAGAGATAGGGGTGATCAGGAAGAAGGAAAGAGTAGTAATGTGACAGAGATAGAAATAAAGGGTGAGAATATACAAATGGACAGTAAATTGGATAAAATGATGGCTTTCATGGCAAGTATGGAAGGAAGAAGAATGAAAAATCAAATTGAAAAATGATAATTTAAAAAAAATTCACAGGAATGGAAATAGATTAAAAATGATATGAATGAAAAAAAAAATTCAGAAAGTTGAAAAATGAAATAAAAGAAAGTATGAAAGAAGATTTAAAAGAAAATTCAGCAAGAATGGAAGAGAAAATAGAAAGAATGAATGATGGAATGAGGGAAAGTATGGGAAGATTAGAGAAAAGAATGGAAGAAAAAATGGGAAATATGAAAATGAAATAAAAAAAGTTGAAAGAAAAAACGAGTTGGAAGAAATAAGGAAAATGTGAAAAGAAAATATAAAAGATATAAAAGAAAATATGGAAAGAATGGAAAATAAAATACAAACTAAATCTGAACAAAATAAAGAAGAATTTTTAGAATTGCACAAACAGTTAGAAACTAAAATAGGACAAAACAATGAGGAATTTTATGTGGCAATAACACAAGAAGTATCCACTATAAATAATCATGTAGAAAATCAGGATGAAAAACTAAAAGAAATGAATAGTAAACAAGAAAAAGCTAAAAATGAAATAATTACTCTTGATAAAAAAATAGACAAACAACATAAAGATACTAATTTGAAAATAATAAATGTAGAGAGTGAAATAACTAGAAATGTAGAAGAAAAGATGAAATTATAAGAATTAAAAAGAATAGAAACAAGTAATGAGCAAAATAAAATTCAGGGAATAGTTATACAAAAAACAGATGATAGTAATAATTTATTAGAGAAAAATGCTACACAAACACAAAATATAAAAATGAATTTCGATCTCAAAAATAATGAACTCATGCATAATATAAATGTGAATAATAAACATTTTCAGATGAAAAAGGAAAAAGTAAATAATAAAGTAAAAATAATGAAAATATATGATATAATGATAGCAAAGATGAATATTGAACTGCAAAAAGGGAATGAAATTGATAAAGTAACAATAATAAAAATGAATGACATGAGCGTGGCATACAAGAATTTTGAATTGAAAAAAGTGAACATAAATAATAAAATAATAGTAATGAAAGTCAATGACATCTACAGGGCGAATAGAATGTTTGAAATAAAAGGAAGTAATATAAATAATGAAATAATAATAATAATAGATGGTAAAATGTTAAATAGAAAAATAGGAAAGAATTTAAATACATTTTACTTTAAAAAACAAGAAAAAGTTGAATTTATAAAAATGAAAATTAAGGGAAATAAAATAGTTGAAAATGTTAACAGAAAATTCCAATTGAAAATGATTGAAATAAAATATAGGCTTGCAGTTACAAGACGAACAAGATTCCATAGAAGGAGAGATAAATAAGAAAAATGAAAATTTAGGAATTAATAAATTGTAAGTTAAAAATTTGGAAAAAAGTTAAAAAAATAGTTTGATATATAGTTAGCATTTCAGAAACATTTGAATAAAAGAAAATAAAATGAAAAACAAAAGTAAAAAAAAAATACATCAAAGAGAGAAAATATTGAAGGAAACAAGAACAACACATGAGTGAATATTTCATGAAAGAAAACAATAATATTGAATAACAATAATAATACTGAAAAACAGAAAAGTTGATATAAATATTGGTACAGGAAGTTAAAAAAAAAAAAAATTTATAGGAATGGATAATAAATGATGTGAATTTTGAAGAAAAATGAAAAGAAATTAGGATTAAAAATATTTTGTGTATAAAATGAATGTATGTGAGGAATGAAAGTGGAAATGATAATAATAATAATACTAAAGAAGTATATTATAATAAATATGATGATGATGATGATAAGGTATATTAATATAAGGTATATTAATAAATAAAATGAAGGTATATCAATGAATTATAAATGAATATAATATGTTAATTATGTGTGAATAATGGAAAGACGAAAGAGTATGTACACAAAATAAAAGTAAATAAAATGAGAGATTCAAATTAATAAAATATCCAATTCAATATGAATATAAAGAACAACTGAAGGAAGAGATAGGAAAAATAATAAAACATTATAATTGAAAGAAGTACCAATAATGATAAAAACTAATTGATAATTGAAAATAATGTCAGTATAAAAAAAAATGAAAGTAAGATAATAATAATATATAAAATGTCAGATATGATAATATCTTGAAAAGTTTTCTCTCTTGATCCGAAAAGAAGTCCAAGTCGAGTTTTTCTGAAACAAAATGATATAGTACTAGTAGTTGTAAATAAGAGTTATTGTTGTAGAATTTGTTTTTCTTGAAGTCCAGCTCAAGAAGTTTTCTGAAAGTAGAAAATTTAGTGTTAGTTAAAGGAAAATTAAAAATATAAATAAAGAAATTGATATTCAAAATTTTTTAACTAGTAGAAAATTGTTGAATATAAATTTAGGAATGTTGTTATGTTATGTTATGCCAGTTGTAAATTTTAAAAGGCTAAAAAGCCACAAAAAGAATAAATAATAAATAATTATCAATTTTAAGAGTTTGCTTGTAAATAACTTTTGAAATTTAATGTATTTTATGAGCCTAGGTATGATATGCATAGATAAAAATGTCGAAGTACTATAAAACAGTCAATTATATACACTATCAAAATTATCATAACTCATAATTGCTCAAAAGACAACTAAATGTCAAGATTCACAAAATTATCATGAATAAAAAGTAATCAACACATTTATAAACTTGAAATACTCTGTACATGAAATTGTAGCAAATTAAAAGTTAGCCAATGAGAGAACAGCAAACGTCTTTATGAAAGATAGCCAATCAGAGAAGAGATGATCAGATGTGAAGTTGGAAATTGTGAGAGAATGGCAAAAATGGGGTATCATAAGCAATTATTATTCAAACTTGTAATTAATGATAGGAATAGGGATTTAATTGTGTGTATAAATTGTGCAACATTATTATAAACAGTGCAAAGTGACGATTTGGTGCGAAAATTCGAAATTTCAAATGGAACAACAACAATGGCAAGATTGATTTGTTGAAAATATAAACAGGATGTTCATAAAATCAGATGTGGAATCATCTGCGACTGAAAGATAAACTTTAGTCACTATCTTCCATCGTCAAGATAACCTCTTGTGGGGTAATCATGTTGAAAAGGGAATGTTTCCCTTTTCAAAATGGCAAGATGTTGCGAAGCGACGAAAAAACAAAGGTTCGAGGAGATCGAAAATATTTTCCAAAGCGGAAGCACGCACAAATATTCACTAAAAGAAAAATTGAATAATTCCATCATTTGCTCAACAAAACAAGATTACCTTGATGATATCGTATATCCACGAGTCCAAAAGCTGAGTCCCGCATCGATACGTTCCTGACACATGGTTTTGCAGTTCTAACGGAGGCTGGAGAGAGGAGACTTCCTGTTTTTATGGTATAGTTGTGAACACCAACAGTTCCAACTAGGTATAAAACTTTTAATAGTGCTTTCCCGGTCCTGAACTATTTCACAAACATCATTTTTCACATTCGATGAACTCTATGTCACTTTTATGAACAATAACAGAAAATTACGCTTACAGAAAAAGTGAGGTTCTGTTTATCTATCCATGATATGCAATTTTATGATTATCCGTGAATAATTGTTTGATTCACTCTAGCATAAGTTAATTCTCGTAGGCCAGGTATTTTTAAGTTCTTCCTGAATAAAGGAGATAATTGTTTTTGATATTTGGTTTGTTTATTTTCTCACAATGATCAACTAACATAACTAAGATCATTCAATAAACTGAAGTAAGCCACCAGTGGCCAAATATCTTTTGAACCGACTATATGAGATGAGGGCGTACCAACTGTTGTTAGCTGTGGCGAAGGAAATAATAATTGTGGGTAGCGTGACGAGAGAACAGTGACGTTCGCTGACAATTATTATTACAGGGTCAGAAATATCTATTTACATCATATCAAATTTGGCTCTCAAAGAATAGTAAAAAATTATATTAGCAATTTTCATTCAATAAAAACAATTCACATTTTCAATTTATCAAACCATATAATATATATATATATATATATATATATATAAATATATATATATATATATATATATATATATATATATATATATATATATATATGACGTTCGCTAGCAATTATTATTACATCATTATAAAATATATTATACAGGGCGAAAATATCTATTTATATCATATCAATTTGGCTCACAAAAAGAATAGCGGAAATTATAAGCTATCTTCATTTAATAACAACAATTTATATTTGTAAAAATTTCAAAGCATAGCAAAATATATATATATTATATATATATATATATATGTATATATATATATATATTTTGCTATGCTTTGAAATTTTGTAAATATAAATTCTTGTTATTAAATAAAGATAGCTTATAATTTCCGCATTCTTTTTGTGACCAAATTAATAGATAAATTTTCGCCCTGTATAATATATTTTATAATTATGTAATAATAATTGCCAGCGAGCGTCACTGTCTCTCGTCACGCTGCTGCCAATTGTTATCACTTTTCTCACCACGGCTAAACACAGTTGGTACGCCTCTTATCTCAGATAGCCGGTTCAGGCAATTGAGCCACTAGCCACTGCTTGATGTGTCAGATTTCAATTTATTCAATGGTCATAAATATGATTGTTGATCATTATGGAAAACAAACGACAGAGTATCAAAAAGCAATTATTTCCTTTATTCAGGAAGACTTAATTTTACCTGGCCTACGAGAAATAACTTATTCTAGTGTGAATCTACAAATATTCACGGATAGTCATGAAAAACAAATCATGGATAGATAGACACAACCTCACTTTTTCCTTGAGAGTGAAGTTTTTCTTTATGGTTCAAAATAAAGTGAAATGTAGTTCTTCAGATGTGAGATACGTTATTTGTGAAATTGTTCAGGACCGGATGTGCACTATGAAAGTTTTATACCTGTCTGGAACTGTCGGTGTTCAAGATATACCCCGAAACTGAATCCCTTCTCACTCCAAGCGCTATCAGGAACTCCAATACCATAAATCAGGAACCATACAGATGCAGAAATCAGCTTTGGATACTTGGATATGTTGTATAATTGAGGTAATATTGGTTTTTTGCTTATAATGTTGAAATTATTTCATTTTTCTTTCTCCAAAAATATAGCGTGGCATTCTTTTTAAATTTATTTTCGATCTTCTCTCGGCTTTGTTTCTTGCTCCCTAGGATACCAACTTTCCTCCTTCGTTTCCATTTGAATTTTTGAATTCGCGCACTAAATTGTCACATTTCACTGTTTGGGTTTATTTTTCATAACTTATACATACTACTATTTTTCCATTCTTATTAACTATGTACAAATTATAAGAATAATTGCCTCTGACACGCCCCCGTTGTTATTCCCTCACAATTTTAAATTCTACATGTGACCATCTGTTCCCTGATTGGCTATTGTAATCACATAGTTTGCTATTCTACCATTGGCTACTTTCACTTAGCTACAATTTCATATACTGTATGATTCAAATTTATAATTTTGTTGATCACATTTTATTCATGAAAATTTTGTAAATCTAGACTTTTTGTTATCTTATGAACAATTATGGGTTATAATCATTATGACAGTGTATGAAATTGATTGTGTTATAGTATTTTGACATTTTTATCTATCCATATTATACATAGGCATATAAAGGAAATATAACTTCAATGATTATGTAAAAACAATCTCTTGAAACTAATAACTATTTAGTAATTATTTTTTTTGTGGGTTTTTTCCTTTAAAAATTTATAACTGATTTTTCATAACATAACAATATATATATATATATATATATATATATATATATATATATATATATATATATATATATGTATATATATATGTATATATATATATATATGATATATATATATATATATATATATCAGATTTCCATGAATTCATAACATCTTGCAAAATCTACCACTATGCTGATGATACCCAAATATATATCGACTTTGAGTATGAGGACTCAGATATTTGCACTACACAAATCAACAAAGATTTGGAAAATTGAAATTGAATGTCGTCAAATCATCGGTAATGTTATCCGGCAATCGAAATAAAAGAGCCTTGGTTGAGCAAATCTTCGCCATATCAATTGATCGCGACATTATACCTTCAACCGCGGAATGCAACAACTTGGGTGTTTGGTTTGATTCTGAGCTCAGATTCTCCAAACATATCCAAATCTATGTAATACCTCTTCTGACACACTGGAACAACTATTTCCTCACAGGCACGTTCTTCCTCAACAAATTAAGGTTGAACTATGTGAAAGTTTGATATTTTCGAAATTGTCTTATTGTGACCAGCTTTACAGGTCTGCAATGATAAACTCTCATCTGAACAGGTTACAATTGATCCAAAACTCTTGTGCTCGTTTTTGCAGTGGTCTCAGAAAATACGATCGAATATCTAATAAATTAACAGAATTGAGTTGGTTGAAAATATTTAAAATGTTCGAACTTCACACTCTCACTCTTACGCATAAAATTATTTAAACGGAGAAGCCCCCATATATATATAAATATATATATATATATATATATATTATTTATTATATATATATATATATATATATATATATATATATATATATATATATATATATAAACAGTGGGGAATAACGGGGATCTTCAGTCAGCACATGTGTTGAACTATGAAAAACTCTTTAATACGATGGACCGAGCTTTCGTTTCAATTTTGAAACTTCTTCAGGGTCCTAAAATATGTAAATGACATTATTGTGAAAAAAATTCTTAAAATGAAGGAAGTACTCACAGTAATCTGAGTGGATGATAAATGAACATTAACTTCAAAGAAAAAACGTGAAATATGTAAAAATTTGTCGGAATGGTGTTATATCTTTGACGCTTCGAGTGACATTGAAGGATTTGAAATGACAACCTATGATTAATCGTCAGAAAAATATAAAATATGTAGTGGGTGTGTTAATGTTTATTTCATATTCTTTGAGAATCATCAATTTTAATCCATTTGTAGAAGATAACTGTAGATTTTGCCAAGATTTTCGATATCTGTTTTTTTGTTCATATTTTGATTGGATTTATTAATTTCAATCATTTCAAGAAATAATCTTTTAGATAAATTTTTTTCTGAATGTAAAACTTGTGCTTCCTCGAATGATATTTTATGGCCTGTTTCAATAGAATGTTGAGCTAATGCACATGACTTCTTGTTGAGTCTTATATCACTTCTGTGAGAGATAATACGATTATTTGAAGTTCTTGAACTTGTACCAATATAGTTCAAATCACAGTTGTTACATGGTATGCTGTAGACAACATTTGATTTCTTCAAATCTGGTGTGGGATCTTTTAACCTCGTATTTAAATTCCCAATAGTCTTGATATTTTTTTGTGAGATTTTAATGTTACTTTCATTCCTGAATAATTTAATTATATTTGATGATAGAATTCCTATATTAGGAATTGAAAAATAAATCATCCTTCCATTGTTATTTTCTGAATTTTGATTATTTGTGTCATCATTATTAATTTGTCCATCAGAGTTGGTATTGAAAAGAATTCTATTAAGAAGTTTTTTGGGGTAAGAATTATCTAGTAAAATATTTCTGAGAATTTTAAAATTTTTGTTTTTCAATGAAGGATGAACCAACATCTCGATTCTTTTTTTCATGCGAAGAATCAAATTTATTTTCATTCTTTTTGAGTGGAAGGAATGATAGTTTATGTATCTTTCAGAGTTTGTTGGTTTTATATACCAATCTGTGATTAGTTAATTGTTTTCTCTACGAATTATTCTAGTATCTAAAAATGGAATACTTTTATTTTTTTCTAATTCAATTGTGAATTGTCGACTTTTATTGTAGTTATTTACTTTTCTTAAAATTTCATCGGATTTATCCATTGGTATTGCACAAATAATATCATCTACAAATTTTTTTAAAAATGGAACTTCAAAGGTCAATTGTGGTAATATTTATTCGAAAAGGTCATCCATTACATACGAAGCAATGATTGGTGAGATGGTAGCTCCCATAGGTGTTCCAAGAATTTGTTTGTAGCAATTTCCTTCGAACGAAAAGAAACTAGATTTGAATATGAATTGAATGATTTCAAAAAATTTTGTTTGTGAAATATTACAGTGTTCTTCTATTTTACTCCATCTTTTAGTTATACTTTTCAACACTAATTCTATCGGTATGTTACTGAATAAGGAAACAACATCTAGGCTTATCAAGACATATCTTTGTGGAAGTTGTTTTTTGTTGATGAATTTAGAAAACTCGAAAGAATCTTTAACATAAAACTTATTTTCAAAGTCATATACATCTGTAAGGATGTCTGTGAATAATTTAGATATTTTGCTATTGGGTGCATCAATAGATGAAATGATAGGTCTGAGTTTCATGATTGGTTTATGAATTTTGGGTAAACCATAGTATTTTGGTGATACAGCACTGTATGTCATACATTTTTTTGCTTCTTCTTCAGTGATCATTTTTGCTTTTTTTAATTCTGAAATAAATTTATTTGCTTTTTGTTCAATGGTTGAGGTAGGATCTCTATTTAATTTGGTGTAAGAGTTTTCGTCATCAAGGATATCATGAGATTTTTTTATATATTCAGTTTTTTCTAAAATGACTGTTACATTACCTTTATCTGATTTTGTTAAAATAAGATAAGGATGGTTTTTGAAAAATTCTTTGGTTTTTTTATAAAGAGAAACGAGTGTTGTTTAATTTTTTTGAAGTTTTTGAAAAAAGTTAGAAACTATATTTGTTATTTTTGCTCTGAAAATATCTTTTTTCTCATTATTGAATCCACTTATTAGGGATTCGATATTAGACAAAAGTTTTGAAATCGATACGTCTCTTGTAGTAGGAGGTAAACTGAATTTGAATCTCAAAGCAAGAAAATGTTCAATATCATTTGGTATAATTATATCAGTCGAATTAATGAGCCAAGTGCTCTTTGTTTTGATATCATTCTGGAAAGAAAATTTTAATCTATTTATCTTGTTGATATTTTTAATCTTTATATCTTTAAATATTTTATTGTAGGAAATCGTTTGTCTTTATGTATAATTTATCCAGATATCATTAGGTAGTTTCGTTATGAGGAAGTTAGAAAGTTTCAAAAAGTATATTTCTGATGATTTGAGGTCATTATGTGTTATTTTGATTTCTAAATTTAACATTTTCTTGGTTAATTTTTCATTGAATGTATTAATTTCGTGTAAACTCTTACCATTATTTGTGTCAATTAGGATGTTCAAATCTTTGATATTATTCAAAATGTGTGAAGGTATAACACCATTACGTCTACATTCTAGTAAGAATATTCTTCTATTTCTGTAAGCAGCCAGTTTCCTGTTGATGTTGCACCATTCCTTCATTTTCTGAGAGACTTCGGGACCGTACGTGATTCGAAGGTCTTCATAAAACCCCATGGTAGATCGATAAAGATATAACACCATTCCGACAAATTTTTACATATTTCACGTTTTTTCTTTAAAGTTAATGTTCATTAATCATCCACTCAGATTACTGTAAGTACTTCCTTCATTTTATGTATTTTTTTCACAATAATGTCATTTACATATTTCAGGACCCTGAAAAATTTTCTCAATTGAAACGAAAGCACGGTCCATCGTATTAAAGAGTTTTTCATAGTTCAACACTTGTGCTGACTGAAGATCCCCGTTATTCCCCACTGTTCATACCAATTTTCAGTCGTTATTTCTAAATTTATTTATATATATATATATATATATATATATATATATGATATCCTTGATGACGAAAACTCTCACACCAAATTAAATAGAGATCCTACCTCAACCATTGAACAAAAAGCAAATAAATTTATTTCAGAATTAAAAAAAGCAAAAATGATCACTGAAGAAGAAGCAAAAAAATGTATGACATACAGTGCTGTATCACCAAAATACTATGGTTTACCCAAAATTCATAAACCAATCATGAAACTCAGACCTATCATTTCATCTATTGATGCACCCAATAGCAAAATATCTAAATTATTCACAGACATCCTTACAGATGCATATGACTTTGAAAATAAGTTTTATGTTAAAGATTCTTTCGAGTTTTCTAAATTCATCAACGAAAAACAACTTCCACAAAGATATGTCTTGATAAACCTAGATGTTGTTTCCTTATTCAGTAACATACCAATAGAATTAGTGTTGAAAAGTATAACTAAAAGATGGAGTAAAATAGAAGAACACTGTAATATTTCACAAACAAAATTTTTAGAAATCATTCAATTCATATTCAAATCTAGTTTCTTTTCGTTCGAAGGAAATTGCTACAAACAAATTCTTGGAACACCTATGGGAGCTACCATCTCACCAATCATTGCTTCGTATGTAATGGATGACCTTTTCGAAGAAATATTACCACAATTGACCTTTGAAGTTCCATTTTTTAAAAAATTTGTAGATGATATTATTTGTGCAATACCAATGGATAAATCCGATGAAATTTTAAGAAAAGTAAATAACTACAATAAAAGTCCACAATTCACAATTGAATTAGAAAAAAATAAAAGTATTCCATTTTTAGATACTAGAATAATTCGTAGAGAAAACAATTCACTAATCACAGATTGGTATATAATACCAACAAACTCTGAAAGATACATAAACTATCATTCCTTCCACTCAAAAAGAATGAAAATAAATTTGATTCTTTGCATGAAAAAAAGAATCGAGATGTTGGTTCCTTTTAAAAAAAAATTTTACTAGATAATTCTTACCCCAAAAAACTTCTTAATAGAATTCTTTTCAATACCAACTCTGATAGACAAATTAATAATGATGACACAAATAATCAAAATTCAGAAAATAACAATGGAAGGATGATTTATTTTTCAATTCCTAATATAGGAATTCTATCATCAAATATAATTAAATTATTCAAGAATGAAAGTAACATTAAAATCTCACAAAAAAATATCAAGACTATTGGGAATTTAAGTACGAGGTTAAAAGATCCCACACCAGATTTGAAGAAATCAAATGTTGTCTACAGCATACCATGTAACAACTGTGATTTGAACTATATTGGTACAAGTTCAAGAACTTTAAATAATCGTATTATCTCTCACGGAAGTGATATAAGACTCAACAAGAAGTCATGTGCATTAGCTCAACATTCTATTGAAACAGGCCATAAAATATCATTCGAGGAAGCACAAGTTTTACATTCAGAAAAAAATTTATCTGAAAGATTATTTCTTGAAATGATTGAAATTAATAAATCCAATCAAAATATGAACAAAAAAACAGATATCGAAAATCTTGGCAAAATCTACAGTTATCTTCTACAAATGGATTAAAATTGATGATTCTCAAAGAATATAAAATGAACATTAACACACCCACTACATATTTTATATTTTTCTGACGATTAATCATAGGTTGTCATTTCAAATCCTTCAATGTCACTCGAAGCGTCAAAGATATAACACCATTCCGACAAATTTTTACATATTTCACGTTTTTTCTTTGAATTTAATGTTCATTTATCATCCACTCAGATTACTGTGAGTACTTCCTTCATTTCAAGAATTTTTTTCACAATAATGTCATTTACATATTTTAGGACCCTGAAGAAGTTTCAAAATTGAAACGAAAGCTCGGTCCATCGTATTAAAGAGTTTTTCATAGTTCAACACATATATATATATATATATATATATATATATATATATATATATATATATATATATATATATATATATATATATATATATATATATATATATATATATATATATATATATATATATATATATATATTTATATATATAGGGGCTTCTCCGTTTAAATAATTTTATGCGTAAGAGTGAGAGTGTGAAGTTCGAACATTTTAACTATTTTCAACCAACCCAATTCTGTTAATTTATTAGATATTCGATCGTATTTTCTGAGACCACAGCAAAAACGAGCACAAGAGTTTTGGATCAATTGTAACCTGTTCAGATGAGAGTTTATCATTGCAGACCTGTAAAGCTGGTCACAATAAGACAATTTCGAAAATATCAAACTTTCACATAGTTCAACCTTAATTTGTTGAGGAAGAACGTGCCTGTGAGGAAATAGTTGTTCCAGTGTGTCAGAAGAGGTATTACATAGCATTTGGATATGTTTGGAGAATCTGAGCTCAGAATCAAACCAAACACCCAAGTTGTTGCATTCCGCGGTTGAAGGTATAATGTCGCGATCAATTGATATGGCGAAGATTTGCTCAACCAAGGCTCTTTTATTTCGATTGCCGGATAACATTACCGATGATTTGACGACATTCAATTTCAATTTTCCAAATCTTTGTTGATTTGTGTAGTGCAAATATCTGAGTCCTCATACTCAAAGTCGATATATATTTGGGTATCATCAGCATAGTGGTAGATTTTGCAAGATGTTATGAATTCATAGAAATCTGATATATATATATATATATACATATATATATGTACATATATATATATATATATATATATATATATATATATTGTTATGTTATGAAAAATCAGTTATAAATTTTAAAAGGAAAAATCCCACAAAAAAAATAATTACTAAATAGTTATTATTTAAGAGATTGTTTTTAATAATTTTTTTTTTTCCAATACTATAACACAATCAATTTCATACACTGTCATAATGATTATAACCCATAATTGTTCATAAGATAACAAAAAGTCTAGATTTACAAAATTTTCATGAATAAAATGTGATCAACAAAATTATAAATTTGAATCATACAGTATATGAAATTGTAGCTAACTAAAAGTAGCCAATGGTAGAACAGCAAACTTTGTGATTACAATAGCCAATCAGGGAACAGATGGTCACATGTAGAATTCAAAATTGTGAGGGAATAACAACGGGGGAGTGTCAGAGGCAATTATTCTTATAATTTGTACATAGTTAATAAGAATGGAAAAATAGTAGTATGTATAAGTTATGAAAAATAAACCCAAACAGTGAAATGTGACAATTTAGTGCGCGAATTCAAAAATTCAAATGGAAACGAAGGAGGAAAGTTGGTATCCTAGGGAGCAAGAAACAAAGCCGAGAGAAGATCGAAAATAAATTTAAAAAGAATGCCACGCTATATTTTTGGAGAAAGAAAAATGGAATAATTTCAACATTATAAGCAAAAAACCAATATTACCTCAATTATACAACATATCCAAGTATCCAAAGCTGATTTCTGCATCTGTATGGTTCCTGATTTATGGTATTGGAGTTCCTGATAGCGCTTGGAGTGAGAAGGGATTCAGTTTCGGGGTATATCTTGAAGACCGACAGTTCCAGACAGGTATAAAACTTTCATAGTGCACATCCGGTCCTGAACAATTTCACAAATAACGTATCTCACATCTGAAGAACTACATTTCACTTTATTTTGAACCATAAAGAAAAACTTCACTCTCAAGGAAAAAGTGAGGTTGTGTCTATCTATCCATAATTTGTTTTTCATGACTATCCGTGAATATTTGTAGATTCACACTAGGATAAGTTATTTCTCGTAGGCCAGGTAAAATTAAGTCTTCCTGAATAAAGGAAATAATTGCTTTTTGATACTCTGTCGTTTGTTTTCCATAATGATCAACAATCATATTTATGACTATTGAATAAATTGAAATCTGACACATCAAGCAGTGGCTAGTGGCTCAATTGCCTGAACCGGCTATCTGAGATAAGAGGCGTACCAACTGTGTTTAGCCGTGGTGAGAAAAGTGAAAACAATTGGCAGCAGCGTGACGAGAGTAGTGAGTTGCTGTAATTATTATTAATCATTATAAATATATATATCAGGGCGAAAATATCTATTTATATCATATATTTGTCAAAAGTGGAATATAGCTTATAATTTCCGCTATTCAATTTATATTTTCTATGCTTTGAAATTTTCAAATATAAATTGTTGTTATTAAATGAAGATAGCTTATAATTTCCGCTATTCTTTTTGTGAGCCAAATTGATATGATATTAATAGATATTTTCGCCCTGTATAATATATTTTATAATGATGTAATAATAATTGCTAGCGAACGTCATATATATATATATATATATATATATATATATATATATATATATATATATATTTAAATATATATTGATATGGTTTGATAAATTGAAAATGTAAATTGTTTTTATTGAATGAAAATTGCTAATATAAATTTTTACTATTCTTTGAGAGCCAAATTTGATATGATGTAAATAGATATTTCTGACCCTGTAATAATAATTGTCAGCGAACGTCACTGTTCTCTCGTCACGCTACCCACAATTATTATTTTCTTCGCCACAGCTAACAACAGTTGGTACGCCCTTATCTCATATAGTCGGTTCAAAAGATATTTGGCCACTGGTGGCTAACTTCAGTTTATTGAATGATCTTAGTTATGTTAGTTGATCATTGTGAGAAAATAAACAAACCAAATATCAAAAACAATTATCTCCTTTATTCAGGAAGAACTTAAAAATACCTGGCCTACGGGAATTAACTTGTGAGTGAATCAAACAATTATTCACGGATAATCATAAAATTGCATATCATGGATAGATAAACAGAACCTCATTTTTTCTGTAAGCGTAATTTTCTGTTATTGTTCATAAAAGTGACATAGAGTTCATCGAATGTGAAAAATGTTGTTTGTGAAATAGTTCAGGACCGGGAAAGCACTATTAAAAGTTTTATACCTAGTTGGAACTGTTGGTGTTCACAACTATACCATAAAAACAGGAAGTCTCCTCTCTCCAGCCTCCGTTAGAACTGCAAAACCATGTGTCAGGAACGTATCTATTCTATCGGTATGTTACTGAATGAGAAAACAACATCTAGGCTTATCAAGACATATCTTTGTGGAAGTTGTTTTTCGTTGATGAATTTAGAAAACTCGAAAGAATATTTAACATAAAACTTATTTTCAAAGTCATATGCATCTGTAAGGATGTCTGTGAATAATTTAGATATTTTGCTATTGGGTGCATCAATAGATGAAATGATAGGTCTGAGTTTCATGATTGGTTTATGAATTTTGGGTAAACCATAGTATTTTGGTGATACAGCACTGTATGTCATACATTTTTTTGGTTCTTCTTCAGTGATCATTTTTGCTTTTTTTAATTCTGAAATGAATTTATTTGCTTTTTGTTCAATGGTTGAGGTAGGATCTCTATTTAATTTGGTGTAAGAGTTTTCGTCATCAAGGATATCATGAGATTTTTTTATATATTCAGTTTTTTCTAAAATGACTGTTACATTACCTTTATCTGATTTTGTTAAAATAAGATAAGGATGGTTTTTGAAAAATTCTTTGGTTTTTTTATAAAGAGAATCGAGTGTTGTTTAATTAAAATTAAAATATCTTTTTTCTCATTATTGAATCCACTTATTAGTGATTCGATATTAGACAAAAGTTTTGAAATCGATACGTCTCTTGTAGTAGGAGGTAAACTGAATTTGAATCCCAAAGCAAGAAAATGTTCAATATCATTTGGTATAATTATATCAGTCGAATTAATGAGCCAAGTGCTCTTTGTTTTGATATCATTATGGAAAGAAAATTTTAATCTATTTATCTTGTTGATATTTTTAATCTTTATATCTTTGAATATTTTATTGTAGGAAATCGTTTGTCTTTCTGTATAATTTATCCAGATATCATTAGGTAGTTTCGTTATGAGGAAGTTAGAAAGTTTCAAAAAGTATATTTCTGATGATTTGAGGTCATTATGTGTTATTTTGATTTCTAAATTTTACATTTTCTTGGTTAATTTTTCATTGAATGTATTAATTACGTGTAAACTCTTACCATTATTTGTGTCAATTGGGATGTTCAAATCTTTTATATTATTCAAAATGTGTGAAGGTATAACACCATTACGTCTACATTCTAGTAAGAATATTCTTCTATTTCTGTAAGCAGCCAGTTTCTTGTTGATGTTGCACCATTCCTTCACTTTCTGAGAGACTTCGGGACCGTACGTGATTCGAATGTCTTCATAAAACCCCATGGTAGATCGATAAAGATATAACACCATTCCGACAAATTTCTACATATTTCACGTTTTTTCTTTAAAGTTAATGTTCATTAATCATCCACTCAGATTACTGTAAGAACTTCCTTCATTTTATGTATTTTTTTCACAATAATGTCATTTACATATTTTAGGACCCTGAAGAATTTTCAAAATTAAAACGAAAGCTCGGTCCATCGTATTAAAGAGTTTTTCATAGTTCAACACTTGTGCTGACTGAAGATCCCCGTTATTCCCCACTGTTCATACCAATTTTCAGTCGTTATTTCTAAATTTATTTATATATATATATATATATATATATATATATATATATGGTAAACTCAGGTTCCTGAGGCATAATTATGTCAATACTAGGAAAAAATAGACTTTACAGATTCCCAAGCATCGCACCCCACTCTATAAACAAAGCTTCACTTACACTGCTTCCAACTCTTTTCAGGGATTATTCAATTATTTATTTCGAAAGAAGACTAAAATTTTTTTTTTTCTTTAGAATCTTAGTCACCCAATGTCTCACGAACCTTGCCATGTAAACCTAACCTGTATCATTTATTCAATAGGTATTATTACCTACTAAATAATAATACCTATTGAATAAATGATACAGGTTAGGTTTACATGGCAAGGTTCGTGAGACATTGGGTGACTAAGATTCTAATATTATATATATATATATATATATATATATATATATAATATATATAATATATATATATATATGTTTTAATGTGATATGTATGTAAATTTATGTGATATGTGTGTGGGTATATTTATTGTATTTATTGCATTGATGTATATTTATTTTTTGTTATATCTATGAAATATCAATCTATGCCACCACTATTATATTCTGTTGGCATTTGTATATTCTCTCTGAATGTAAATTGCTAGAGTCAGATTTAGAATTGTGAAGAGATTAATTAGCGATAATCAAATAACCCATTGAACTAGTGTGGAAACCGAATGAGAGTGAAGTTTTCTACACTTTTTCAATCTCAGTTTCTGACGTAGGGACTGTCTAATGTGAGATAGAGGATGAATAGAGTGCGGTATTGACAAACCGACTATATTTCCTGGAAGTTTTTTTGGATCATTCAATGCGAAATAACTCTATACACATATATATCAAAATATCAAAGTTTCGAGTGAAATCAAATTAAATTCAGCATTATCTAATAATTACTTACGAAATTTCCGTTTCCAATTACATGATCGCTAATTCCCAGAAAATAGATTATTTAATAAAAAGCGTCTATGATATTTTTCAATCAAATTCATTGAAAATGTCTTTTGAATGATCAATGAAACAAAATGTCATATTCATAGGGTCGTCAAATAATACTACTCGAAACCATCTAATGCCTCGCTATTGGAAATTCAAAATTAGATGCCAGCGCCAGAGTGACGAAAATGCAAACCAGATATAGAAACATTGTTTGTCTGTTTTCTCAGAGGTTATACCCTTATTTTGAGTTTTTCTTGAAATATTTCCATTTTGTATTCGTTCCAGTTATTTTTTGAAGTGTCATTCATTTCAAGACTTTAGTGAAGTGGTGTTTTCAAATCTTAGGACAATATCATTTGCAAGAACTCACTTTGAAGAAGACAAAGTATGTTTAAATTTGCTTGCAAAAAAAAATCTGTAGTTTCTGGACACCTTAGTGAAGTCATCTGGTATCATTATGAAAAAATGTAACACACTATATGTGAATGTTTGAATTGAAATAAAACCAACAATTTTTTTTATTCCATCTGAAACAAACAAAATGTTGTGAAAATGTGTCCTTATTTTTGTGAATCTTTAAAGTCTTAGCATAGAATGTCATTTGTGTAAGTATTATAAGTTAGCAATGCCCCATCACTAGTTGGTAAGACAATAAGTCGTGACTTTTATTCAGTAAATACATAACACTTATCACCTAGATGTACATACAAAGTCATTTTTTCTCCATAGTGTATAAATAATCTTCGGTATGTTGGATAATATCTCTCTTTTTTCTCAACTTTCTTTTTTTTCGTCTCAAGTCTCTTTAAAAGTTCCCTTCTCATTTCTTTTGGCCACAGACGATGAAGGAAGATTTTGGGAAGGAACTGCATTTTTCTTCAAGGTCCCAAGAGCCCGTCATCCGTCTAGAGATTTACTCAATCCTAGATTAGTCTAAACCAGAACGTTACGTTAATTTTGTCACTGAAAATGTTGGAAACTTTTTCCACTATAAACAACTTAGGTCAAGAGTCTCTTTTCTGATCGTATTCAGAAAGGTAGGTGTGTTACATTCATTGACAATGTCTTTATTCTAAAAGGTACTCACTTCGTGCGTTTATGTCCGTGCTTCTCCATGTGAGATGGTGCGTGCTAGCGTCGCAGCACAGAATGAAATGACTGTTTCCTCTTTGACACCATCTGATGAGGCTTTGGGCTCCCTCTGGTGGTGGGTGCGAGTCCCCTGGGGAGTAGGTCGAGACCATAACAATCTGCCTCTTGCCTGTTTCAGTTGGCACTTCCACGATGGTGGTTGCCGAATCTCCAGTGATGAACTCTGGCACAGGAGTAAATCTAATATTGGGTACGAGCATAATGGCTGCTCGTGACTTTTCATGAGTGTTGCAAAATAGTTACTCACATGATTTAATTGCGGGTTCTTGTATTCTTCCTCTATTGATCCATGGTTCTTGAATCAACCCTATTCTAAGGTTTTCTTCGATAAACCTCCTCCTAAGCACACTCGTGGCTGCTTTCGGATGTTGGAGGTTCATTGCTTTCGGATGTTGCAGGTTCATTTGGAGAGCTTCGAGCTTTTGGCTCATCTGGGTGGAATTTTCACCAAGGCCTCTCCAACGACCCTCAGCTCCGCATCCTCCCATGTTTTTTGGGGAGTTTTTCTCGCCCTTATCTCAACCATAATAGGTCCCGCAAGAAGCTGGAGAGAGACAGTCACCACCGGCAGAGCCCCGCGTTCCACAGGAAGGCAAATGAAACCAGGGGGGGCGCCAGAAATTCTGGTGTTCGCCTAATCGTAACTAGTTCACCCACTAGTCACGCAGTCTTCGATTTATGCTGTTCCACCTTGAACTTGGGAAGATTATCATTGTAGTTCTCGTCTACTTGGTCGGCTGGTTAAGGCGAGCCCCCACGCATTGCTAGCTTCGAGCGCGGTATGTGGCAGGTAGGTTTTGAAAAGGGAGTTCCAGCTCTACGGGGCGTCAGGACCGCTCTGGATATGTCATCCAGTCGCCTTCCTGACCCACTGTAGAACAGGTTCTCTCCTCAGCGCTGTGATTCCTGGTATTTTCGTTGGGATGAAATTTCGTTGGGAAATAGCAGGACCACAGGTGATCCTGTCATTTCCTTTCCAGCGGTGCTACGTGGAAGCATATACCCGATGGCTGCGTGCTTGCGGCGGGTAACACCACTTTGCAGGAAGCCAAGGAGCTGGATGATGACCAAAAGCAGACAACCCAGTATTAGGAAATATGATTATAGGATTATTGAACTCCGATAACTGTTTCAAAAATCAAATTATATTAAAGCTTCATTAGCTACATATTGTAATGAAGTCATCAAAGTATTCCTCAAGCTCTTACAAGCGAAACATTGAAAGAAAAAACACCATTTTTTGCCCTTGAATGTTTATTACAAATTATGATGGTACAATCGGCTTTTTGGTTACAATTGTCACTTATAATTGCACGAGAGGTTTGTATTTTATCGGGTAGATTTGGGATGTTCAATGAGAAACTGTTGCCTATCAGACGAGGAAACTGTGAACTATTAAAAACGCGACACCAAAAGTGGAGCGTTTTTAAATTGTCAGTTTTTCGAATCAAATTGCTGAAGGAAATAGTTTAGAATTTGAACAACACAAATTTACCTGATATCAATACGAACATCGAGTGTAATTCGGCAGGACAATTCAATGAATAATAAATTTAGGAACATATCAATGCAAACTTCATTAATGAAACATTAAAAATAAACAAATTTTTATATGAATGTCGCTGCGGGTGCCACAACTAATCGTTTCTGTAGTAGATGTTGAAGTTTTTCCTTTTACCAAACAAATTGATTGAATAATGCTCGAATGATATTCTTTGTCAACTTGTAGGTATGGTTTTATTGATGATGAATTGCTGTGTCCTGTTATTTTCATCAGAGCTTGTTCTTCAATTCCGCTTTTAATTAACTCGCAAACTGCTGCCGCTCGATTTGAGTGATTTGTAATTTTTACACGTTTGACATCTATACCAATACGTTGTGTTGAGCATTCAGTCCATTTGAAAATTTCATTAATCCCAATTGGCTCATTTTCATACCAACTTTCAGAATTGTTCTTCTTCCAAAAGGGATTTGGTTTGAGAAATACTATGTCCAATGTTATAGAAGTGTCTCGTTTTTCCATCAACTGTTTAAATATTTTTCTCTAAAATATTATGCGTAATCCATTCGCTGTCACATAATTCATTATAACCGCCTTGTCTCGTTTTCGAAAATAGAGGATTATAGTACGTCCAGTTTCTTTCCCATTATTTCCAATTTCAAATACGAAATAAGTGATTTTGCAGTAAGCTGCTTCTCCTCCGCGCCAAGCTAATTCGAACGCCAAAATGTGATATGACTCCTTTTGAAGTCCTTCCGGTTCATTTTCGTCATATAATCTGGCCATTGCAAATACTTCGGATTTATCAAGAGCTGATACACTAGATTTTCTTTTTTCGGGTTGTGCTTGTAGGATTTTATGTTCAACAGTACGTGCAGCTCGTGATGAATTAAACTGAACGTCGGTGAAAGGGTTAAATACAATATTCAATTCGTCATAGTATCTACTTTGTAGCATTCAAGCGGTGGTATTCCAAATTGTTTCAACTACCGCTTCTTTGTAGTTTTCTCCGTTGCCTTCTTACATATTGAATGCCCAATCTTGCAATTACATTCAATTTATCGATGGAAGTATCTGGCTCAAATTTATATCTTTTTGCGTCGCAAAACATAGAAAATTGTCGCCAGATTGATGATTGCGTCGCATCTGTATTAGTAGGCAACAATTTGACTAATTTGGGCGTTTGTAGACCCACTGCATCCACTCATTGCTAGAGTTCAGAAATTCAATACGTTGTTGACAAACATGTGAAACTATTTATTTTGGGAATCAACACCGCGATAATTGATGAACAAATGAATGAGTGAAAAAACCACTTGTGCATTTGTCGCTGTAAAAGTTGCAGCAAACTTTTGCCGCTGTCAAACTGACATTTGCACTGTGGCATATGCAATTTTTAATACATGAGTTGAATTGTCATTGAAAAATCTCTGATAATTGGGCGTAGTTAGGAGGATCACCAGCTCCCCCGATGTGGACCGTACTTCGTTACTCATCTGACAAAAAAAAGGAAACTGGCGGAATATAGTGGATTGATACATTTGTGAGATGGACAGATGTGCCACTGGAAATGTTGAACATATCTTCGTTGGCGAGTCAAGAAATTGAGACTTGAGAAAAAAATTGCTGCGGAAAATTCAAAAACTATATTCATTGCGATTTTTTTTCTAGGTTTTGAAAACGTGAACTGGTATAGTTGCTGAAATGTCAAAGGATCATTGTCCATCCACTGTTATCTCATCTATTCGATTGAAAAATTTGAGAAACAACTTGTTACTGGATAATTGAATATTGCATCTATCAAGAGAACATTATTTTCAGGTTGTGAAATGTAAAATCAATCAAGAAATATATTTTTCCCCGAAAAAATAACTCCCAAATGAAAATAATCATATTCATGTGTGGTATTTCGAAAGAAACTATTTGTTTTTCAATCGAATTAAATTGAATTTGGCAAAAAGAAAAATCTGTCAATAACACGGCCTATATAAGAAATAGAAGATATTGCAACTGGTTGCTATTGAGATATTAAAAGGAATACTTACGCTCCACAACTCGCATTTCGAAAGTTTCTCTTTGAAATATATACAGGAATAGAATATTGCTGTGAATTCATATTGGTTTTTCGAATAATTTTAGATAACTCATCAACCTTTCTACCTTTCTTTACCTGTAATAAAAAGGTTTCGATTGGACGCGCCATCGATTTTTTCATTACAAACATAGTTGAAGTTTTTTTTTTTGCAGGGCTTCTGAGGACTGTTTTGGGACATCCGGAAAGTACTCAAGACATTATATCAGTAGATCTCGTGACAAAAGTCATTATAGTGGCTACACAACACAAAGCCTTGAAGCGGTAGGTGACAATTGATAATTTTACTTGTGAAATAATGTGGAAATCACTAATAGTGAAAACAATAAGGTAGTTTTCAATACAAACATACATTTTACATTGGAGACTTCCCTTAGTTACCAATGAATCATTAAATGAAAGGATTATTTTGTATACGATTCAATAGATTTTGTGTGATTTCCATATCCGAAAAAGTGTATCAAACGAAGGTATATCAAACAAGAAAGCCATGTTAGGGAATGTATATGAAAAAAAAAATAAACAAAGAAAAAAACACAAAGGCTTCTTCACAACGGAATCAATATAAAGTTGAAACACAATTGGTAGACTACAAGTGAAGAACAACCACTCTCCTGGCAAATACCACGCAGAACGTTGAATGATATTCACCTGAAAATATATGCAAACTTTCATAGAAAATGAAAATTTATTGCAAAAGTTTTTTTCTGATGAACTCGATTATGTTTTATTCATGCCGGGTCCACCTAACAATCCGCATACCGGTTTCAGGCTTTTGGCGCTCCCTCATCAGTACGGATTAGTCACCAGTCAGAGATTCGGAGGGCTCTGGCCGAAGCGAGACCCAACAAAAACAAAATCAACGTCAAGCTACATCACCTTTAGGTACGCCGGAAAAAGTAACTTTCAACCGGCGGCACCTAGGAACAGAAGGAAGCACTCCATACAATTCCCCTAGCTCGATATGATTCTGAATAATAAGATTCCATCTCGGTAGGAGTGGCTGAATGCCCAACTGGCGTGTATATCAAACAAGAAAGCCAATAAAAACACTCAAAGGCTTCTTCACAAGGCAATCAATTTAAAATTGAAACACAATTGATAGACCACAAGCGAAAAAGAACTACTTCCCTGGCAAATACCACGCAGAACGTTGAATGATATTCACCTGAGAATCTATGCAAAGAAACATTTGCAATCTATTTCCATTTTCTATGGGAGTTTGCATAGATGTGTTGTGTTGTGAACTGCACAAATGAGAAAAAACATAGTTTGTGTATATTTTATACTGTTTCAAAATCGTCCTAGGAATTAGAGCAAGAAAGAAATTGATAGATGCTGTGAAAACGAAAAATTAAGTGTGACAACCTCATTTAACGATTTCACTGAATTAGGAAGATTAATCCAACATTACCTTATAGCTTAGCCCAATAACTAATAACTTGGACTATATTTAAGAATGTAATGCTGTTTATGCACTATTCAATTAGTTCTTAGTGTATAAATTCGCACATGCTCAAATGAAAACATGACCACAATATTCTCAATCTGTTTATTCTGTCCAAATTCCAAGAATGGTATCAAATAAAGGAAAGAAATGTTTGGCACTCTTTTATTGCTCATCAATTCTATGATATAAGGCATCTCAATAGGAGAGGGATAAAAATGGTAATTTTCAGAACCTGGTGAAGGAAAAGAAGTGGAGCAATATACTAAATTCACTATGTTGTATGTTGTAGAGTTGCACACTGGTAAACACGAACTGACAGTTGTGATCAAAATTTTGCGGATCGGCGCAGGCGCATTTTTCTTCTGACCTAAGCCCTCAGTTCTAAGTCGAAAGTGGGTCAACTTTCTGGTAGAAGTTCATAGTTCTCAGTACTAGTAACGATCCCATAAACGTTCGCATCAATATGCTACTGTTGAACTCTCAGTTATAAGGTCTTAGTCATAGGCTTAGATATCAGTAACATTGCATAAACCTTCCTTAAATTCCATTTGTGCGATATTATGAGTTCACATGTTTGTACAAACGTTTCATGACAAGAAGGAACATTATATTCTCACCAAATCAACCAATAACTGATAGCTGCTGTAGAAAGGTACAAGTGAGTGACAACCCTATATTACGTTCTCACTGAATAAATTTTACTTTCGCGGAATTATGAGTTCACACGTTTGTACAAACGTTTTGTGGCAAGGAGAAACATAGTAGTCTCACCAAATCAACCAATAACTGGAAAAGTAACTGAAATGAATCGAACTCAACTCAACATCAACGAAGGTAGGAGAAATGTATGGAGTGTTTCTTTCAGTCACTAGGTGCCGCCGGTTGATGAATTTATTTTCCGACGTACCTAAAGATGTTGTAAGCTTGATGGTGATTGTATTTATGTTGTGTCTCGCTTCGGCCAGAGCACTCCGGATCTCTGGCTAGTGACTACTCCGTACTGATGAGGGTCAAAAAGCCTGAAACCGGTATGCGGATTGTAAGGCGGACACGACATAAATTAAACATAATCAAGCTTATCAGAAAAAAAAACATTTGCGAACAATATCCATTTATATGGAAGTTTGCATGGATTGTCAGGTGAATATCATTCAACGTTCTGCGTGGTATTTGCTAGAAAAGTAGTTGTTTTTTGCCTATGGTCTACCAACTGTGTTTCAATTCTATATTGATTCCGTTGTGAAGGAGCCTTTGAGTTTTTTATTTTCTTAACGAAGGTATAATTTGGTATCTTCCCTAATTTTGATACATTTCTCATTCACTCAGAAGAGTTGGTTCATTCTCATAAAATACCAGGAATAACTGACTAACTGTTCCAACTCACAGTCGCTTTATCAGTAGTAACATTCTATTTCCATTTATTGATATGTATTGCGTTGTGAACATTGATATAATATTGAAAGTGTCAATCTGACACCTACGAAAAAAATATGTATTGTAGGCAATTCGAACATCTCCAATGAGAATACCAACCCTCCGAGTTCAATCTCAATTCGAGATTTCATTCAATTGGAAGAAAAGGTTTATACAGCAAACGGTGAGAAGCGAGAGACTATCGCGATGTCGCGAAGGAAATTGTCCTCGTGGATATCGAATCTCTCACGAGAGCTGCTCTCTTGGAGATGCTCAGTTCCTTGCTCCCCTTCATGTTCTTTACTCTCTAGTGAAGTAGAAAATCACTGAGTATGAATACTGCTGTCAAGATGGAGCTCCTGCGGGAAAACGATCCAAGAAATAACAATTTCCATATTTGTCAGCCCCGGAAAGTGATTCAAAAATTATATCCATTACTAATTTTCGAGGAAGTGGTGGGATTGTAGCAATCCCTGGAGTATGGTCAAAAATATTCTTCAAAGAAGAAACGTCGAATGTTTTTCAAATTTCAAGTATGTCATGAGGACCTACTCCATAAATTATTACTTTGGTGAAGTGGATAAGGTCGTTTCTCGTGTCATTTTGGATACAGTTTGAAAATTTCCATATGAACACAAGCGAAGTTGATACCGGCTTTCCTCGAGGGGGGTTATGATGGGCCATGAGGAGAGTTGCCCAACGAGAGGAGTCCCAATAAGTTGAATAATTATCCAACATTTGTGATTGATTGTATGGATTTTACTGATCATAGATAGATAGATAAGTTTACTTCTCAGAATAGAAATTACAATTGGTATTCTAAATTTTTGAAAAAATATATGTTCAGATTCAAATAGCATATAGCACCGGAAAAGTGTAGGGGTGTAGTGAATAAAAGCAAAAGTGAGAAAAGACAAGAGAAAAATAGGAATACATATACAGACACATATATACATTTATACGGAGGAACATATGTACATATATACACATACACATATGAACATACATACATAAACGAAAGATGAACGATATCTCAATAGAATTACCCATTATTGAAGGCAGGTTCCACAAGCACAATGAGTGGGATATTAGTTGTCTATACTATCCTCATATTTTAATAATGCATTCTCTATCAGTTACAGGTGCTCAAAATAAAGCGGTTACAATTATGCTGAATGACTGATGTATATTTCTATGTACTCATTATCCAATAAATAGTACATTGTGCATCTAGTAGTGAAAGCAATATATTACCAGACGACAATTGCAGTCTGGGAATTTACTTTTACTACGAGGTACACATACTATTTCTTTTGGAATAGCAATCAACATTATCATAAATCAAGGAATTTTTGTAAATGCAAAACAACTTCTGATTTCTATCTTATTGCCAATGAAATCGTTTCCTTGGCAATCATTGTTTTTTTATTGGTGTTGCAAAAGTAAGAGATTCACAACTTATTTCGGTTTAATACCTACTTATCGCTAAAAAATAATCAAAAATATTTCAAATGGACAGTGATGATGACACCACCAGAGTTGGTAAATGCTGCTGAAAATGTCATCTCGAATTTATTGCCAAATGAATCCAAGACAAAATATGGTAAATATTTAGTTAAATCACTCATGCACTCCGAATATGGGAAAAAAACACTTTTCTTACGTGTTTTTGCCTCCTGAATACGAATCCGAAAGAAAAATGCGGCGGTCTCATACCGTTTCTGAGTTATATAGGTTTTTCAACTGAAACTAACCTCAAATTCAAGCACCGTTTTCTCGCGCAAAATCTCAATGCCTCTTCTTATTACCAGCATAAACAATACACCCTTAATCACTTATTTTCGGCACAAATTTGCACAAAATATCGACGTTTTTATCGAAAAAATCATATTTCTTATACCGTTGCATATGAACAATTTTCGTTCATTTGACAGAAGAAGTTTAGTAACTCTGCCTGATTTTTTCATGTTGGCAATAAGTGAAGCACCGCCAAGAAATATAATTTTTTCGATAAAAACGTCGATATTTTGTGCAAATTTGTGCTGAAAATAAGTGATTAAGGGTGTATTGTTTATGCTGGTAATAAGAAGGAGGCATTTTGAGTGATTTTTGTGCGAGAAAACGGTGCTTGAATTTGAGGTTAGTTTCAGTTGAAAAACCCATATAACTCTGAAACGGTATGAGACCGCCGCATTTTTCTTCCGGATTCGTGTTCAGGAGGCAAAAACACGTAAAAAAAGTGTTTTTCCCATATTCGAAGTGCATGAGTGATGTAACTAAATATTTACCCAAAATATGAATACGCTTGAAAAAATTCCATGGATTATTGCCAAGAAAGGAAGACGGCATCTCGATCTGAAAATCTCATGATTGCGTACTTTTCCGATTCATATACAATGTTGAAGGCATCTACGTCATGGTCAAATCACTCATGCTGAGAGCTACACTTTATACAAAAGAAGATATTGATATTACATAATATTCAAAATTACTTGCTTTCCTAAACGCCAAAGTGACAACTCTAAACCAAAGAAGTCAAAAGTTTTGTCATATGAACGAATTTTATTTCATATCTCAAACACCAGATCATATATACTCAATGAATAAGGTACGTTTAGTATGTAGAAATTTTAAAATTACCTAGATATTTATGTAGTGTTTACTACTAAGATTGCCGGTGCATGTTGCCATAATGAACTTTATCAATTGAATTTGAATAACATAGAAGATTTTGGATCTTAGTGTTTGAATAAAAAACCAAGATCACTTGTGATAAACAAAACTCATATGAGTTTGTTGTTTGCGTCTATCTAAAAACCGGTGGGGACCGATTATGACGACCTACGCCGGCAAAGTTCGAGAAAGTTCGTTGCTTACAGTGGACCAAAACAGCAGAAGTAATATTTTCCGCTGAATTCCCCAGGTGTAGAAAACGCAGGAAAAAAATTGCGGACAATGCGATGATTTTCAGTAGTAATACCACTAGTGACTGAATTTTCGCGATAAGTCTGTCGATTTATTTCTAAACGAAACTGAGTTGCTTGAAAACACCACTCGTCCTGCGGACTCGTGGTGTTTTCTTCAAGCAACTCAGTTGAGTTTAGGAATAAAAGACAGACTTATAAGAGAAATTCAATAACGAGTGGTATTTCATTAGACTATTTCACGAACAAAGTGAAAGGTCAAAAAAATTTAATTTGGCAGAATGAGAGGAATAAATTTAATAATAATAAATAATTCAAAATTAATTATAATCATGAAATATTTATTTTTACTATTAACAATTTGTTTTAATTATTGTTTGTTACCTATAACAATAAATGATTTTTTATGAATACGAACAATACATTATCGACTATAATTATTATAAATGGTGCAATTGTAAACATTTTGAATAGTATCACCGTTATTAGGTGGATACAATGTATTGTTGGTATTATTACTTGATGTACTTGGAGTACTCCTAAAAGTATTCACCATATTCTGATGTTCAGCACCAAGATGTAAATACGGTTTCATCGAGTTCGAACTTCCATGTCCAGTAATTTTTATAGCTTGTTGTTCACTAACCTGGATTGTAGTAACTGAATAACTAACTACAGTGGCACGATTAGAGTGATTTGTTATTTTTAGTTTTTTAGTGTCTAATCATATCTTTCCTGCAGAGAGTTTTGTCCATTTTAATATTGTATTAATACCAATAGGGCAATTCTTGTAACAATTATTATCATTATATTTATTCCACTTGCCATTCACTGTGAGAAAAAGTTTGTTATTGGTAATGATTCCCTTCTTCGATATAAGTTTCCGGTATAATCTCACAGGACGCATTTCAGGATTTTTCAAATTTTTAGTAAGCCATTTAGTATGTGCACATTTTTTATCACCACCTTGGCGGGTTTTGGAGAATATCTGGTTAAATGCAATTAATTCGGTTTGTTAAACAGCCTTTGTTGTCAGTATCTTACTTAAAAAATGTAACATGGAAAAAGTTGCTTCGTTACCTCTCCAAGCTAGTTCTACTGCAGCTATGTGAAAAAACTTTTTTTTGAGTCCCTCTGGCGTGTCTTCGTCCCATTGTAAGCACAAATTTTCATATTCGCCTGGAGTCATGGCGACAGAACTCATTTTCTTTTTTTCGGGTACAGCTTGCAACAATTTTTTCTTACTATCTCGAGCCGCCCTCGCCTCCTTGAACATTATATCTTTGTGAGGATCAATATGTCTCTGATACTCACAAAACTATTTTTCTTGTACTAATTTTGCGGTAGTGTTCCATATGGTTTCAATAACACTCTCCTTGTAGTCACTACCATAAATTTTCCGCATATTGAATGCCCAGTCTTTTAGAATGAATACTAATCTTTCGTTGCTATTTTCTCCATACAATTTGTAGTTGCGTTCATAAATTGTCTCCATATATAAGATTTAGATTTTTTTGTGTTACTGGGTATATTCTCTTCAATATTTTGGTTTATTACTTCGTTTGAAGTAGCACCGAAGCGACTCATTTTGACGTTTGCAGCTATAATTATTTTTGGTCAAACTGTCAAACTTTGCATTGCGATCCGTATCCATGGTTACGTCGTTGAAAACACCTTGCTGATAAACCAATCAGAATTGAAAGACAGCTGGTGTTTTCGCGATAATACAAGCTGTCTTTGGTTTTTGATTGGTCAGATTTTGTGAAAATTACAAGGTGCGTGGAATAGTCAGTAGTAATACCACTAGTGACTGAATTTTCGCGATAAGTCTGTCGATTTATTTCTAAACGAAATTGAGTTGCTTGAAAACACAACGGGTCCGCAGGACGAGTGGTGTTTTCTTCAAGCAACTCAGTTGAGTTTAGAAATAAAAGACAGACTTATAAGATAAATTCAATCACGAGTGGTAATTCATTAGACTATTTCACGAACAAAATAAAAAGTCAAAAAATTTAAATCCGGCAGAATGAGAGGAAGAAATTTAATAATAATAAATAATTCAATTATAATTATAATTCAATTATAATTTGTTACCTATAACAATAAATAATTTTTCATGAACACGAACATAATATATTATTCTCGACTATAATTATTATAAATGGTGCAATTGAAAAAATTTGAATAGTATGACCGTTATTAGGTGGCTACAATGTATTGTTGGTATTATTACTTGATGTACTTGAAGTACTCCTAAAAGTATTCACTATATTCTGATGATTTTCAGCACTAAGATGTAAATACGGTTTCATCGAGTTCGAACTTCCATGTCCAGTAATTTCCATAGCTTGTTGTTCACTAACGCCGGATTGTAGTAACTGACTAACTGCAGTGGCACGATTAGAGTGATTTGTTATTTTTAGTTTTCTAGTATCTAATCCTATCTTTTCTGCAGATAGTTTTGATATTGTATTAATACCAATTGGGCAATTCTTGTACCAATTATTATTATTATTATATTTATTCCACTTGCCATTCACTGTCAGAAAAAGTCTGTCATTGGTAATAATTCCCCTTTTCGATATAAGTTTCCGGTATAATCTCACAGGACACATTTCAGGATTTTCCAAATTTTGAGTAAGCCATTTAGTATCTGCACAGTTTTTATCACCACAGGGCGGGTTTTGGAGATTATCGGGTTATATGCAATTCTGTTTGTTAAACAGCCTTTGTTGTCAGTCTCTCCCTTAAAAAAATGTAACTTGGAAAACGTTGCTCCGTTACCTCTCCAAGCTAGTTCTACGCAGCTATGCGAAAAAACTTCTTTTGGAGTCCCTCTGGCATGTCTTCGTCCCATTGTAAGCACATATTTCTATATTCATCTGTAGTCATAGCGACAGAACTCATTTTATTTTTTTCGGGTACAGCTTCCAACAATTTTCTCTTGCTATCTCGAGCCGCCCTCGCCTCCTTGAACATTTTTGAAGGGATCAATATGTCTCTGATACTCACAAAAATATTTTTCTTGTACTAATTTTGCAGTAGTGTTCCATATCGTTTTGATAACTCTCTCCTTGTAATCACTACCATCAATTTTTTGCATATTGAATGCCCAGTCTTTTAGAATGAATGCTAATCTTTCGTTGCTATTTTCTGCATCTAATTTGTAGTTGCTTTCCGCACAGAACGTCATAAATGGTCTCCATATATAAGATTTTGATTTTTTTGTGTTACTGGGTATATTTACTTCAAAATTTTGGTTTATCACTTCATTTGAAGTAGCACCGAAGCGACTCATTTTGACGTTTGCAGCTACAATTATTTTTGGTCAAACTGTCAAACTTTGCATTGCGATCCGTATCCATGGTTACGTCGTTGAAAACACCATGCTGATAGACCAATCAGAATTGAAAGACAGCTGGTGTTTTCGCGATAATACAAGCTGTCTCTGGTTTTTGATTGGTCAGATTTTGTGAAAATTCCAAGGTGCCTTGAATAGTCAGCATTATACACAGATGCCTCTGTGAATATACATTATTTTTTCAGGGATTGTGATGAAGTGGATGTATACAACTGTAGTAGAGGTGACCATACTCCTTTACTATTAGGTGAAATGATAGATATGGGTGCTGACGCCATTCAGAAATCACCATTTTCACAGATATTATGGTATCCCAATTTCTCAATAACAAATTGTGGGTACAACTTCTATATACAGGTTTTTCTATTTCACATGATACCAGCTTTTTTCCTGGATATATTGTTGAGGATGATTGGAAAAAAACCAATGTGAGTATGAATATGTTCAAATGCTGGGCTAAAGTATATTTTGCGACTAGTTTGTTCAATTTATCGATTTGTAGGGATCTTCTGCTCTGTTGATTGGACAAGGAGTGGAATTCACTAATATATCAGTAAAATCCATAGTCTAATTCATAAACAAACTCATCAATAATAATTTTAACATTTTAAACTTCTACATTTTCGGCCAGATACCATCAAGATCCTTGAATCCAGACTAATTTGTCACATGAATTCCACACTTCCACACTGTTCATTTTCCAGGATAAAAATTACACCAACATTTTACTATACTTGAAAATGAGTCCTTCAAGAAATTTGTCAGATGAAAGTGATCTTCAATGACGTACATACGAAACACTCCTGAAACTATCATTATTTTCATAATCATCCACATCATCATGAAATGAAATGTCGCACTCAAAAGTTGATGTTTTTTACCACTATGAAAAAGCAAAGGGGTCGAAATCTACAGTAGAATTAGTGACAACATATTGTTCCTACATGTGTTCAGCGGAGAGGTTGTGACACTACTGCTGTTTTCACCGTAGTAAAATTCAGTTTATAAAAACACTCGCAGGGATCGGATATTCAGGCCGATTCACAAACGATTCCGAAGAGCAAAACGCAGATCTCGAAGTCATTGCTGCTGCGGAGGAAAGCTTTTTCATATGCTCTTTACGTCGTTTTCAAAGAAAACACCATTACTTTTGGCTCCCTACATTATCAAAAGAAACCCGCACCAAATACATGGAAAAGTGGCTCTCAGCCAATTTTGATAATATTTTGCGATATTGTGGTACTAGAAGTTACACGTTTGAATCAGTTTCTATGTCTAGTCTCGAAGATATGAATTTTTGAAAACATAAAAATGGCTGCATTACTAGAACATAGTAACGGTTCACTTTTTGTCTTCACAGAAAAATCAGTGTCAGATTCATGGACTCCAAAAATGCTTAGGTGGGCATTTTTGTTTTATTTCAAGCGGATGGAAAAGTAGTCTATTTCCGATTTCTATTGTAACAAAGTTACTATTTTCCCGCTATATTTATCAGCCAAAAGCTCCCTGTAAGGAATTGAACCCCGCTTGAAAGTAATAATAGGTCTAGAAATACCATTCAGGTTCGTGATAAATCCGTGAATCACCCCTAACCCGATAAATAGGCTAAACACCCTCCGTAGCTCACGCCAATACCGCGAGCGTGGTTGTGAAGAACGAACGATTGGTAATTGCGCGCGCCAGCGAATCGAGAACGAATGATTGAAACAACAGCGATCGGTATTGGAAATAAACGTCGCGGAGCATATTGAGTTCGCTGGCAGTTCTCCGATAGAAGCCCGAGCCAGCAGTCCGATCGCCATCCAGCACAGTTGAGTCTAGACAGAGACGCGCGCACCGAGCTGACGTCACAGCCGTCGCCACCGAGAACATGACACTGTGTCCGAGCAGCCGTTGACGTCACGAAGGAAGGGAGGCCGATATTCTGGACGTTGGATCAAATGCGAGAGAAAGCAGTCAGTCGTTCCGAAGCAGCGAAGCCAGCCAACACGCCAGAGAGAGAGTTTTCCGCCAGAAGCACGAGAGTACAGCTGAGGCGCACGCACCGAGCTGACGTCACCAGCACGAAGGATGTTTACAAGCTGGGTAATTATTCTGTGAAAGTATAATTTGTATCGAAATCGACAGAGTCCACAAAACGGCGCGCGCATATAAGTCGTTCGAGAGGGATTCGGAAAAGAGGGAGAAGCCGGCCGTAGTTCCGTTTCGACATATTTAAAAGAGGCAGTAGCTTGCCCAGCCCAGAAGAAGGAGTCACGCGGCCGACTAGTATCCAGAGTGTGAGCCAAAGACCGAAGCAGTCCACGACCGTCCCGGGCCTTGCCGAAGCAGTGAGATCGGAGTTTGGTAAATATGTTGTATCAGGTAAAAGACATCAAGAAATGTTTGTAAGTACCGCAGATGCGATGTGCGCATGATCGTTAGAGGCACATATATATTTCAAAGCTGTGCTGGTAATTTCTGCATACGAGTCCGTACGACACCCCCCCCCCCGCAAGAGCTTTTGGTTGCTAAATTTACCCCGCTTGCTTGAAAACACCCTCCCCGCTTCCTCTGTATATAGTGCTTGCCATGTGTTTATTTGTTGTGATAACTTGAGGCCGCCGTCAGCCGCCCTTACTGTATTTCATTATTTTTAATATACCTGTTTATCCTGTTCTTAGTATTCTTTCATTGACTATTTTGAGTAGAATTTTAACATCTAGTGCGCAGTCGCCACCCAGGTTCGAAACCCAGTTGAAGGCAATTAAAGCCTGCCTTGCTAGCCCTGTTACAGTGTCACGACTATATTGACCCCTGGAGTGTCTTTCTTCACTGAGACTGCCCGGAGCAAAAGTGGCCTTTTCCACTATAAAGCTAAAGGTGGCGCCCGAGAAAAACCGAGAATAGTGAAAAGCGCCAAAGTTTGATAATAGGGGGAGAAACCCCTTTACACTATTATTACCTACAGTGCCGCTTTTTATAGCCCCATCCCCCTGTTAACCCTCTTCCGAACGGTTTGACGTAGTACAATAGGACAAAAACCATTTTGAATGATATCACCCATACTACTTCTTGAATTGAAAGGAATTGTGATTGCTCAATAGGTGGTGTGGAGGGGCACATCAACTTGAAAATTAAATGGCATGAGGGTCAAGTGGTGCATCGTTGAAAATATATCTCAATTCTCTTCTCAATCATCTCGGTTTTTTTTTATTTCGTCAATATGTTTTTTCACGATATGCATTTGCAATGTCAAGAATAACAGAATTCAAAATGCATTTTGTAAAAAAAGAAAGGACAGAATAAAAAAAAAAATAGATGTGTCACCTAAGCAATTTGAAATTTTAAAGTTAATGGGCCCCTTTACGCCATCTATGGAGCAATTACGATTTCTTTTATTGAATGATAGCATTGCTGGTTTGAAGGAAGTCGAATGACATGTCGGTTAGTCGGTCGTTAAATAATAATAATATCGAAAATTCATCATATTTCGCCAAATCTTTATCGTAGGTCCCATTAGTGGGACTGATCATTTTCCATCAAAAATATCTTTATTGGGAGTGTTCTCCTATGACAATCATATTTTCTTCATGAGTTTTAACTTTCTTCCAAAACACTAGTTGTTTAAAAACATTGTTTCAACATTAGTCAGTTAAAACAGTCTTTTTGAGACAATAAATCCGCTTTGAAGCCAAAAAAACCACTCATGGCAACTGCTAAATATGATTAGCTACACAAAGCTACAATCACATTTTATGTTTATTTCTACAAATATAAGTTGAAATAGGTTTTGCACCAAATATATATGTTTGTTAATTATTCTTGAATGTAAATTGCCCTACACTCGTGTAAGTTTCATTAATTTTCTATGACTAGTTTTTTAAATATAAATATTGAAAATTGATATTCAATGGAATATATTTTCCAATCTTTATGTTCAATGAAATAAAATATGACTATATTAACGGCGTGACTATAGACATGTGGGTATGCGGTTTCCACCTGCTTTACGAAAATTCGGTGTCCAGATCCATTTGAGTCGTACTCTACGCTTCGTGACGATTTCACGGAGATTAGGAATTTTTTAAAAAATTTATAAATTCAAGATGGTGGCTCCAAAATGGCCGAGGAGTTTTGTGATTATGGTCCGATTTATTCGAAATTTGTATGTGGGGATTTGCAGAGTCGGAGATAATGAAGTTTCTGTCAAATTTCATAAATAGAAATGACACCTCATGGAATTTTTATTAGAGCAAAAAAAATGGTGCTCCAATATGGCGGACGAGATTCAGGTTTATGGCACGATTCGATTCAAAATTGGTATGTGAGGGTTTTCGGAGTCGACGATTCTGATTTTTTTTTTCAAAATTCTTCAAATCAAAATGGCGGCTGCCAGATGGACGATGATCTCTGTGTTTATGGTCCGATTCTATTCAAAATTGGTGTGTGGGGGTTTTCGGGTTCAAAGATTATGAATTTCTCATCAAAATTCACAAATTCAAAATGGCGGACGAATTTTGTGATTATAGCCCCATTCGATTCAAAATCAATATGTCGGGGTTTTTGGGGTCGGAGATTATGAATTTAGTCAATTATCATTGATTCTTAGTTGGAATAAATAAATTGAAGATGGCAACTCCAAGATATCGAATGGGTTAATCTTCAGATGGGATTTCCATTGGAGAACTGGATAGCTCAGAACTAACAGAAAAAAAGGCCACAAAATAACGATACAAAAATGCGAAGATTGTCGTTTTTGTGTTCGAACTGAAAACTTTGCGCGACAAGTTTTTGATTTTATAACTAACGTAGTAACCTACGTCACACATCCTGAGCAATTATTCTTGACTTTTTAGGGTATTTGAATAAAAGCTTGTCTTTGAAAAGATTTTTTGTTAATTATTTATTTGGCAACAAATCTCTTGAATTTCACAAAGTGGACCCCACATACCCTATTTTGGCAGAAATCTCTCAAGAAATGCCATGCAATGATGCAATAAAATATGGGGTGTTGCAAATCTACAAAAAAATCTTGAAAAAGGCCATGAAATATACAAGTCTCCTCATTGCCATTTGTGATATATGAGGAAAATAGCCTGATGGATCGTCTGGAAAAAAGTTGGCTGAGTTATCTTGAGTGGTTCTGAAGTTATTAATTTTTCTGTGGGACCATGCACGACGCTGTGGGTCTATGCACGACGGTTATTTTGGGACAGCCTGTATATATATATATATATATATATATATATATATATATATATATATATATATATATATATATATTTGTTATGTTAGGGAGGAACAGCAATATATTTTAAAGGCGAAAAAGAAACAATTTCTTAAAAAAAAACACAAAAATAATAAATATTTAATAGTTAGTAGTTCATGAGAAATTGTTTTACATTTTTTTTGAGATTCTTTTTCCTTTATGAAACTCAGTATAAATTAAAGGTTAAAAAAAATAAATAATAGATTTACAAAATCATTTTGAATTAAATGTGATCAACAAAATCATAAGCTTGAAACATACAGTATATGAAATTGTATCTAACTAAAAATAGCCAATGGGAGAACAAAAAACTTCTTGATGACAATAGCCAATCAGGGAACAGGATGGTCAGATAAAAGATTTGAAATTGTGGAAAAGTAAGAACTGTGAAACGTCAAAAATAAATATCATCAAATATTGTATTTTATAAGAAATGTAAAATATATTAGTTCAAAAGTTTTCTCAAATAACACCAAATGAGTGATAGTGTGACAAGAAAGTGCGCGATTTTGAAAATTCAAATAAAATAGACAAAACAGAAATGGTATCCAGGGAATGAAAAAAAAAAGCCAGAGAGAGATTGAAAAAATTCTAAAAAACGACGCCACATACAAAGTTTTAGGAGAAAGGGAATTCAAGATTTTCACGAATACAAGGTAGTTTGTCTACAAAAAACTAACCAATTCAACCTCAAGAGAATTTCGACACAAATGAATAGGAGAAAACTAGATTACCTTTTCTGTACTCCACATAATACTGTTTCCAAGCTGATTTCGTGGATTTTGAATGGTTCCTTTCGTTAAGGAGAGTCCCTGAGAGTAGTGGATGAAGAAGGATTTTAGATTATTGGCAGGTTTTGCATCAGCAACAGTTCCAGCTCCAGGTATAAACTTTTTAGTGCACATCACAAACTTAATCACTTTAAAACGTAACTCGTATATCTGAAGAACTCTATTTATTTTATTTTGGTATTGAACTATAAAAGAATTCTTCCAACCCAAAACAAAAAGTGAGGTTATGTCTACAGTATCTATCACTGTTCTTCATTATTTACTGTGAAAATTTCTCAATTGATCATAGTTATGAGTTATCTATCTCAGGCCAGGTTAATATAAGTTTTCCTGAATAAAGGAAATAATTGTTTTTGATAATTTTGGTTTATTTTCCACAATGATATGATCATATTTAACTCATAAACACTGAATTGAAATAATTTGAATGACATCAAGACAAGGCAGTGGCTCTATTGCCAGTACCGACTCCTGAAGCGAAGGCGTACCAATTGAGTTTAGTCGTGGTAAGAAAGGGTAATAACAATTGGCAGCAACGTGGCGAGAAAACAGTGACGTTGGCTAGCAATTATTATTCCATAACAATATATTATACAGGGCGAAAATAATTATCATAACAAATCATAATAACAAATTCTACCTATTATAATAATTGTTGCCCAATAAAGAGCAATAAAAATTAATAAAAAGATCATTTGCTTCAACGAGGAGGAAAATAATTAGCTATAAATAACATAAAATTTATATATATATATATATATATATATATATATATATATATATATATATATATATATATATATATATATATATATATATATATATATAGGAATCATTGTCAAACCTATCGTTGGAAAAATCGGGGGCACCTGCTGTTTTTTTATCATATTTGGGGTATTATTCATTGGTTGTATTTCTGGGTTATAGTCCATTTGTAAGTATTCGTTATTTTTGATATTGTCAATGTCACTCTCCAATGAACCAGTTTCCTGTATCTTTCTCGTTTCAGCGAAAGCCTCTGTGACACGCGTTATTATAATATTATGATCAACCTACACGAGGACCCTTCAATGGGGTTGTACTTGATCAACTGAATACATACCTCAGAATTATTGTTCAGTATGTATAGATAGAATCGTAGTACTAATTTGGAATATGGTCCTCCACAAGGCGCAGTCCAGGCTCTTTTCGATATACACAAATCGTACCATAATTCGCTGATGGTACTGTAATCCAGTATGAAGCTGATGAAAATTGAGTTTGGAAAAATGTCCCTGACAATTAATTCTGAAGGCAGAAAGTATATGCCATTTAGCTGCAATAGAACTGATATACCGCACTATGATATATTAGAGATCAAAATAAATGATTACGTTCAAATTGAAGTGGTTGATGGAAGGATATTCATTGAAAAAATATCAAGAAACTTGGCTAATACTGAAAAACTTGAAAAATATCTGGATATTTTCCAATATGAAAACGGTATAATAGTCACTGCTGGATTTAATTTTGCCGATGACGTTGCGTGATGTGTGGTACAAACAAAAATCAACGGAAGCAACTAGACGTAATTCAAATTATTTTCCTAAAAATTATATATCAGATAAATATTAATCTCAGTGGTCTCTGAATGAACTAATGACCATTCAAGTAATATGTGACAAAAACGAGAAAGAACTATGCTGGCTATCGATATGTTACAGATTCCTGTCTCTTATTGTACAAGCTATGAGAACGAAAGAATTAAATACTCGCGAATAAATAATTTTAAAGCTAAAATCTACCGTATTGAAAAAAATTATAAAAGTAATCCAAAGTTCTTCTAGGTCACTATTACATGAGGTTGTTAGTAACATCCACTGATAATACAGTTTTCCTCAATATAAACAATAATAGAAAAACATAATTCCCATATACCTAAGTAATATACAAATCTTTTTCATTGTCATCACCTCCCTACACTGATTTGATTTTTATTTTCGAAATGATCGACCCCTCTACTTACTATCTGCAATGACGAAAATCCAATTCTTGTCCGAAATTACCTGTTAATCTATGTTGCGTAGAAAACAAAGTCGTCCTTTTATAAATATTCATCATTCATTTCAATATGATGCCTATCTTTTGTTATAACTATGGTATAGATGTTTCAAGATGGGATGGGAGGAGAATCCGGCTTCAAATTTGACTTGTAATAATTATTCATAGATATGTTTTTTCTGTGTATACCTATCGAACACAATTCCAATGTCATGAAATTAGTGGGAGTTAATTCGATAGCTTTTTATCTATAATTATAGCCAAACAGATGATACAATTACATGTATTTTTCAGGTTGTTTGCTCTTCAAAGGAAAATTTATATAGCCAATATAGTTTTGGTTCACTTCATGAGGATGACATGGAAATTTGTGAACGTAAAATGTTATGAACTTTATAATGGACTATCAGAAGAAGACAAATTAGTATTCGGGGTGTCAGAAAAACATTTGAATTGGAATAAGGAAGAACTTCGTCGATTCTATAGGAATGGTAAAATAGGACTAGCGTTATATGTTTTCAAGGAAGGATTTGATTTCACTGGAGAAAAATCTCTGAAGAATCTTTGGAGGTAGGATATGTCGATGAAATGCATTAATGTTTCATTCTGAACCACTCAAGAAAATATAAATGAAATAAATGTGTGAGTAATAAATTATTTTCAGTTTTACAAACTTATAGTGGGTTGTAGAAATTTTTTTACATCGTTGGACATATTTGAAAAAAAAATGCCATTATTTTTATTGTAGAAGAAAATGAGGGGAAAACTGAGAATATTCAAGATCAAATCATTTTTGGTGACATAATAGTCTGCAATTTGGGATTATTATGAATTATTTCCATGGAGTTGGCTGAAACCCAGATAATAATTTTATTCCTGTTTTTAACTGTCGAAATAAAAAAGGGGAAGGTTCTCTAGTAGAGGCGTATACTTTTTTTTGTATGATCTCGCATAACTTTTTACAGAGCACTTTGATTCTGATGATCCTTCTTTCATTGGATAGGGTAAACTTCGACAGTGGCCCAATTTGATTAAAAAAAAAATGTCATCCTTAAGTGTAAGAAAATAGGGATATTTGTCGTTCATCCACTTACCCGTTAACCGATTCTACCACTCATAACTTTGTACTGGGTTATCCGATTTAGATGATTCCTTTTTCAATGGACAGGGCATACTTCATAGTTGGTTATTTTTTGGATTTGGAAAGTGATAAAGTACCCCTAGGGGAGTAAAAATGGGGGATTATTAATATTTCATCTGTGAATCGATTCTGTTGGAACTTGGCACACATATAGGTAGTTCTGATGACACTACAACATAATAGATACCTGAAGTCAATTGGGTAGATAGTTATTAGTCAATTTAAGCAACAAAAAAGTAAAAAATAGAAACTTTTCAACAAGAAATTAATCCGACGAACAAATCAACTGAGAAGCAAAAAATAATATAAACCTCTTCAGTCTCAATGATAATTGATTGAGTAACTGATTTCGAGTCGGCGCCAAACAAACAATTAACGAAGATCATAATATTACTTTGGAAAATGCCGCCGTGCATCCCGCTGTCATGGTTTTAAGCTTTACCTAATTCATTTGCTAGTTTGTTTGGCGCCGACTCAAAATTAGTTACTCACATTAGTTTGGTAGCTCAATTATCATTGAAACTAATTAGGTTTATTTTATTTTTTGCTTTTCAGTTGATTTATTCGTTGGTTTAGTTTTTTGGTGAAATGTATTTTGTCCATAATCTTTAGAAATGATGAAGATGTTTCAGTCACTTGGTATACGAACAAACTCTAGTAAACTGGGAATTTCTTCAATGGAGGGATGACGAAAATTATGAAGAAAAACGAGAATGACTTTGGTGTACTCATATGGAAATATGAACAGGGTGTAAATCAGATGTAGACTCATTATTAACAATTAAAATGTTTCTGATTGCAAAATTTTAAAAACTATTTTGTTCCCTCGATTCTTCTCTGAACTGTCTAGGAAATATAACACAAACTGAGGAATTGAACCCATTTATTTTTTATTTTTTAGTAGATGTTACCCAAATTTAAACGAGAATTAATTGAGAAAATCATATGAAGAACAGGTAGACTATGAAAAATTCATTAAACTATTAGCTAGGGAAATCTGGAAAAATAATATCAAAATATTGACATGTATATAGAAGAAGATTTATTTAAATGATGTCAGAAAACGAGTGGATAACGAAGGCTCCGATTGATTCTTTGAAAAAATTTATGTTCCAAAAAACTGAACAAAATCCAGATGTACAACGTATCGATGGATATCGCCAATATAGGGATACAATAATAAAATAGAATACCATAACAAACTACTATAGGAATGATATGCACAATAATGAAGATTGTTCAGAGCATTTCTGGAAATATGTTAATGAATTGAACTTTAAAACGAATAGAAACTCGACGATTGAGTGTTTGGAAAATGGCCAATAATTTTTCAGTCAACCCTAGGAAAAAACTTTGCGGAAAACTAACGAAGTCTAACAGCGATACCAAAAATACCAGAATTCTGGGAAATTATGGTATCCGTAAAATTTTAGAATAATGTACATGATATAAAGATACATTCATTGAAGAAAAACCAATGATTATTCGAGCAAACATTTCACACTACTTCATTAGATCCTTCACAATTGATAGAAGAGATCAACCGCAAGAAAACTCAATGAAGATTCACTCTCCCAAATGTATAATTGAAATATCTTGTACCTGCCCCAAAATTGAGAAATTGACCAAAAACAAATATCTTGGGATTATGATTGACCAGTATATGAAATGGGACGAACATGCTTTTTACGTCACGAAAAGACTACAAATTTTTTACTTTGAGAGATATTTTGAATAGAAAAAATATGATTATATTATACCAATCAATGGCAGAGTCGGTAATACAATATTGCATTACTGCTTGGGGTGGAATGTTTAATAATACTTCAAGCTGTACAAAACACGATCATATAAATTATACTTGAAAAACAAAGATTATTCTCCAGTGAACGATTATATAATGAAACAAACTTACTCAATGTGAGAAGTCTGTATGCATTTCACTGCCTTATATTGATATTCTATAAGAATCATTTATACGAAACAGATAAACCTACACATACTGGATTTGCAATGAACCTTTGTCTAACCTTACCGAATTTTAAGAATTGTGAAACACAAAGATGTATATTCTTTTTCGCCTCAGAACTGGTTTAAACAAAAACCATCACGAATCAAATATAAATCTTTTCAGCAGTCAAAACCAAAACTTCATCATGAATATATTTTGAAATACCATAAATTATAACTGGATTAAAAAAAAAAAATAGTGCGTGGAGTCCCTCCGCGCGGAAGGAGTGAAACTTCGTGATGTTGAAATGAAAAAAGGAAGGGGTAGAAATTGATTTTTAGTGAAATCATATTGTTTCTTTAAGACAAACTTCATTGACATTGCTTACAATTCACAATTGATCGCATCTTTTTATTATCATTTTCGGGTGGAGAAATATCCAAATCTATAACATTTACAATGGGATTATGTGAAATATTAGGTGAAATATAAATGGCAATTAGAATCAATTCCTTCGGATTATTTTCGCTGTGGTTGACTATGCACAATAAAATAGAACAACAAGTGCGTATTTCAGCTAATTTCACGACGCTCACACTGTTTACTTCGCTGCATAGCAAGAATACCACGCGAATGTGCTTGGGATCTACCGACTCACTCTCTTTCTCTCTCCTACTTTCTACCTTTGTGTATCTTTCTTTCTCTCCCCCTCTTGCGTTGGAATATTGGACGCTACTCGTTGCTAACGCTTGCGCTGGCCTGTAACAGGTATACTACGCGCATGCGTTCGAGTGCCACGCCTTTACTCTCGCGTCTCTTTCCATTCCCCCTCTCCAGGAGCGTTGTTCATTTAACGCAACAGTGCTTTCATACCCCCTCCATGTGAATTGTGTGTGTCGTGTGTCGTTCAGTGAGATCCGAACGAGTAACATGTGCTTTTATCAAGGCAAGTGAGGAATTCGAGAAACTGCTTTTATTAAGGCAAGTGAGAAATTCGAGAAACTGCTTTTATTAAGGCAAAAATTCGGAATTCGACCCGACTTTGAAGAGTATAGCCGTCCAGATCATTAGATCGTTGGTGGCCGTGCAAATCTAAAAAGTGGAACCAGAAAGGATTAGTGACACCTATGCGCAAAAACAACATGTCATCCTCAGATGAAGAATCTGCGTCTCAACCGAGAGAGTAGCAAAGCCTGTCGCATCAAGGAAGACGAAGAAGATGAAGAACATCAGGATGGAAGACATCTACGAGGTGTTAACGCTGAAAGCAGCTGGACGAGATCCACAAAGGAGAACGCGGAACTAAAGAAAAACTCAGCACCTATAAAATGCTGCAGCGGCTGCCTCCCAGAAGGGAAGCAGCTCAGGCCATCGCCGCCCTCGGCAATGAGGCTGAAAGCCAGTCCAGGTGGCTGAGAAGCCAGTCAGGACGCAACACCTCCGGAAGCTGTTGAAATCATGGAGACGGAGGACAACGTCTCCAAGAAAAGAACCCTGTCATTTCCCCACGAGAACCCCAGCAACGACGACGCAGAGTTCACCGTTGTTACGTCCAAAAGGAAAAGAGTCAAACTCGAGACCCCAAAGCCGGAACCAAATCGGCCCCGTCGCCAAAACGGTTCCCGTCGTAGCCACAGGCCAAACCATCTTCGAGGGCCCTCCCCAGGAAGCGACCCAAAGAAACCACCTCAATTGTCCTTAGAAATAAGGACAAGTGGCAGAACCGTCTCCGCCGAAATGGCGAAGGAAGATCCAACTTCCGAAGGCCAGGTTAACGTCCGATGGAATAACCATCCCACCACGGAAAACGAGGCAACGTGGGGGCAACCACGACGTTCTTGGAAGCTGGTGGCTACAGCTTCTACACGTACTCCCTCAAGTAGAGATACCACTCCACGCAGTGATCCGGGGGACTCCGGAGAATACAAAGCCGGAGGAAGTGAGGGAAAGCGTCAGGACTCCGGGCTCCACGCTTCTGGAATGTCTAGGATGACATCTAGGCGCACCAAAGGCACTCCGCTATTTTGGATAGAGTACCACGAGAGAAACCACATCTCGCGACACGTTTGTCTCATGCTTAAAGTGCAAAGGGGAAACCCCCCCCCCCCCCCCCCCCCCCCCCCCCCCCCCCCCCCCCCCCCCCACCCCCCCCCCCCCCCCCCCCCCCCCCCCCCCCCCCCCCCCCCCCCCCCCCCCCCCCCCCCCCCCCCCCCCCCAAATCTGCCCCTGGAACATCAGCAGCGCACTCACACGCAGGATGGCTGCACGAACTGATATCAGAACACAAGTGGACATCATCGCCATCCAGGAAACAGCGCTGAAACCCCAGAAGAACTTCCATCTTCCAGGATTCACCTGCTACCGGACAGACAGACCCGGTTGTCGCACCCGCAGGGCCTCAGCCCTTCTAGTAAGAACTGACCTCGAACAACACGAGGCTGAGAAACCGGAACTATCTCGAGGCAGAAGCAGTCGCAGTAAAAGTGAAAGTCAGACGCATAGGAATGCTAAGAATCATTTCAACGTATATCCCGCCAGGAAACATACCCAAAGAAGACCTAGCAGAACTATTTCCAGACCATCCCCAACTGTAGCTATCGGAGACTTCAACGCGAAGTCACAGACATGGCACTGCAGAAACAACAATCCACGAGGCCGAAATCTGGAGAACCTACTGGCCGACTACAACGACATCGAAGTAGTAGCCCCTTCGAACCCACCTACCACGGACTAGCAAACCAAACACCAGACATCCTAGACATAGCACTCGTACAGTCCATCCCAGCCAACACCGAGATGGAAGTATTGGGCGAGGGCTCCTCAACCACAACCCAATCCTACTAACAATAGGGGAGGAGACGCGGAACCTGAGGAACCAGCTACCAGGAAGACGACCGACTGGAACCGATTCCAAAGAAACATACACGACTCCAAAGGGAACATCCACGAATACTCACAAGAGACTGATCTCGAGAGGCAACAACACAGTTGCAAGAATGCATCCAAGAAGCCATAGAACGCAGCTCCAAGACCTCCCAAGCAACCAGGTTCAACTACAGCTAGCACTAACCCCAGAGGTTAGGGGGCTTGTAGGAGCAGACGCCGCTTGAAAAAAGATACCAGAGGACACTGGCTCCCGAAGATAAGGAGAATGAACCAGGCAGGCAGGCAACTGCGGCTGGAACTCAAAGCTCACCAAACTCAGCAATGGACAAACAGGATGACGAAATGAGGGACAGAAGACAACTCTGTATGGAGAATGCAGAAGTACTTCGACAAGGCAGAAGGAAACCGTGCCCGCCACTCCACGGAGAGGGTCTGGTCTACACTGACAACGAAAGGCAGAAGCATTTGCCGGCCTTTCGAACGCCAGTGTAGGGACAACCAGGTCAACCAAACCGACGAGGTGGAAGACATGGAAACCCGAGCCAGTCAGACTGTCAGGAGAATAAAACAGATCAATGATGCCGAGCACCTCCTTAAACCAACTTCGCCAGAAGAAATCAAGGAAATTATCCGAAACATTGCTACCCGCAAGGCACCCGGAACAGACCAAATTTCGAACAGAGCCATAAAGACTCTACCGAGAAAAGGAATTGCTGCCTTGACCAACATCGTCAATGCAGTCCTCAGCTCAGACACTTTCCACGACCATGGAAAAAGCCACGGTCATCATGATCCCCAAACCCAGCAAGAACCATGTGATACCGCAAAACCACCGACCCATCAGCCTCACACCCTCGATGAGCAAGGTGGGAACGAGTCATCCAGAGACGATTGGAACCACTCACGGAAGAACTCAACGTCCTACCAGACGAGCAGTTCGGCTTCCGACAAGGACACTCTACGGGAAAAGCAGGTCCCGAGGATAGTGGACTTTGCCGTAACAGGCTTCAACCTGGGCAGGGGACACCACACAGGAGCCTTATTCCCAGACGTTTCCAAGGCCTTCGACAGGGTCTGGCACGATGGCTTAATCGCAAAATGACAGACCTCGGATACCCCACTCCCATGAGTGAAGCTGATAGACCCTTCCTGCGAGGACGGCGGTGCCAATGTAAAGGTTGGCAGCGTCCTCTCAGCAGTGAGGACCCTAAACAGGAGTACCGCAAGGCGCAGTCTTATCTCACACCTGTTCTCCATCTACACGGCGGACATCCCAAACCTGCTGACACTTCAACAAGCTAGCGCTGTACGCGGACGACACAGCACTAGTGGCCAGATCGGTGAACGCAACGCAAGTAACCCGATACCTGCGAGATCAAGCAGACAAGCGAGGACTGGTTCAACCTATGGAAGATCGAGATCAACGCGGAAAGAGCCAGGCGATACTTTCACAGAAGGCAGGGCAACACCGGCAGGACACGTCATCATAAACGACCAACGGATTCCATGGGCAAACGAGGCCAAATACCTTAGGTCACCTTGGACAAAAGATTGACATTCAGACAACACGTCGACCGGAGGCTCGGACTAGCGAAAGCAGCCCGAAAGAACCTCTACCCCTCATGGGACGCAGTAGCAACATGGACCTCCAGTTAAAACTGCTCCTTATCAGGACCATCCTCCTCCCCATCATCCTGTATGCATCCGCCGCATGGGGTCAATGCGCACAAACACAGGACCAAGATTCTTGAACGTGAGCCTAAGAATGGCGGTGAACGCTCCCAGATACGTCCCGAATAGATTTATCTACAGGGACCTGAATGTCAATCGAACTTCATTGACGACCATCTTCGGAACCACGCCACCGCGACGTTCCTGAAGACGGACACCACGCGAACCGGTGATTCAAGACATCCCGCGAACCTAAACCTGGACGATCCAGGTTTAGAGAAGGAAAAGTATTTGCGGCCAGTCTACCAAAACGACCGTCCACCACCGAGAGTAGCACTCCGGCGCGTCAGGTGAGTAACAACTCAACACAAAACACCAAGACCAACACACCCACATCACACCACACACTTACACACCCATCAGGTACATCACCACCATGCACACACAGCACAAGTCAGGTAAACATACAAAATTCAGATAATAAGGGGTTTAAAGCACTCAGAGGCTGACTTCATACCACAGGAGGTACGATTTCAATTTCGCAAACGTGCCATTTGCGAGTTGAGGACCGCTCCAAGGAGGAGCGGGGGAGGAAGGAAGTGGATAGTAAATCTCGTTCACATATAACATGAAGGGGATTTACTATCCATGGGCGCTCAACCTTAAGGGGGGCATGGTGTATACCCCCTCCATGGTAGCGTTAAACGTTTAACGCAACCTTGTTGGAAGTCGCATTAGAAGTTTCACTTCAAAAATATATTTGTTGTTTTGTTTTTTTTTCCATTCTACAGATCCGATATTTTCGTTTCAATGTACTCATAACTCATTTGCCATTGTTAAGATCCATAATTGGAAAAAACAAAACTTACAACAGGATATTATTTGATAGGAACGTTACAGCCAGATAAGCGAATCATTTCAATAGCAAACGAATAACATAGTCATAAATCCACCACACGTCCAACTTCGATAAACACAGGGTAGTTGAAAAAATATGTCGTTACCCGAAAAAAAAACAATTAAAAACCATTGCGATAACTCGAGCCATAATCCAGTATCACTAATTGTAGTACACAAACTCGTAATTCTGAGAATGTTGACAGCCGGAGACATCATATAAATCCTTTTCATTAATATGGGCGGAAATCCGCCCAACATTCATAAATCAATGGTAACCAGTGAAATTAACTCAATTACAGCATAGATAACAGCCCACGATTTATTCATGAGTGCATGAGAAAAACAAAGCCATTACTTTTACGACCATGATTCATCTTGACAAGAAAAACCAATTAAATGCAAACAAAACAAACTTTCATCTCATTTATAGACAACTCCTACCGAATACCGCGGTTTGAAGATCCTATAAAAGCGGCGGGCACAAAAAATATTTAATTCAGTTCAAAACAGTAGCTCGTTCAGTAACTAGTTAGAATAGTCGAAAAGAAAGAGAGTATGACCTCGCCAACGGTCAAGTTTAACGTACCACGAGGGTAAAACCGTTCATGTATCAAACATTTATCAACTAGCATAGAAATGTCTGCTAAGTCAAATAGTTTCAGTGTAAAATCAGCTCCACAATAGTTAAAGACAAATCTCATCACTCCAAAGCGAATCAAATTTGATCTTCTCGAAAGTCACCGCCGACGAGATTATCCCTTTTCCAGTGTTCTGATCAAAAATCTATTTTGTCTGTTTTTTCTCCAGACCGGAATAATAATTCGCCCCGTAAAATAATCCGGTAAAGACAGTGACAATCAAGCAAACTAACTATCCCGCGTAATCGTAAAACCATTCGAGTGCAACCCGAGGAGGACAGTTGATAGTGAAACACCAGGTAATGACTTTCTATTTTTGAAATTGATGTTTTGGCTCCCCGTATTACACGACGTTCTTGTTAGTTATGTTATGCATACATATATCTCCATAGAAAAAAACATTTTGAGTTTTTAATACTATTGCTATTGTTATATAGTCATAGCACAAGGTACAGAGGTTTCACAAGGGAAAATGGTCACGTTGTTGTCTATATATAAAATTTTGACTATATATATTTGGGAATAAAACTTCCGATTTGGTAAATAAAATAGTTTATACGGAAATGAATCGAAATTGTCCTCAGTGATACGTGCACCTGAATATTTTTTACTTCATGTATTGAGCTTTTTTGACCCGTATCAGGTTGCAAACTAGGCAAAAGAACAAATCTCTTGTTACTCACATCATAGTTTTTCCCATTCTATTTTATCTTCTTCTTCTTCTAGTTCTTTTTTTGAGCTCGGTTTTATAACCATCCACTCAGATTCGACCCGACTATTTTACTAATCGGAATCCTTCTTCCGTGGAACAAGGTAGTCGGACTCTCGGTCCTTCTTATTCCACAACTTTGGTCCAACACATAAATTGTCTTTGACTGTCACTTGTCCCATTCTTCTTCTTCATTAAATCGAATACATGTTGAGGTTAAGTTAATATAAGACAAACACAACAAAGGATATGATACTTTTCTCGCTCCCGGGCATCGGAGGAGCATTACACACCCGAAATGATGCCTCGGATAATAGTAAGAGAACCCAGGGTATTTTAAAGAAAAGGATTAGTTTTGTGTTTCTTCCAAGCAATACATGTCTCTCATTCAACTTTAGTCGAGATATTCACAGTTGAATGTTATTAAAGAAGATAGAAATTTGTTTATTATGATTATTGATTTTTCCTTCAAGTTTCTAAGAGCAGAGATAATTGATATCGGTCCTACATTATGACTACTTCCTACCAGTTCATTATACACATCTATATGCGGGTTGAAGTTTAGTGGACATTCAAATAGTATATGTTTCACACTGCCCAGTTCACCACAGGTACATAATGGGTCATCCCTCACACCTAATCGACATTAGTGGAAGGGTGACGAATTATGTCCTGTGCGTACTCTAATAATTGTTGTTATGTGTCTACGATCTATGTATGAGAATTTTGCAAACCATGGTGTCTTGGGATAGTTATCTTGGATTTTTCCATAAAACGTTTTTCTATTTGTAATATCACTTTCCATTCTTGTGTAAATTTGTTGAAAAATTTGTTTTTAATTACTGGTAATATGTCATCTTTGTTAAATTGCATTTTATAAGGTATTTTTAAATTTCTGCCTATATTAGCTAGGGTATCCGCAGTTTCATTTCCTGTAATTCCCTTATGCCCTGGAATCCAGGCCAAGATAATATTGAAATCATTATCTTCAGCTTCCAAGATCATCTGTTTTGTTAACCCATTATGTGGTTTGAGTCAAATATTTTATTAGGAGGATAATTTTTGTATGACTTTTGAATCTGAACACACCACCACATTTGAAATATTTTTCTCCAGACATAATGTTATCGCTTTGTGTATAGCTACAATTTCAGCTGTACATATTTGTGTGTAATTATGTAGTCTACTAGCAAATTGTATGTATTCTTCTGGGCAAGTGACACCAAAGCCAGCACTGTGACTTGATGTGTCCAATGATCCATCAGTATATATGAAAGTATGATTGGGGTATTTGCTTTTAATTATATTTAAGAGTCCTGATTACCTGTTATACACTCTCTATTCCTTCTAAATTGATCACTTTAATTTTTCTTATTTGATTTATTATTTCAATTTCAAAACCCGGTTTATACAATAATGTGTAGATATTTTCAATGTATTCCAAACAGGTATTCGGGCTTCTATAATATATGGTATTTTTTGTTCCTCCAAAATCTAATAAGAGTTAACTTCGTCATTGAGTTTATTTATTATTATATTTATCGGATTATTTTTTTGTCAGGAATTATTTTCATTACAAATTTAGTTGACATGCATTTTCTCCGGTATTCCAGTGACACTTCCCACATTCAGCGAGTAGTACTGGGGTTGGGGTTGATTTCATGCACCTCGTAATTATTCTTAGTGCTTGGAATTGTATCTTATCTAATTTTCCATAATTTACTTTGTTTGTTGGTGAAAAAGTTGGCATCCATAGTCTAGATGAGGTCTTATCATGCCTCTATAAATATTCAGGGTGTGGTTGGGTCCCCCCACCATGTACCCAAAGTGATCTCATAATATTCATCCCTTTTTGTGTTTTTTTTTTAACCAATTCAATATGCTGTGACCAATTCAAGGTTTTGTTAAGTATCAGCCCTAAGTAGGTGATACTTTCTTTCCATTCTATGATAGATGAGTTTATGTAAATGTTAGGGTATGTTGCATAATCTCTGTGTTTTCTGAACATAACAGCTGCTGATTTATTTATCGAGATTTGGAAGTTGTGTTCATTGAACCATGGATATATATGCTCTAACACACTATTCATTCTTATGATCATATTCTAATGTTTTCCCCTGTAACAGTACCATGTCATCAGCATATTGAATTAGTTTTATATCTCTGGTATTATTTTATGTAGTGACAAAGTGTACAGGTTGAAGAGTAGGGACTAAGTGGTAGATCCTTGTGCTAATCCCAGGCTGGTAATTTGTGGATTAGATATATCTCCCTTATTATTTTTTATATATATCTTCCTATTATTGAGGAATGCCATGATTATATTTGCAATAGGTGTGGAGATTTTCAGTTCAATTAAATACTTATAAAGTTTGAAAATGTTTACATTGTCATAGGCAGCTTTTATATCCAAAAAAACAGCTAAGGTGAATTGGTTACTACTGAAATTGTTCAAAATATTGTAAGTTACTAGAGTAAGTGCATCTAGGCAACTTTTGTTTCTCCTGAATCCTATCTGATAATCTGGTAGTATTTTTTTGTTTTCTAGTTGCCATTCCAATCTTATTTTAATAATATTTTCCAGTACTTTACCACACAGGAGGTTAGGCTATGCATCTGAGCTTTCTGCATCTACTGGATTTTTCCCTGGTTTCAAAAATGGAATATCAGAGCCTGTTTCCACTGATCCGGAATTCGTCCTTGTTGGAGTAATTGTTGAATATTGATTGGAGAATTTTAATCCTGATATGGGCAAGGTTAGATATCATAGAATAGAAATTTTATCTAAGCCTTCAGCTTTTTTTTTTTTTATTATTCAGAACTGAGTATTTCTGATACTTCTATGTTAATCATTTGGTCATTACTCTTCAGGTCAAATTCGGATCAATATTGCAGACACTGAGCTTATCAATATTTTATTTGCAATTTCTTCCTGTGGAAATTGTAAATTTGTCTGGGTTGCTGGTAATTACTGAATTTTTTATCACCCCAAACTTTTTTTCGTTGGGGTATTTCTATAAAAGAGTAGAACAAAATTTCTAAAATTTTTTTTTTTTCTTTGATTTAAGGTTTTTTTGAATGAGCTACGATTTTTTGATTTTTATATAGTTTTCCAAACTGGGTGATTCTTTGAAGTCTGCCAAAGCCTGTTTTCGTTCATTAATTATTTCAGTACATTGTGGATCCCACCAAGGACAACATTTATATTGTCCTGTATTATTTGTTTTGATAATATGGAATTTTTTTTTCTGCAATGTTATTAAGATTCATTTCAAATTCATCATAGTTTATTATTTCATTAGTTGTAAATATTTCATTCAAGTATGTGCTGTAGGAATTCCAGTTAGCTTTATTATAGTTTTTTTTTTCTCCTGTTATCTGGATTTATATGAACTATTATAGGGTTGTGTTAAGTAATGGCATACTGTAGGAAGTGATCACTGGAGCCGCAATCTGCGAGTACCTCCCAATTGCATTTAGTACTAAGTTTTTTTGGATACTAATGTGAGATCAATGGAAGATTTATTTTCGTTTGGTCGTGTTAGCCTGGTTGGCGTTCCATCATTTATTACAGTCAGTTGTAGTTCACCTAACGAGTTTACTATATTTTTCCCATTAGAGCTGTTTATCCCACAACCCCATAGTGTGTGATGGCTATTCAAATCTTACATTAAAATAAAAGGTGTTTTATTTTTTTTATTAATTTTTCCCATATATTGCTTGTCAAAGACGATCTGGGTGGATTATATATATTAACTATATTGATTTTTTCATCTAAAAGTTCTAGAATTTGAATTTGGAAGTGTTGTGGCATGGAATCAGTTTGGATATTGGTTGGTTTATGTGGTAGGTTTGATTTTATGTAGGTAGCAATACCTCCATATCCATCTTCTCTATCCTTTCTATAACATACATAATTTTTCAAATTGAATATTTGTTTGGATTTAAACCATGTTTCATTTAATAAGATTATATCTGGTTTTGTTCTCCTACTATAATTTTAAGATTATCCCAGTTACTATTACCGCTCTTCAGATTCCATTGTGAATTTTCACCCCGTGTGTCATTTTGATTGTTAATATTACCGTTATCAATTGAGTTATAAAGTTTAATACTTGTTCCTTGTGAGTAGCATTTAGCTTAGCACAAACTTCATTTAAGTCTACCCCAATTTGAGTAAACATCTCATCTCTAGAACTCCTAGGGGTTCCATTTATCGTATATATACTATCTGGTGATATACTTCTAGAAAATTGTCCATTAGGTGATATCAGTAGTTTTTTATGTTCTTCCATCAAGTTATTTTGTTGATGGGGAAGTTTTCGTTTTTTGTCATTATTTTTAAGAATGCTATTAAAGGTCTACGATTTTGGTTGATAATTTCAGCTCTCCTTTGGTTAACTGGATAAATCCCAAATCAACTGTTGGGAGTGCAGGAAATCATCCCCTAGCTACAAATTCATTTTGGCCTCTGTTAGTTTTAGGTAAGGTTCATTTGCTTCGAAATAGGTAAGATTGTCTAAGGACCTACTTCTTCAATTTTTTTTTTGTCTTATGTATTCTGGGCATGTTTTACTAGTACTGAAGTGACTGTCATCTCCACAGTACATGCATAATTTATTTTGGCATTTGCCATCTACCCCGTGCTCATCATTTTTACTTCCCCACAAATGGTACATCTGCCTGTTCCACGTTTACACAACTTTTTTGTGTGGCCATTATAACAAGCAATTATAACATTGTACTACTGGACTAATGTATGGAATGACCCTGTAACTCAACCCGCAAAAAATATTTCCTTAGGTAAACTTGTGCGAAAAGTGTAAAGTGCTGTGTAAGATGGTATATATTTTGGTTCAGATTCTTCTGTTTTTTATTTCTTACTGTAAATCTTCTCACATTGAGCACCCTACAATTGATCGAGTTTTAATTTCCGAGTATTCCTTCAAAATTTCATCACTAAACTCTTTATCTAATGGTTTAACTATTCCTTTACAAGTAACTTTGTTGATAGGTATAAAGACATCGTATCCCTTTTTTTTCAGCTCTTCGTTTTTTGCTAGCTCATTTGCAGCTTGGAATGTTTTGAATTCTACACTAATCCGGTTTTTGCCTTTTTTGTTAATTTTTTTTAATTTAATTTTTTAAAATTTCCTATTTTTTTGTATATAAATTTCAAATGGTCCTGAATCTGTATATTGATATAAATTTTCCTGTCTTATGAATTTATCAGGGGGGTCTTTACCCCCCTTGTCCTCCCCCATTATTCTGGTGATTCACCTACTATCAAACTATTGTAGTTCCCAAAGTAAAAACAATAAGGAAGGAAAAGGTGATATAACAAAGGAGAGTTAGTAAATACCTCAACAAATAGCTGGTTCCGCTTTTTGTCACTAGATTACACTACCTCGCACACGTCCAACCTCGTTCACGTACTCAGTCGGAATCCATTCTATTTTATGGTACTGTTTATTTGTTTATGTCATGAATGTATACACGACTAACTGTGTTGTAGTTGTGATCTTTGTGGTTTATTGTGTTCAATTGCTTATATGAATATATCTTTTCATGATTCCAAGTGTATTTTATTGATATAGAGTTCAGCGATCGGTACATATTTCTAAATAAACAACCTATGTTCCTCCGGGTAGTTAGAAAGAAGATGTTGAACGTAGCCGCTCGCGTTCAGTAACTTCGGTGCAATTATTTTCCAAATAATTGCCGCTTCTGCCCATCAAAGTTGTGACTTTGCGAGCAACTTTACAAAAAAGGGTTAATCGAGTATAGAAATTCTATATTGGAGGCGTCCTTAGAGTCGAGGGTTAATTATAGAGAATATTTTCCATATCAGACCAGTGGCGTTACAGAGGGTTTAAACTCCTGTATATATCCAGCGGCTTAACCGTGGTTGGGCCGAGGTGGGATATTTCTATTCTCAAATAATAGATCAGCGGTGTGTAACACCATAGCATTGATAAAATACAAAACGTAATATTACCAAGCCTGGAGGAAGAACAGGGATATATCACAATACAAGCATCCCATATGCTTCGGCTGTTATCTCTCTCCTCCAGAGGGGCCAAAACCATAGATAATTTTATACTTCTACTTATTCATATTTGAATTTGAATAAACTGAAACAGAAACTGATTTGTCGAAATATTCTGAATAAGATAGATATAGAGAAAGATTTTCGAAAAAATTTCAGGTGTGGATTATGTCGATGAATTTTTGAATAATGCATGTTTGGCAGCATTTCTTTGATGAGTAACATTATTTTTCAGGTGAATACCAGATATTTTCGATGGACATATCAACTGGAATTGTTTTTCCAAAAGTCAGGAAACTTTTTTCGGGATGGTTCTTTCATATATATATATATATATATATATATATATATACATTTCACATGTTGATCGATAGTTATCCCAAAGCTGGAGCTTTCCTGAGTCGAGAGGAAACGAAATATTGGGACTGCAATATTATCAGGAAAATTGATATATTGCATTATTCAATATTAATTTTGAAGAGAAATAATTAATAGAAAGCCTTTTGGAAGACAAGCTCTAGTTCAAATGCACTAGAAAGTGGAAAATATTTGCTTTGGATGTGTAACGTAGGTTATTCCGTGAGTTATAGATTCAAAAGCTTGTCGTGCAAAGTTTTCAGTTCGAATACAAATTCGACAAGCTTTTGAATCTATAACTACATCACACATCCAAAGCAATTATTTTAAACTTTTTAGTGCATTTGAATGAAAGCTTGTCCTTGAGAAGGTTTTTATCAATTATTTCAGCTTTGCATTTTTGTTAAAGCATCGTTATCATAAGCCCTTTCTCCTGTAAATTCTGAGCCATCTAGTCCTTGAATGACGAGACCATCCAACGATGAACTTATCCGCCATCTTGGAGTTGCCACCTTCAATTTATGAATTTGAACTGAAAATCAATAATCTTGGACTGAATTCATAATCTCCGACCCCAAAAACCCCAATCAAATCGGGCCATAATCACAAAACTAGTTCGTCATTTCGAATTTGTGAATTCTGATGAAAAATCCATGATCTTCGACCCCGGAAACCCCACATACCAATTTTAAATAGAATAAACACAGAGATCATCTGCCATCTTGAAGCCGCCATCCTGATTTCATGAATTGTGAAGAAAAATTTATAATATTCGACCCTGAAAACCCCACGTACCAATTTTGAGTCGAATCGGACCATACACCCGAATCTCGTCCACCATCTTGGAGCATCACTTTGTAATTTTTTACAAAAATTCCATGAGCCGCCTTTTCAATTTCATAAATTTTGACAAAAAATTCATAATCTCCGACTCCGGAAACCCGTACATACCAATTTTGAATCAAAAAGGATCACAATCACAAAACTTGTTCGTATCTTGGAGCCGCAATCTTGAATTTTACAATTTTGACAAAAGAATCATAATATCCGACCACGAAAACCCTCAGATACCAATTTTGAATAGAATCGTACCATCATCACAAAATTCGTCCGCTACCTTGGAGCCGCCATTTTCATAATGTATTGTCACCGGAGTTATGAACACCTGCCAAATTTCAGCTCAATAGGATGTCGACAAGTTCTCCAAGAATAGATTACAAATTTTTAACCGGAAGAAAGAAGAATGATATACGAACGAAGCATGTTGAATATAAAGTCATTGATAAAAGAACTTTTTAAAGGCAAGATTTCATTCCGATGCTCTGAAAAGTGGGAAGTAATCGCTTTGGATGTGTGAAGTAGGTTATTCCATGAATTATGGATTCAAAAGCTTGTCGCGCAAGGTTTTCAGTTCGAATAAGCGACCAGCTTTTCAATCTATAACTCACGTCACACATCCAAAGCAATTATTTGTTACTTTTCAGTGCATTTGAATAAAAGCTTGTCTTCAAAAAGTTTTTCCATCAACTATTCCATTTTGTGCTTTTCAGTACTTGAGTACGCCTTTATCTATGCATTTTTTGTTAAAGCATCATCACCAGTCCTTCAATGAGATGACTAACTGAAGATTAACTCATCCCCCATCTTGGAGTTGCCATCTTCAATTTATGAATTTGAACCAAAACCCAATAATCTTCGACTGAATTCATAATCTCCGACCCCAAAAACACCAACCTATTTTGAATCGAATCGGGCCTAAATTCATGATCTGCGACCCCGAAAACCCTCACATCTCGTCCGCCATCTTGGAGCGCCTTGGAGCCTATGGTTAACCCGGCTGCGTATAGTCCGATATGCCTATAAGATGTTCGAGCCCTTGATACTGATTTGGCTGGAAGGGGAACTAGCACGCACATAAGGCTCATCATCAAGGCGATACGGATTCAGAGAAAGAAAACAAACATCGGATACAAGTACTGAAAATCGCAAACGAGACGCAGAAAGAATTCGGCCATGCACACCGTAGACTATTCGTAGCTGGTAACTGATTCTAGATGGGTATAGGGAAGGAAGAAGAAATGAAAGCCTTGTTAGCGTTATAGCATCCTATCTGTTCGACAGAGAGATCATATTAGAGGCCTAAAACTCGTCCAAAACCAGGAAAATTAACAGTGAAGTTCCTCACGGGTCAGTCCTAGGTCCAGCCCTGTGGAACATCCCATACGATGGACTCCTGAGGATGAAACTACTTGCCGGCAGTGCTGTGCCGAGCACTGACGAAAAGTGCTTCGAGCACTAAGCACTAAGCACTCTTGAGAAGTGCTCCGGAATCTCGAGCACTAAGCACTCTTATTTACAAAATGCTCGCGATTACTAAGCACTTTCAAAAAGTAATTCGACATGGCGAGCACAAAGCACTTTTCAGAAGGATGATACTGTTATACACTTGAATTACCTCTTGACATGATTTTTGTTTGTTTTGTAGATTAATCACGTCAAATTCAATCCAAAACATCAACAAAACGGCGTATGATGTTGAACGCAATGCTTCGCCTATGATTCATTATTTATAAGTGTGGCATCAAATGAACTAATGTGGTAAAGGTGGAATGAACTCGCATGATTATTATTAATATCATTTGATATATATAAAAATATATTTCCAACAGAATACAGAAAAACATAACGTCAATTCTCTAACAAACTAAATGTTACACATCAATCGAATAAAGTAGAAGTATGTTTTGTTCTGAAAATCTTCCTGTTATACGATAATTCCTCTTTGGATATCTGTGATTCTTTTTCATTACCTTCACCTTGAATGTGTTGGTCGGATATAGATGTTTTGTCAACTTGATATGGTATATCATTCGAAAGGTTTTTCAGTGATCTTCTACACCTGACTAATTAACCCGAAGTGAAGGCAATAAAAAAACACAGAAATTCACCAAGGAAATATTGAATTTGAGGAATATCTCCAAAATAAAATAATTTTTGTTATTTTTTTCCATACATATCCTTTGAATGGCCCTCTGAATCGAACTCAATGTCAACTACTAACAAGCCATACAAAGTGAATGAAATTCTGTCAAAAGAACATACAGGAGTGGTCAACTTTCCGACACGCCCTGTAAATTTTTCTTGAATATCTTGTTTTCATAAACCAACCTGAAGCAAATCTAGTCAGATATTGAATCCTGAAATCAGAATTATATTTCGAGTCAAGAATTCGTTTATTTAATTTTTGAGTAAACCCTCAACAAATAAAATTTTCTCTTGTAAAGGATTAATATTCGATATCACTCACACATTCAAGAGAATGAAAACCATATCCGTTGTTCAATACCCTGTATTTCTGAAAGTAGACAAAGGATTGAGTTGTGTCAATGGATATTATTGTTCTAGAAGTCGACAACTGCATCATAACAAAAATTTGGGAAATTTCTCTGTAGCCCAATTCTCCATAAGTCGCCTTGACCTTCACTTTTAAATGCAGCGATGAAATATTATTTTATAGAACTAACCTATCTATACTGCGTACTGCGCCGAGTCCTGACACACATATATATATATATATATATATATATATATATATATATATATATATATATATATATATATATATATATATATATATATATATATATATATATATATATATATATATATATATAAATATTTTGTGGGGATGCAGCTATGTTTCAATCAAACTCTGTTTTTACTTTCGTGAAAGCTTTCGAAATAAGTTTATTTCTCCTTCAGTCACTCTGAAAAATATGTTCCAAGTGATGATGGACATATTTAAAGGAATAAAATATTACTTACAGTATCTGAGTATAAGATGAAATTAACATTCAGAAAAATGGTATGGTCTTCAGACAGTAAAATGAAAAGTCAAGATGAAGTTTATAAATGAAAGATGTATACAGGGTGTGATAAAATAGATTATAATTTTGTGTAAAAGGTTGATTCAAGTTACTGATGAATTATTGAATATAAGGTTTTTTTTATTCAATTTTGATTCAATATCTAAGATATTGGAATAAATTATGTTCAAATTTTGTAAATCAGTTTTTTTATTTATTGAATTTTTTTCATTTTTTATGTAAACCATTTCTGAAAAACATCTTTTGAATAAATTACTTTCTTTAGTTCAGATTGAAATATTTGAGAAATCAATTGAATGTCCTGTACTATTTACATGTTGTGATAAAGCGCAAGCATTTGGTCTTAAACGAATATCGCTTTTGTGAGAAACAATTCTCGATTTTAAATTTCTCGATGTTTCACCAATATAGTTATTATCGCATTCGTGACAATTAATTTTGTAGACTACTCCAGTATTATCCAACACACGAGTTTTATCCTTCAATTTTGTGAATAATTTATCAACAGTTTTTACAGGTTTGTTAGATACAATCATATTCGTTTCTTCTTTTAAAACATTATTAATTTTGGGAGTGAGTTCCTTCAAATATGTTTTTTTTTGTAATGACATTTGATTCTGTATTTTCTATATTATCAAAATCATGATTATTTCCTATCTGAGTTGGAATATTATTTGTGAAAAAGATTAATTTATTGAGGAGTCTTTCTGGATAGGAATTGTCTGAAAGTATGTTGAATAATTTTTTGTCTTTAAAGTTGGGTAACATATTTTGGCTATTCTATTTTTAATTCCAAGTACTAAATTTATTTTTGTTTTTTTACTATGATAGGAAAAATTATTCATGTATTTACCAGAACTTGTAGGTTTGATATACCAATCTAATATTATTTTGTTTTCTGTAGTTCTTATGAGTTTTGAATCTAAAAATGGAACACTACTATCAATTTCTCTTTCAATTGTAAATTGAATATGACTATTACAATTGAAACACTCGATAGAACTGCTGAGAGCGTCCTCTTGGCAGAACATATTCTGATCATGAATTTTCTCCATAGACTTGTGAGTTTCATTACTAGTTTCTTATTTCCTATCGCTGTATGCAGACAGGAGCTGCGTACAAAATCTGCGGGGAATTCTCTCTTTTCATGATCGAGATCGGCCGATATTTGGCATGAGACTAGAGAGGGTCGTTAATGTCTCCTCTACCTTACCAGTGACCTCTTCAACATGCTAAGCAAATGTGAACCTCGAATACATCCAAACCCCCAGGTTTTATATTGCCCTTTTTGGAGATATGATTATACCATCCACTCCGGAGTGTATTGGTAGGATTCATCTCTTCGTCTTGAGCAGTGCGGCTTTTGTTTTTTCGGTGTCAATTTCAGTTTTGAAACCCTTTGTATATTTCCCAATTACTACCATCGCAATATCATCCGCAAAGCCCATCAGCGACACCCCGGCAAGCAGAGCTGTCCCAAAGCACTGTGCTTAGTGCTCGTGAAAGCCTTAGAGCACGTTTGTGCTCGTAAGCACTGTGCTCCCGAGCACTTTTTTGAACCAATGCTTAGTGCTTCGATCATTTTACGAAAAGGCTTAGTGCTTAGTAATCCCGAAAAGTGCTCCCGAGCACTGCAGTGCTCGGGAGCACTTTTCGGGATTACTAAGCACTAAGCCTTTCGTAATTACTACCTGTCGAAACATGAAAACGTGGCCGGTAGCGTAGCACCCCCACTCAAGACGAACTCTTGATCACTTCCATATGCATCTTCTACAGATCACAGTCTTGTTTTGAATGTTGCGGAGTGTGTCAGGACTCGGCGCAGTACGCAGTATAGATAGGTTAGTTCTATAAAATAATATTTCATCGCTGCATTTAAAAGTGAAGGTCAAGGCGACTTATGGAGAATTGGGCTACAGAGAAATTTCCCAAATTTTTGTTATGATGCAGTTGTCGACTTCTAGAACAATAATATCCATTGACACAACTCAATCCTTTGTCTACTTTCAGAAATACAGGGTATTGAACAACGGATATGGTTTTCATTCTCTTGAATGTGTGAGTGATATCGAATATTAATCCTTTACAAGAGAAAATTTTATTTGTTGAGGGTTTACTCAAAAATTAAATAAACGAATTCTTGACTCGAAATATAATTCTGATTTCAGGATTCAATATCTGACTAGATTTGCTTCAGGTTGGTTTATGAAAACAAGATATTCAAGAGAAATTTACAGGGCGTGTCGGAAAGTTGACCACTCCTGTATGTTCTTTTGACAGAATTTCATTCACTTTGTATGGCTTGTTAGTAGTTGACATTGAGTTCGATTCAGAGGGCCATTCAAAGGATATGTATGGAAAAAAATAACAAAAATTATTTTATTTTGGAGATATTCCTCAAATTCAATATTTCCTTGGTGAATTTCTGTGTTTTTTTATTGCCTTTACTTCGGGTTAATTGGTCAGGTGTAGAAGATCACTGAAAAACCTTTCGAATGATATACCATATCAAGTTGACAAAACATCTATATTCGACCAACACATTCAAGGTGAAGGTAATGAAAAAGAATCACAGATATCCAAAGAGGAATTATCGTATAACAGGAAGATTTTCAGAACAAAACATACTTCTACTTTATTCGATTGATGTAACATTTAGTTTGTTAGAAATTGACGTTATGCGTTTTTCTGTATTCTGTTGGAAATATATTTTTATTTATATTAAATGATATTAATAATAATCATGCGAGTTCATTCCACCTTTACCACATTAGTTCATTTGATCCACACTTATAAATAATGAATCATAGGCGAAGCATGCGTTCAACATCATACGCCGTTTTGTTGATGTTTTGGATTGAATTTGACGTGATTATTCTACAAAACAAACAAAAATCATGTCAAGAGGTAATTCAGTGTATAACAGTATCATCCTTCTGAAAAGTGCTTTGTGCTCGCCATGTCGAATTACTTTTTTGAAAGTGCTTGTAATCCGAGCATTTTGTAAAATAAGAGTGCTTAGTGCTCGAGATTCCGGAGCACTTTTCAAGAGTGCTCAGTGCTTAGTGCTCGAAGCACTTTTCGTCAGTGCTCGGCACAGCACTGCCGGCAAGTAGTTTCATCCTCAGGAGTCCATCGTATGGGATGTTCCACAGGGCTGGACCTAGGACTGACCCGTGAGGAACTTTACTGTTAATTTTCCTGGTTTTGGACGAGTTTTAGGCCTCTAATATGATCTTTCTGTCGAACAGATAGGATGCTATAACGCTAACAAGGCTTTCATTTCTTCTTCCTCCCCTATACCCATCTAGAATCAGTTACCAGCTACGAATAGTCTACGGTGTGCATGGCCGAATTCTTTCTGCGTCTCGTTTGCGATTTTCAGTACTTGTATCCGATGTTTGTTTTCTTTCTCTGAATCCGTATCGCCTTGATGATAAGGCCTTCTGTGCGTGCTAGTTCCCCTTCCAGCCAAATCAGTATCAAGGGCTCGAACATCTAATAGGCATATCGGACTATACGCAGCCGGGTTAACCATAGGCTCCAAGGCGCTCCAAGATGGCGGACGAGATGTGAGGGTTTTCGGGGTCGCAGATCATGAATTTAGGCCCGATTCGATTCAAAATAGGTTGGTGTTTTTGGGGTCGGAGATTATGAATTCAGTCGAAGATTATTGGGTTTTGGTTCAAATTCATAAATTGAAGATGGCAACTCCAAGATGGGGGATGAGTTAATCTTCAGTAAGTCTTCTCATTGAAGGACTGGTGATGATGCTTTAACAAAAAATGCATAGATAAAGGCGTACTCAAGTACTGAAAAGCACAAAATGGAATAGTTGATGGAAAAACTTTTTGAAGACAAGCTTTTATTCAAATGCACTGAAAAGTAACAAATAATTGCTTTGGATGTGTGACGTGAGTTATAGATTAAAAAGCTGGTCGCTTATTCGAACTGAAAACCTTGCGCGACAAGCTTTTGAATCCATAATTTATGGAATAACCTACTTCACACATCCAAAGCAATTACTTCCCACTTTTCAGAGCATCGGAATGAAATCTTGCCTTTAAAAAGTTCTTTTATTAATGACTTTATATTTAACATGCTTCGTTCGTATATCATTCTCTCTTTCTTCAGGTTCAAAATTTGTAATCTATTCTTGGAGAACTTGTCGACATCCTATTGAGCTGAAATTTGGCAGGTGTTCATAACTCCGGTGACAATACATTATGAAAATGGCGGCTCCAAGGTAGCGGACGAATTTTGTGATGATGGTACGATTTTCTATTCAAAATTGGTATGTGCGGGTTTTCGGGGACGGTGATTGTGAATTTTTTGTCAAAATGAAAAAATTCAAGATTGCGGCTCCAAGAAGATACGAACAAGTTTTATTGTGATCCTTTTTGATTCAAAATTGGTATGTACGGGTTTCCGGAGTCGGAGATTATGAATTTTTTGTCAAAATTTATGAAATTGAAAAGGCGGCTCATGGAATTTTTGTAAAAAATTACAAAGTGATGCTCCAAGATGGTGGACGAGATTCGGGTGTATGGTCCGATTCGACTCAAAATTGGTACGTGGGGTTTTCAGGGTCGAATATTATAAATTTTTCTTCACAATTCATGAAATCAGGATGGCGGCTTCAAGATGGCAGATGATCTCTGTGTTTATTCTATTTAAAATTGGTATGTGGGGTTTCCGGGGTCGAAGATCATGGATTTTTCATCAGAATTCACAAATTCCAAATAACGAACTAGTTTGGTGATTATGGCCCGATTTGATTGGGGTTTTTGGGGTCGGAGATTATGAATTCAGTCCAAGATTATTGATTTTCAGTTCAAATTCATAAATTGAAGGTGGCAACTCCAAGATGGCGGATAAGTTAATCTTTGGATGGTCTCGTCATTCAAGGACTAGATGGCTCAGAATTTACAGGAGAAAGGGCTTATGATAACGATGCTTTAACAAAAATGCAAAGCTAAAATAATTGATAAAAAACCTTCTCAAGGACAAGCTTTCATTCGAATGCACTAAAAAGTTTAAAATAATTGCTTTGGATGTGTGATGTAGTTATAGATTCAAAAGCTTGTCGAATTTGTATTCGAACTGAAAACTTTGCACGACAAGCTTTTGAATCTATAACTCACGGAATAACCTACGTTACACATCCAAAGCAAATATTTTCCACTTTCTAGTGCATTTGAACTAGAGCTTGTCTTCAGAAAGGCTTTCTATTAATTATTTCTCTTCAAAATTAATATTGAATAATGCAATATATCAATTTTCCTGATAATATTGCAGTCCCAATATTTCGTTTCCTCTCGACTCAGGAAAGCTCCAGCTTTGGGATAACTATCGATCAACATGTGAAACGTATATAAACAAAAATATATCGAGGAATTCAAGGATCTAAGCAGATTCAGCGGGTTGGATCAATTTAAAGTAATATTTTACATACTGGTCCACTCACATCTATCATATTGGATGAGATGGGGTGGGGCAACAAATATTTCCATAAAATATCTGGATCATATTCGAATAACTTGGAAAAATATATGAACAAATAGAAAGATCCAACATCAGACAGCTCCACTGTTAAACCATTTTGATCAATGTCGAAAACTATGTACTGGGGTACCATGAATTTAGTGGAAGTGCAAGTGTTAGAATTTATTTGATACTCTGTGTATATCATAGTTCATTGTTTGTTTATTGTTTATCATGTATGTAGTATTCAAAAAAGATAGAAGTTTGACAAGTAAAAAAGTCATCAAGCAAAACGGAATATTACATTTATTTTACTAAAAATAACATTATTTCGAAAGAGAGCTTACATTTTGGTCCATCGAGCCTAAAAAGAACCTACCAATGGATGATCTACGAAGAAGTTCGCGAAAAAATGCGGGAGAAAATAAGAGTCTACCTGCTGACTTCACATGGCCCGAAAAATTTGGTGAAAGAACTTCGATGGCATATTCCAAAATATCCAACAATAGTTCACATAACTCTCAGGTGAGCTTAGAACGACAACGAATTGCTATCGAGATGGAAAAGAAAAAGCAGACGTTGGAGAAACAGAAACTTGAGATAGATAACAATATGCGGCTATTGCAGATGGAACATGATCTGGAAAATGCTAGACTTGATGCAATCGAAGAAGTAAGGAGCCACAGAAGTCAGTCAAATGGTACAAATGAAAAAACTACCATCAGCACTCAACAACGAAACAAGGTACCCCATTGTTTATATCCAGAAGTTATGGTAGTGAATGATAAATCCAGTTCTTCAGATCATGAACAGTTCGATCTGGAAGTAGCATCAAAACATAAATTTGTGAGTGAATGGGTGAGAAAATCCAACGAACAGTGTCAAAATGATGATCATCAAAGAGTTCTCAGCGTAGTAGAAGACGAATCGATACCTCCTCCCAGAAATAATGACCCAGCTAGGAAAAAATCAGAAATTGAGATTTTGTGTCAAACAATATCAGATGCGATAAAAACGGTTACAAAAACTGTTGTCCCTACATCAAATGAACACAAGCAAGATAATATGTTCCTAAGGCGTCAGGTCGTTGAGAAAGACTTCCCGAAATTCGCTGGGAATCCTGCTGAGTGGCCCCTTTTTCATCAACAATATCAGAGAATTTCCAAAATTATTTTTACAAAAAATAAAAACCGGAATGATGCTCACATCGGAAAATACTGATTTGGTGATGGAAACCCTGCAACTTCAATTTGGAAGACCAGACTACATTATTGGAATGATCATTACGAACATTAAACAACTTCCAAATTTGAAAGAGAAAAATATCGAGAAACTCATTCAGTTTTCCAACGAGGTAAACAACCTTGTACCAACTATGGAAACCTTGAACTCCAAAGGACATATGGAAAATCCACACTTGATTAGGGATTTGGTCTACAAACTTCCTGACATGTTGAGACTGAAGTGGGGTGAAACAGTTGCAGAAAAATGTGGAAGAATAGATTTGAAGGATTTTTCGAAGTGGTTGAAAGATATAGCTAAAGCAGCATGTTACGTTAGTCTGCCAAATGAATTGAATTCTCCAACTCAACCTGAAAAGCATATTCAAAAAACACTTCCAACAAAAAAATTAGAACGAGTATTCAGTACGAATGAAATAACGAAAAAAGTTTGTAGTTATTGTGGGCTTGAACATGAAAGATCCTGTTCCAAACTCCAATCAGATGACGTTGATGAAAGATGGAGGATTGTTACAGAAAAAAAGCTATGTTTCATATGCCTGAAGGGAAAACACCAGAAATTTAGATGTAATAAGAAAAAACGGTGTCTCGTGGATGGTTGTCAAAGCTTCCATCATCCACTTCTCCATAAGACTTCAGTATTGATACAGTCAAATACAAATCTCCATATTGATTCAGTTCTTGCAACACAGACTGACAAAAGGAAAGTTTTGTTGAGAACAATTCCCATAAGAATTCATGGCCCTAATAAAGAGATGAAAATTATCGCTCTTTGCGATGAAGCCTCCACTGTAACAATAATTGATAGAGAAGTATCAAGAAGCCTCGGACTAAATGGAACGAAAGAAGCTCTTTGTTTACAGTGGACCAATGATATTATCTCAAGGCAAGAAAATTCTGAAAAATTAAACTTGAAAATCTCAAAAAATCAGGATGGTGCCGAAATATTCACAATGATGGGTGTTCATACTATAGAAAATCTCTCACTTCCTTCACAGTCGGTGAATATGGATCAGTGGAAGTCATTTCCTCATCTGAGAAATCTACCAATCGAAAATATACGAAATGAAAAACCACTCCTTTTAATTGGCCAAGACAACATCAAACTTATCGCTCCCAGTCAAGTTCGAGGTGGCCCAGAAGATTCTCCAGTGGCTACGAAATGCAAATTGGGTTGGTCACTCCACGGTCCTGTTCTGGAGGATGAAGATATGAAAATCAGAGCTCACACGTTACATATATGTGACAGAGAAGCTGACAATGAGTTGCATGAAATGTTGGAACGTGCTTTTGTCAATGAAGATTTTGGGATAAAGCCAACCCAGAGTTTGGGAGGTTCTGAAGAAAACAGAGCATTTGACATCATGAACAGAACAATCAAACGCATTGGTGATAGATTCGAAATTGGTTTACTTTGGAAAAATGATGAAACTACATTACCCAGAAGTAAATACAATGCCATCCAACGTTTAACATGCATGGAAAGTGAATGTATGCAAAATGAGGATTTCGCTATAAAGTACCAACAAAAAATAGATTATTATATTGAAAATGATTTTGCCAGGAAGTTATCTAAACAAGAAGCTTTGATTGAAGGTCCTCGAACGTGGTATTTGCCACACTTTGGTGTCGTTAATCCAAAGAAACCTGGCAAAATGAGATTGGTATTTGACGCTGCTGTCAAATCCAATGGATTCAGTCTAAATGATTTTTTATTACCTGGTCCTGATTTACTGCAATCATAGGTGGCGATCATCTGGAAGTTCAGGGAGAGAAGAGTCGGCTTTTGCGGAGATATCAAAGATATGTTTCACCAGGTGATGATTCGAGAAGACGATAGGTGTGCACAAAGGTTCTTATGGAGAGATTTGAAAGAAAAACCACCTGATGTCTACGAGATGATGGTAATGATATTTGGCCAAATGTTCTCCAGTTTGTGCTCAGTTTGTTAAAAACTACGTTGCACAAGAACAAGCAGAATCTCCAGATATCTTGACTGCAATAACCAGGAAGTTTTATGTGGACGATCACCTTGATAACAAAAATTCAGAACAAGAAGCAATAGACACACTATACTCGAAGCTCGAAGAATTCTGGCCAAAGGAGGATTCAACATTATGAACTGGATGACGAACTCACCGAAAGTTAGAAAAGAGCTGGGTTTGGGTTAGTTGTCAAGAATTTAGATGAAGAAAACCTACATCGAGTACTAGGCCTTTGGTGGACAGTGAAAAGACGAATTTCTGTTCAGAATCAATAATGAATATACCTCGGATAAATCTTCACCAAGGGAAGTCCTCAAATCTCTGATGTCTATTTTCGATCCTATTAGTTTTCTCGCATCATTTACATGCGAAGCAAAGATTTTGCTGCAGGATATTTGGCGTTCTGGAATCAACTGGGACGATAAGCTTCCTAAAGACTTGATGAAAGTCTGGTGTAGGTGGATAGCCGGTTTTCGACAAATCGAAAAATTAGGATTCCCAGATGTTATTCGGTGAATATTCCAGAGGCAGATAACATTGAAATTCACTCATTTTGTGACAGCAGTCAGAAAGCTTACGCCTGTGTAGTTTATTTGCGAATTTCAAGAGGCCTACAAACAGAAGTTTCATTCATTGCCGCAAAACTAAAGTTGCACCGTTGAAGTTACTTTCTATTCCGCGATTGGAACTTCAGGCAGCTGTCATGTCAAGTAGACTGACAACTTCAATAAAAAACGAGCTGGAACTGTCAGTGAATAAGACATTCTATTGGACAGATTCAAAGTGTGTCCTATGTTGGATACGAGGGGAGATTTGGAAGTACAAACAATTTGTTGCTCATCGAGTCGGAGAAATACATGATTTAACAGAAATAAGTCAATGGAGATGGATTCCTACCGACATGAATGTAGCAGATGAAGCAACAAAATGAATACCCCAAACAAAAACTATTTCTGATGAATGGTTCACAGGGCCGAGTTTTCTGAAAAGATCCGATGAATATTGGCCAAAAGAAAAAGAAATGGACCCATCAGAAATTGTCGACATGGAAATGAAAAAGATATGTTCTGGTACTCACTACGTATTTGCCATAAACAATTTTTCGGAATCCCTACCAGACATCAAAAGGTTTTCAAAATGGCTTCGACTCATCAGAAGTACAGCTTGGATGTTGCGGTTCATAAAGCGGACGAAAAAAATTATACCGGAGAGACAAGAGCTGTCCATTGAAGAATTGGATGAAGCTGAAAATTTATGGATCAAGAAGACCCAACAAGATTTTTATAGGGATGAATTGGATCATCTGAACGATGGAAAAAGAATAAATAGGAGAAGTAAGATTGGAAGTTTGTGTCCGGAATTAACAGAAGGATTTATGGTTGTTGGTGGCAGGATAGATATGGCTGATTCCTAGAAGAGCGAACGAAGAAACCTATCATCCTACATCCAAAACATGAATACACCCAACTACTCATTCGCCATTTCCATGAAAAATTCAGACACCAAGGGGTTAATCTTGTTATTAATGGGAGCTACGGCAAAGATTTTGGAGTGTCAATGGAAGAGTCAGCAGTGAAGTCTGTATTTTTCAACTGTCAAAATTGTAAGAATAGGAAAGCTAGGCCAATTCCTCAAATTATGCGTCAACTTCCCACTGCCAGACTCACTCCCAATACGAGAGCCTTTGTGAACGTAGGCTTGGATTACTTTGGTCCTTTTTATGTCACAGTGGGAAGGAGAAAAGAAAAAAGATGGGGTGTTCTGTTCACCTGTTTAGCAGTCAGAGCTATTCATTTGTAAGTTTCACATTCTTTGAACTCGGATTCTTGTATTATGGCAATAAAAAGAATGATAGCAAGAAGAGGTAAACCGAAAACAATTTTTTGTGATAACGGGACAAACTTCCGAGGAGCGGATAATGAAATTCGAAAAGCAAAAAAAGATCTGAATAACACCTCATTCATCAACTCTGTTACTTCAGATGGTATAAACTTCAGGTTCAATCCTGCAGCAGCACTTCACATGGGGGGTGTGTGGGAACGATTGATTGGATCTGTTAAAAAGGTAATAGGAAAAATTTTATATGGACAATCGTTGAAGGATGAAACTCTTCAAACACTCTTTTCAGAAGCTGAGAATATTGTTAATTCTCGCTCCCTCACCATTTTATCAACCGATCCCTATGATCTCGAACCACTAACTCCAAATCATTTTTTGTCTGGTTTCGCAAATAATGATAGTTCAATCATTGAAGTAGACCCAGATAGTAATTTTTTGAAGCGTGAATGGAGAAAGGCAGAAATGTTAAGAACATCGTTTTGGAACAGATGGTTGAAAGAATATCTTCCCACCCTTAATAAAAGAAATAAATGGACGTTTGATCAGGCACGGATTGAAAAAGATGATATTGTCGTAATGGTAGACGATGATGTACCAAGACATAAATGGAAACTTGGCAAAATAGTACAAACATTCCCAGGTCCTGACGGCAGAATCAGAGTTGTCGACGTTAAAGTTGGTTCTTCCATTTACCGGCGACCAGTTGTCAAGATATGCAAATTGGAACTGGAAGGATCGTGAAATTCTTCACCAGGGGAGAATGTTAGAATTTATTTGATACTCTGTGTATATCATAGTTCATTGTTTGTTTATTGTTTATCATGTATGTAGTATTCAAAAAAGATAGAAGTTTGACAAGTAAAAAAGTCATCAAGCAAAACGGAATATTACATTTATTTTACTAAAAATAACATTATTTCGAAAGAGAGCTTACAGCAAGAAATGCAACAAAGTCATAAATAAGTTCTTCTACAAAAATCAGTCAATGACCAGAGGGATTTTGCCAGAAGCTGTAAATCAATAACCAAAAGGTAATCCTCAGCGCCCAGATAGTTTCAGTGATGGAGCCTAGAGTGAACAAGACGGTTGGAGGGCGGTTCAGCTCCCGATGCGTTTAACGTGTAATTCCACAGTCCAAAGAGTTTCTGTCGAATGACCAACTATGTCCAGAGGCTCCAAGAACCGATAAACTTCCATATTAACTAGATTCAATTTATCCATTCCCCCCGTATACACCAGTTTGATTGGAGTCGAAATACCAATTTATTCAATGATACAGAATACAATGGAATTGAATACAATGGAATTGAATACAACTATGGAATTATTCCTCAAAAAGTATTTGCAACAAGCAAGGCCAATAATTCACCGTTCAAGAGTACGATAATGAAAAAATTACATTTTGCTAATGAAATCAACCTAAAAAGCTTTTTCTGTGCATTCTTGTAGATTGGGATCGATAGTTCACTTCCAAATTATCTGGAATTAAAAAAAGTATGCAAAAAACGAATTGTCTATACTTTTCTCAAGTTCGATGATTTGAAGTAGACTATGTGAAATATTCTATTCCAATTATTATTGAAATTAGTGGAGTAATATTGGATATTAGCTCCAGAAAGTAAGGGGATGGCGGTAACTTTCTACTGTACATTAGTGATGTTGTTAGGAACAACATACACAAAGTTACCAACCATAAGGTGGGTGCTTAATTTATTATTCAACAAATAAGTTGCAAAATCACATTTTTAACTGTTTTTTTTTTTGAAAAAGTGATTACGCCACTCAGAAGAAAGGAAAATTCACAGGAAAGGTATATATAAAGTTTTTCTGTAAAATGAAAACTGTAAGCAGCAGAATTATTTTTCTAACGTACGAAAATGTGATGCGCCGACACTGAAGTGCATCGCTCGAGGAGCACGTTGCCACGAGCGCACTTCACTTAATTTGTTATCTTTTCATTTTTGGAAGCGTGTAACTTTTCAAGGAAGGGCCTGAGAGCTTTCATTCACATGAAAGACCCCCTTTAATTTTCGACAAGAAATCACCCCCAAAAACTTTGGCACTTATTTTGTAAAACCCTGTATAAGTTATACTACAGAATTTGGCACAAAAATACTTCTCATCAATATCTCGGCTAATTTCGAAAATGGTCCAATAGTTTCATAAAAACTTTTTAACAAAAAATTAAACCGACGAAAAAATCAAACTGAAAAGCAAAAAATAAAATGAACCTCCTTAGTCTAAATGATAATTGAGCTCCTGAACTAATGTGAGTAACTGATTTTGAGTCGGCACCAAACAATTATCGAACATCATTATATTAGAAAAAATCGAATTTAAACGGTTTTCTTCACATAAGGATTCAATATAAAATTGAACCAGAGAAAGGTAGATCTCAGGTGAAAACAACTACTTTCCTGGCAAATACCACGCAGAACGTTGAATGATATTCACCTGAAAATCATGATACTTCCATAAAATATCAATGGACATTGAATGCAAATGTTTCTTTCTGTCCATTGATATTTTATGGAAGTATGCATGGATTTTCAGGTGAATATCATTCAACGTTCTGCGTGGTATTTGCCAGGAAAGTAGTTGTTTTTCACCTGAGATCTACCTTTCTCTGGTTCAATTTTATATTGAATCCTTATGTGAAGAAAACCGTTTAAATTCGATTTTTTCTATTCATTTCCACTTCACATGGCACTTATCTCTCATCATTATATTACTTTAAAAAAAGTGATCAAAACGCAGCCGTACATTTCGCTGCCATCATTTTACGCTTCACCTAATTCAATTGTTAGTTTATTTGGCGCTGACTCAAAATCAGTTACTCACATTAGTTTAGGAGCTCAATTATCATTTAGACTAAGAATGTTACTTTTTTTTGCTTTTCAGTTGATTTTTTTGTCGTTTTAATTTTTTGTTAAAAAGTTTTCATTTTTCAATTTCTTGTTGCTGAAATATACTAATTACTACCTACTTAATCTTTGATTACTTCCAAAATACTCACTCACCTAGCTTACTTCAACTATTAACTATTAAATATTAATCAATTGTTATATAATATGAATTAATTCTGAAAGTTCTGGATAGTTGATTTTATCACTCTGTATATAATTCCATCCTTTCATGAAATGTAATCATTTTGACGGATGTAGAAGGGTCCTGTCAATGTCAACTACATATGTGTGCAAAAGTTCACGAGTGAAAAATCAATCATCCCCTAGGGGTGAATCATTTCATTTCAAATTGGAATATGATCAACAATGAGGTATACCCTTTCTAATAAAGAAAAAATCATCCAAATCGGAAAACCCACTACAAAGTTATGCCTGATAGAATCAGTTAACGGACCAAAATTCAGAGGGTGAACGATCAATATCCTTCATTATGCTACTCTATGGGATGGATTTTGTTGTTCAAATTGAAATGGGACTAACTTAGAAGTACACCCTATCCAATGAAGGAAGAATAATCGGAATCAAACCACTTTGTGGAAAATTGTGCGTGATCATACATAAAAAAATATATATGTGCGTCGAATAGATAACCTCTTCTTTTTCGGTTTCGTCGGTTGGAAATGGCAGCTGTTGGAAGATTGAAAAAAAAACAATCTTTTATTTCCATACTAATATCGGCAAACTAAAAGTCGTTTGATAGGGCTTCATTAGGACCACAACTTTCACCCGAAAAGTTTTTTTCCGAGATGTACACAATGCATAAATAAATAATCGCTGTAAATTATCATCAATGAAATCAACCTCCACGACTTGCCACGTCATCATTTTTATAATATCCTATTCTTGTTCAGCGACCTCAAAAACCCCTATAGCATCAATTTGGGTGGAATTTCCTCGAAATTCATTGGGTTATTTCAATTTTGCCTAACAGTATTGTTTTCCATTGTCTGAACAATTCATAAACAATCAGCACACAAGTTTAGGTTCATAACTTCTTTCTGCGAGTCATTTCTCAGTAATAGCAGGAGGCTTCAGGAAAATCCATGGCGTCCTCCAGGATTCCAAAATAATACATAATTTTCCACTATATTGAATCTTCCACACAACCAGCAAATGCCACATGGAGTCTTTGTGTTTCACCTTCACAGGGTAACATGTGACATCTGCCAAATATAAAAAAATATTAAAATTCAAAATTTTGTCATTATAAATCTATCCGATGGATCATAACTAGAGTCGGTAGGGAGCAACACAACAAAAAAATTAAATCGAGTATGCAGTTGGAGCTTTCCACCGTTTTCTAGCCTGGCGCTATGAATGTTTGATTTTTCTCCATCCGAGACGACCACTCACTCAGGCTTTGACTAGGACAACCCGCGTTTGGTGCAGGACCGCTCAATTGACTGGGGTCAAATATCTAACTAGATTGATTGACTGGTAAATTGACTTTTGAATTCACCGATCAAATCAACTTCGTACAACGCTGAAAATGTATGATCAATGTTTTATTTCAAAATAACCCCCTTCTCCCATGGCACGTGCTGGTCAAGTTCTGGGGTGTCACACAGCAATTTTTTTGAATGGCAAGCCTTTTGGTATGGTCTAATCCACTTTTAGGCAATCATGCTGCGTCATTTAGAATAAATTGACTCAATTTATGTCATATTTACCTTGATTCCAACAGATATCAAGCAATTTCAAGTTGTTAACAAGATCCCAGACTATATATTTTTCAATATCCACTTCCAATGTGGTTGCGAATACAAAAATTCTCTAATGTGTTTTTTTGCAGATTGTGGCTTCTCGATAGAATTGTTAAGTCAATTGCCTTCGTATTCGCTATATGGTTCTTCATCGTCAAGTGGGACATTTTGGGGTTGTTCTTCAGATCGTTGGAGGATTACATAAGGAATATCTAGTAAATCGAATTGTTATTCAAATACAATTGATATTTGTCATATATCTGGGAAAAATGAATGAAACTGAGTAAAACACGCATCACAGCGTGTTTTCACATCTGCAGTTTCTGGAATATTTTATTCAACGAATGGAAAGCTTTTCTGATTCAATAAACAAATAGTGTTTGTTCAATTATATGTTTCATTTTTTATCATTCCTTTTATTTTGGTATAGTGAATATACTAATTCGAATGGACATAGGCCATATATTTGGACCCAACATCTCAAAAACCTTAAAGCTTAGTTATCAATATAATATCTGACTTTTCCTCAAGAGCTATAAAGCATAATTTTCAGAACATAAAATATGGCAATTATAATTTTCTTTCGTCTATGGTTGAAAATTTCATGAGGTTCTTGAATCCCAACTGTATTTTTTCTGGAATTCGTGATATGGTTAAACAAACATCTAATTAATTTGTGAAGTGGCCATTGGCCAGAAACAACTTTGATAGTTTTTGTAATCAATACATTTTTTTAAGACATATCATTTCTGATAACGGGGAAATGAGTATGACCCAGAGAAAAGAGGTTCCTCTATTTTCAATGTTACTATAGATCAGATATCTACAAACAGTAGAGAACAGAAATTATAATATATATATATAATATATATATATTTTATATTTATATATATATATATATATATATATATATATATATATATATATATATATTTATATATATTATATATATTATATATATATATATATATATTGTCAATCTTTTTTTCTCAAATTTTCTCTCAGAACTGTGAGCAAGTTATTGTATATTTTTTTTCCTGCATGAGTGAATGTTCTTTGGCCTATTGATTTGGCCTATTGGATTTTCAATATTAGAGTTCCTATTGAAGCAAGTTTGGTATTGATAATCTGAGTAATTGGAGTATAGATTCAATTTTGTCACATGTAAAATGGATATTATGTAGAATAGTTTTCGTATATCGAGTATTTTTGCATTTTTGCAAAAGGTGTCAGTGGGGATTGAATATGATTTTAATGATTCCTTTTTGAATAGTCTCTAGCGTGTAGTTGAGTAGACTGGTTATCGGTCTCCCAACGAAATGTCGTCCAAGATTACAAGATCTCATGGTTGCATTCTACCTCACAGTGGTATTAAAAACACAAAAATTTCATTAACTGTCGAGAAACCACAACCAGTCAATAGCTGTAAAACTAATGAGGATGAAAATACCCAAATCTACAAGAGGAAATAAATCATCTAAAAAAGCACTTGAAATTAAGGAGAACGAAGGAGATTTTATGATCAGCCAACTTCAAGATGAAATTTAAACCTTGAGAAGAGATAGCCAGGAGAAAGAAAAACATATCATTCAACTAAAAAGACGAAATCAGGATTTGGAGAGTGATGTGTATGAAGCCGATCAAAGTTCTTCTATAGAAACCCAAAAACAACGACTAACAATATCGGAACTAAATGAGGAAATTACCAAAATGGCAGAAGATATGAAACATTTGCAAGAAAAAAATTAAGAGACTGAATCAAAGCTCAGAGAAGTTGAAAATAATATGAAAGAAATGGAAACAATAAGGAGGAATATGTTGATTTCCATTGAAGATCTCACTCAAGAAAATTAAATATTCGCTAGTCAACAAGAAAAGAGAAAATATGGAAACAGTTATCTGAAATGGAACCGAACAAACAACCAGAGTTAGAGAAGATCGAAAAAGAAGAAGTAAAAGTCACGGAGAAGGGAAAAATCAGTTCTAAGGGTAGTTTGAGAAAAACTTATGAAGGAGCTGAAACCAAGACATTATTTGTGTCGGGATACCAAGGTAGGGATGTAGCAAAAAAATATGTAATATACTGAGTGAAACATGTTCAATTCAGTCTTTATTGAAGCCAAATGCCAATGATAGTTTATCAATTGAAACTGTTGAGAATAATAGTGAGATTTCAGTCATAATGACGTGGTTATTCTCTGGCCTAATGGATGTGAAAAAAAATACCATCAAAGATTTAATAAGAAAAGTTTGACATACTCAACCTCTCATCACAGAAGCCTACCAGTAAAATTATAGTTATAATAATAGTTATTTCATGTAATGTATAAACTGGGACTGAACAAATGTTCAGTTTTTGGGTGTAATGATGTCATCAGCCGAAACTATTATGAAGTGGGTAGTGCAAGACAAAATTTCAGGCGAAAATTGTTGTTAAGTAATACAAAATTATTATTGAGATGTAATTCCAAAAAAAGTATACCGAAATCTCAACAATCAATATTATAGACTCCGAGGCAAAATGGTCCACTACCACTACTCCAAAAAATGATGATAGTATCGAACTAAACCATTTTTAACCGACGAAACCAAAAAGGAGGAGGTTCTCTATTCGACCCGTATATTTTATGTTTTTCAATCATATTTTTTTATGTATGATCACGCATAACTTCTTACTGAGGCGTCCGATTCCGATGATTCTTTTCTCAGTGGATAGGGTGTACTTCGAATTTGGTCTCATTTGAATTCAAGAGATGGAATCCACCCCCAAGGGTGGCGAAATGAAAAATATTGATCACTCACCCTCTGAATTCTGGTCCGTTAACCGATTCTATCAGGCATAACTTTGTACTGGGTTCTTCGATTTGGATGATTCCTTTTTTAATAGATAGGGTATATCTTATATTTGGATTTCGGAAGAAATTAGCCACTTTTACGGGTGGAAAAATAGGGGATAATTGATTTTTTACTAGTGAACATTGGCACACACATACGTAGTTGACAATGACAGATCGCTACTGACATTATTCTTGTTCCACATCCGTAAAAATCAGGATATTTTATGGGAGGATGGAATGATATACAATGTAATGAAATAAACTAACCAGAACAACGAAAATGATTTATATTACAACAAATATTAAAAGTAGATAATCATATTATTTAACTGGTAATAGTTGAAGTAAGGTGGGTAAGTAAGTATTTTGGAAGTAATCAAAAAACAAGTAGGTAGTAATTGGTAGATTTTAGCCACAAAAAATTGAAAAATTAAAACTTTTTAACAAGAAATTAAACCGACGAAATACGGAACTGAAAAGTAAAAAGTAAAAACTTCTTAACAAAAAATTAAACCGACGAAAAAATCAACTGAAAAGCAAAAAATAAAATAAACCTTCTCAGTCTAAATGATAATTGAGCTCCTAAACTAATGTAAGTAACTGATTTTGAGTCGGCACCAAACAAACTAGCAATTGAATTAGGTGAAGCGTAAAATGATGGCAGCGAGATGCACGGCTGCGTTTTGATGACTTCTTTCATAGATAATGATCTTCGATAATTGTTTTTTTGGCGCCGACTCAAAATCAGTTACCTACATTAGTTAGGAGCTCAATTATGATTCAGACCAAGAAGGTTCATTTTATTTTTTGCTTTTCAAATGATTTTTTCGTCGGTTTGATTTTTTGGTAAAAAGTTTTTATTTATATCCCCGATTATCACAAGTTACACTGATCGATATTTGCTAGATGTGCTACGGGTAAAAGTGCATCAACTGTAACATTACATAACTCTTGATATAACTCGAAAATTAAAATTCTCAATTTAAATGTACAATATCTGTTAAACAAAACAAACTTGATTGAACAATATTTGATTGACATTAAACCAACTTTTCTCTGCTTCAGTGACCACTGGGCGAATAAGGAACAAATTATAAGTATCACAGGATATCGAGAAATCAGTAGAAACAATAGACTTGCAAGGAGGAACAATAATTCTTGCAAAAGGAAGTATCATAAAAAAAATGTCAAAATTCATCATATATCTGCGATTCATCAATCGAGTTGTCGTTTGAATGTTCTGCATTCCCATTTGAGAAAAAACTGCTATGATTTGTCTTCATATATCACCCAGTGGCAATATTAATATGTTCTTCATTCAACTCTCCTGTATATTAGCGAAAGTTACTGAAAATTATGAAAATTTATTCATATGTGGTGATTTCAACATTGATAGCTTAACGAGAAATATTAACACAATAATGCTCACTAACATGATTTAATCGTATGGAATAAAATCTCTTTTTGATGATCCAACAAGAATTGGACATCTAGGTAATCGGGAAACTATAACTAGTATAGACTATGTATTGACTATCATCAGTAGAGGTAGCTTAGTCCTTAGCAATTCTGATAAAGGCTTATCTGATCATCACTTACAAACTGTTCTCTGGAAAAATAAAATAAAAAACATATCCACTAACACTAAAGAAACTGACGTAACTTATGAATTACGAAAAAATAACCGATCTCTTCATAGCTCACTTCAAAAAACTTCTCACTGGTGACATGGAGTTCCTAGAAAACTTTGCTATCACCACTTTTACCGATATGAATGCAGCTTCCGGTATTTTCTGCGAACACTTCCATTGGTGCTTCGAAGCAGCTTTCCCTAAATGTTCGAGGAATAAAACTTCCCAGCAACAAAATAACAAAATTTGCCCTTTCTGTCCCACTAAAGAAAGAAATTGGAGATCTAAGGCACATGACTTATCTGAGAAAACATGAGAACTCTGAGAATAAGAACACTGCATATAAGATGGCAAAGAAAAGTGTAGAAAATTAAATACGCCAGGAGAATATTAATCACTTTATGGAAAAAGGTAATGATTCCATCAATGAAAACGAAACTCTCTGGAATATAATTAAGCAGCCATCCAGAATAACTGGGAGTGGACGTATAGTCTTGAATCACAATCAGAAATATATAAGTAATGAAGTAGAAGTGACGAAAACATTTGGAGAATACTTCTCCACTATAATTGACAATTTCCCGGAAAATTACTCAGGCAGTTGTACGACAATGGCGAATGTTAATATGTTTTTCAAACCCATAACAGCAGACGAAGTGAAAAAAGTTAGAGTCTCATCACCCAATAAAAAAAGCACAGGACATGATGAGGTCAAAAATTGTTAAAGATTGTGTAGATATATTATCAGACGTAATAGGGCATATAATGAATTTATGTATCTCTTTTGGAGATTATCCTAATCTTCTCAAAATTTCCATTCATTTTGACAGCAGAAATATCGAGAATGCATAAAAAAAAAATATTTGAATTAAGCAGGGCCTCCGACATTCTGAACACTGAATTTGTAGCAGAAAAACTCTTTAACCTGGGAATTCGAGGTAATATAAACCAGTTACTTGTGTTTTTTTCGACAAATAGATTTTTTCCAGGTTAAGCAAAAAAACGTTGTCAAATAAATTTCTTGTAACAACGGGTACCCCTCAAGGCAGCGTTCTTGGACCACTTTTTTTTAAATTATATGTGAATGATCCCCCTGAACATAAGTTAGGGAAAAATATCCCTTTACGCAGATGACACGTCTATCATTTTTGCTAGTAAAACATCTGACGATATGTCACAATTAGTGAATACATTTCTAATTGAATTTAATGACTGGTGTAACAAAAAGAGACTCCTTGTGAACCTAAACAAAACAGTATGCATGCAATTTGCGAATTCATCTAGGAGTTCACATAACCTCAATCTCAGTTTTCAAAACAAATCTTTAGAATTGGCCAGTTCGACAAAATTCTTGGGAACAATGATTGCCTCACTCAAGAACATATCGAATTTATATGTAAGAAATTGAATCAATCATACTACTTGATAAAATCTCTCAAGTGTAAGTTAGATAAAAAAATCACTGATATCAGTTTATTATGCTAAATTTCACTCGATTATATATCATATTATTGCTGTCTGAGGACTAGATACTGGATCAGACAGGATTTTCATGAAGCAATGAAAACTTTTTAACAAAAAATTGAACCGACGAAAAAATCAACTGAAAAGCAAAATAAAATAAACCTTCTTAGTCTGAATGATAATTGAGCTTCTAAACTAATGAAAGTAACTGATTTTGAGTCGGCGCCAAACAAACAATTATCGAAGATCATTATCTATGAAAGAAGTCATCAAAACGCAGTCCTGCATCTCGCTGCCATCATTTTACGCTTCATCTAATTCAATTGCTAGTTTGTTTGGCGCCGACTCAAAATCAGTTACTTACATTAGTTTAGGAGCTCAATTATCATTTAGACTAAGGAGGTTTATTTTATTTTTTGCTTTTCAGTTGATTTTTTCGTCGGTTTAATTTTTTGTCAAAAAGTTTTTATTTTTTACTTTTCAGTTCCGTATTTCGTCGGTTCAATTTTTTGTTAAAAAGTTTTTATTTTTCAATTTTTTGTGGCTAAAATCTACCAATTACTACCCACTTGTTTTTTGATTACTTCCAAAATACTTACGTACCCACCTTACTACAACTAATACCAGTTAAATAATATGATTATCTAATTTCACTATTTGTTGTAATATAAATTATTTTTGTTGTTCTGGTTAGTTTATTCCATTACTTTGTATATCATTTCATCCTCTCATGAAATATACTGATTTTGACGGATGTGGAACAAGAATAATGTCAGTAGCGATCTGTCATTGGCAACTACGTATGTGTGTGCCAATGTTCACTAGTAAAAAATCAATTATCCCCTATTTTTCCACCCGTAACGGTGGCTAATTTTTTCCGAAATCCAAATATACAGTATACCCTATCTATTAAAGAGAGAATCATCCAAATCGAAGAACCCAGTACAAAGTTATGCCTGATAGAATCGGTTAACGAATCAGAATTCAGAGGGTGAGTGATCAATATCCTTCATTTCGCTACCCTTAGGGGTGGATTTCATCTTTTTCATTCGAATGGGACCAAATTCGAAGTACACCCTATCCACTGAAAAAGGAATTATCCGAATCAGACGCCTCAGTAAAAAGTTATGCGTGATAATACATAAAAAAATATGATGGAAAAAAATTAAATATACGGGTCGAATAGAGAACCTCCTCCTTTTTGGTTTCGTCGGTTGAAAAGCACTGCCGAGGTTGATATTCAATTTGGATTATAAAACTTCCTGCAGAGAGACATACCAACAAAACAAAATAGTGACAGTTACAAGTTTGTTGATTTTGAAAACAGTAACATATATACATGAAAATAAAAGTATGCTACAAATGAGAGCAGAAATGCATAATTATAATATAAGGAGTAAAAATCTGATCACAACTCGGAAACATCATCACACAAAATATGAAAAATCTCCTAAATTCGTGGGTATTCTCATTTATTACTGCCAAATGATATGAAGACCTTGTCACCTCATACCTTAAAAAAAAAAATTTAACTTTTTTATCAGAAAAATGTTTTCACACGATAGATGAATTTACACTTGAAGTGAGCAATGCGCGATCTTGTTTACTTTGAATATTTCATTTTTAAATGTTTTTGTCCCGGTACAGTGTTTTCAAATCCTTTTTTATAGTTACATATTCTTTGTAAATGACGATGTGTTCATTTTATTATTTTTATTTTGAAATGTTTCACATTTTATCTAGACTTGTATCTTATATTGTTTTTTTTTAAACACTTGTAGATTTGATTATTTTCATTGGGAAATGCCTGTTGATCACATTTTATCTAGATTTGTTGTATCTTATATTGTTTTTTTAATGACGATTTGTATATTTACTTATTTTCATTGGGAAATGTCTTTTAATCACATTTTATCTAGACTTGGTGTATTTTATATTGTTTTTCTATGACGTTGTGCTGATTTAATTATTTTTATTGTGAAATGTGTTTTAATCACATTTCATCTAGACTTAGAGTATATTTTCTATGTATGTATGAACCTATGCAACTATGACTTGTCCCATCTGCATAATATGTAGCGGAAAGTATCAATAGTAAGTAATTAGGTGAGTGAGTAAGTAAGTAAAATGAATCAAATACGAAAATATTACGTTTTTTCAGTAAATTGACGAAATGTTCATTTTCATAAATGAGTTCCTGCTTGAAATTTTTGCCTAGCAATCTTGTTTGAAATAGAAGTATAAGTGAATCTTCTGATGTACTTTATATTGAATCTTAAATATCATAATTGAATGTTAGAGAGAGATAGAACACAAGAGAACAGTTGATCGATAAGTTTAGTGCTCACCAGACGCTCTACGTATACTAGTGGAGTAATATTAGATTTTAGCTTTTTGAATTTGAGGGATGGTGGTAACTTTTACTTCTATAAAGTAACCTACCGTAAAGTGTGTCCCAGTCAATCATTTGACAAATGAGTTGCCATATTACATTGTATATTGAATATTAAAAAAAAAAACAATGGTGTCACTCACAGAAATGGAAAATTTTAAATAAAGAAGTAATACAAATTTTTTTTTCGAAATCAAAACTGTAGGCTGCAGAATGTTTTGTTAACGTGCAAAAATATGATGCGGCGACTAAATTTGTTATAACTTTTGATCTAATTGATCTAATTGAGCTAAAAAAAAATCAACTGAAAGAACGTGGAAAGGAATAGTACGTATATGAAATTACGCTAAAGCAAAATTCTGACTGAAATCAATTAAAGATCGAAACATTTTTAATTTCCACAGATTGCTCTCAAAATGACAAATAAATAAAAGGGAAATTTAAGGAAAAACTTAAAAGACCAAAAAATTTGGTTCAAAATGTGACATTAATACATTTTCATACATAATATTGGTAAACTATAAGTTTGATTGAGTTTCATTAGCTCCACAACTTTTACCCTAAAAGTATCACTGACATGTACACATGAATAAAAAATAGCTCTAAATTATCATTGATGAAATCTACCTCTACGACTGGCCACGCCATCGTTCTTTTAATATATTATTTTTCAGAGACCTCAAAAACCCCCAAAGCATCAATTTGGTTGGAATTACTTCGACATTTTTCAAGTTAGTTCAAATCTACCTAAAAAATTCATTTTTGATTGTTTGAACAATTAATAAAATAAACAATCAGCGCATAAATAAAAGGTTATAACTATTTTCTGCAAGTCATTTCTGAGTTATATCATAGGGTCTTAGGAAAATCCATAACGTTCTCCAGGATTCCCAAATAATGCATTATTTTAAGCTATTTTTACTCCTCTAACATCTCACTGGTGAGGTTATGACAATTGCCATGAATAATCCTTCTATTTCCACAACTCGATGGACGCTCTGATTCTCCCCCTCAGGATATTATTTGAATATACATTGAAATTAGGGCATATTTCGAGTAATGAAACTGCCCGATGGAAAAACTCCTAAACAAACCAATTTCGATTTCATTTACAATTCAGAAATGTCTTCTTCTTCCTGATTTTATGGCCCTTGCATTCAGCCAGGTCAATTCGTGGGGCTTCTACTTTGTCTGATTTCTATCATTTCGTAGCCCTTGTGTCTTCCACTTTTTTACTCTCGTTTTTTTTTAATGTTTCTTTTTTTCAGATTTTTTTTTGTGCTGAAAGGTTTGTTAAACAAAGTTACACAACAAAGGATATACAACTCTTCTCGCTTCGGGGCAGCAGCGAAGCATTCCACACCCTAAAACTGCCTCGGACAACAAGCACATATGATGGGATAGAAAAACCGTAAAGATTGTTTTATTTTTTATATTTTTCATTTTTTTTCTCTTTACGTTTTAATGTTTTTTTTCTAACTATATATACATTTCATTACTTTTATATTTTGAAGGTTTTAAAAAAAATATTCTTGTTTTTTCCCCTTTTTTCCCCCAATGTTAATTCATTTTCACTTCCTCACTATTCTTATTATTGATTCATTTTTCACTTTACATAATTTCTACAATTTTGTATAGGTATATAACATCTTCTTTCTCTCTCTTTTTTTTAAATACCTATTATTATTAATTTATCATAATTCAAGAACTTAATTATTACGTTACTAATCCTCGTACTATTATATCTCAGAATAACAAGTGAATTCAACGGAGCTGGGACACCTTTATTGATTATTTCCCTATATAAATCAAAGTGAAGTATCTGATTAATGGGACATTCAAAAAGTATGTGTTCTAGGGTTTCTTCCCTACCACACTCACAATTTGGATTTTATTTTATGCCTATTCGGAATAAATGTTGATTATTTATACAATGTCCTGTTTTCATTCTCATGATCGTCGTGATGTGTCTTCTATCCATAGAGGCGTATCTTTTATACCATGTTTCAATTGGAAAGATTTTATGTATTTTCCCATACGTTTTTCCTTTACTTTGTATATTTTTTTCCCATGTTTTATAATATTCCCTTAATATTTTACTTTTTATTATGGGTATGATCGAATTTTGTCCACTTTAATGTCCATGGGTACCCTCAATGTTTTGCCAGTTTTTGCTAGTATATCAACTTCGTTTCCCACTATGTTAGAATGTCCTGGTATCCAGGCAAATTCAAATACAATCCCGTTCATTCTTGCTAGGAAGCTCATTTGTTTAATTTTGATAGTTATGTAATCACTGTTGGCTTCCCTTTCATTTCCACTTATTTTATCTAAAGCACTTTTAAAATCTGTTAATATTAAATTTTTCTCCAAATTTTTCTCTAGACATACTGTCATTCCTTTATGTATCGCTATCATTTCTGCATCACATATATTTGTGATATCATGTAACCTCGACATGAATGAATATTCCTTATTGTTCATCATTACTGCAAACCCCACTTTACCATCTTTTTTTGACCCATCTGTATATACTAAATTATACTTATTCTGATATTACTCTATAACACTTTGAAATTTTATTTTATTTCCTATATCATTCTTTTCCAACTTCAAATATATTACCTTAGGTTGATGCATTGTATACTTGATATTCAAAACTACAAATAACAACAACAAATTCGATATTTCGCAAGCCATGTACTTCTGACAAAAATCCTAAAATAGGTCGATTTTTATTTCAAAATGCCGATTTTTTATGTATATTCTGAAGAGGTTATGTCACTGGTTTTGACATGGTGACGTAATCGGTAATTTTTTTAAATTGGAATGAATGTCTTGTGATACCTCATCTGGAAGGCCTTTCAATAATGCATTCAATGAGGATAATTAATTGGATTTTTTTTGTACAGGGTGAACAAAAATTAATATTTTATTTCAATAAGAGAATAACTTCATATCCAACAAAATAGAACAGTTAAATAAGATGTTCAAAATGCCATACACCAGTCTCTTGACAATAAGCAAATCTACGGACACATTCCTCTTGCACATTGCGAATAACTTCCGGAGTTTTTCTGTTAATTTCGATCCTAATTCGATTTTTCAACTCTTGTAGATTTTGCGTCCTATCTACATAGACCTTCGATTTCAAATAACCCCACAGAAAAAAATCCAGGGGCGTAGGATCTGGAGATCTTGGAGGCCACTCTATCGGTCCGCGTCTACCAATCCACCTCCTAGGAAAACAGTTATTCAAAAACTCGCGAACATCACGTGCATAGTGCGGGGGTGCACCATCTTGTTGCAACCAAATACTTTCATTTGGTTAGTTAGGATTGTTGACGTTTGGAAAAATATCGGCAAGGCTAGGTATGAGTTCATTTCTTAAGAGTTCCAAGTAACGCTTCCCTGTGAAATACGGGCCAATAATCCTGTCGTTCATTATCCCTGCCCAAACATTGACTTTCTGAGGGTATTGAGTATGCCCGTCCATCATCCAGTGAGGATTATTCCTACTCCAATATCTGCAATTCTGACGATTTACTGAACCATTTAGGCAAAACGTAGCCTCATATAAAACGTAGATTGCGGTTACACAAATCCTGCATTATTTCACAGAACTCCACACGGCGATCGGGATCATCATCATTGAGTTGTTGATGTAGCTGTACTTTGTATGGATGGTACTTTTTTGCTTTTAGAATACGTAATACAGAACTTTGGGATATGTCAAGGTCTGCTGCAATTTGTCGTGAAGTATTGTGAGGATTATTCTCTACACCCAATAAAACATCAAGTTTCACGTTTTCTTCTATTTTAGGACGTTCAGCATTCGGAATATGTTTGACATGGCCAGTTTCTCTAAATTTTTTCTCAATCTTACCGACTGTTGAACGACTGATAGGTCTATTTGGATACTTCGCATTGAACAAGTCGCATACCTCTTGCTGAGTTCTGGTTTTATCTCCGCATCCAATAAAAATTAAAATTTCTATGCGTTGGGTTTCACTCAAAGTAGCCATAGTTTACTTTTAAAACCTTTTCACTTTCAATTTGTGAAGAATATTTGTTGATATTTCAACTGACATTTATTTGACACTAACTTGCCTATTATGGCATTGATTTGTGATTGTCTTTTGTTTCCATTTTAGACTAGGAAATAGCTAACTATCAATATTTGGAAATGATCCATTGGTGTAGTAGAGCACTGACTTACTATTCTGCCAGGGCAGTCTAAGGGATTAGAGCCTTGGCTCAAAAAAGTAAAATTTTGCATTTTTGAACATGCTTTCATTATCTTCACTTGTAACTAAATAACTCACAATGTAATAAAATTTCGGAAGTAAATATTCACCCACTTCCAATCTTCCTAATAATCTGGAATTTGTCTCACATATCAAGGACCGATGACAATACAAGAATTTTATAATAATAATGTAATAATAATAAAAATATATTTTTCCAAACGCCAACAATCCTAACTCACCAAATGAAAGTATTTGGTTGCAACAAGATGGTGCACCCCCGCACTATGCACGTGATGTTCGGGAGTTTTTGAATCACTGTTTTCCTAGCAGGTGAATTGGTAGACGCGGACCGATAGAGTGGCCCCTAAGATCTCCAGATCTTACGCCCCTGGATTTTTTTTTGTGGGGTCATTTGAAATTGAAGGTCTATGTAGATAGGCCGCAAAATCTACAAGAGTTGAAAAATCGAATTAGGATCGAAATTAACAGAATTACTCCGGAAGTTATTCGCAATGTGCAAGAGAAATGTGTCTGTAGATTTGCTTATTGTCTAGAGACTGGTGGATGGCATTTCGGACATTCTATTTAACTATTCTATTTTGTTGGATATAAAGTTATTCTCTTATTGAAATAAAATATTAATTTCTGTTCACCCTGTACAAAAAAAAATCTTATGAATTATTATCATTGAATGCACTATTGAAAAGCCTTTCAGAAGGGGTATCACAAGATATCTATTGCAATTTAAAAAAATTACCGATTACGTCACCATGTCAAAAAGTGACATAACCTCTTCAGAATATATATAAAAAAATCGGCATTTTAAAATAAAAATCGACCTATTTTAGGATTTTTGTCAAAAGTACATGGCTTGCGAAATATCGAATTTGTTCCATAATTTTGACGCGCACTGTATATCCTTCCAGCAGGCGCGGTCCTAAACTCAACAAAACCGGGCGCGGTGTATCAAAATGATCACGCGCCTGTTAGACTCTAATACTTTGTAAATAACTACAATAAATTTCAATTTTAGGTATATTATATATATTTCGTAAGTACATTCTACCTGTACAAAATAGTTAAAACAAGATTTTTCTAATTTAAAACAAAATTAAAATATTTTAAATGAATACCTATTATATGACTCTACTGTAATATAAAGAATACAAAAACTTCCTAATCATTACACCATCTCGTCATCTATGGTATCTTGTGGTATTTCTGTCAATGTTCGACTGCAAACATTGCAAAAGCTTTCTATGTGCATGAGACAAATGGGGTTTTTGCATTTTTTGCAATTATATTTTGTTAATCGTCTTCGTCCTATGCAAGTATGACATCTTTTGCGTTTTCCCACATTTTCATTTTATTCTTTTTGTTGTTCTTGATCTACGGGCGTAATTCTTTTCAGGCGTTGTTGCAGGCTGGTATGAATCCCTGATGTCTGTAAAATTCGTCGAGCCATATGAGGTGAAACTAATGCGTGTGATAAAGCTTTCAAAAATTTTCTTTTTCGAATAACATCTTGACCATAGCCAAAATAGAGTACCTGAGCATTGGTTCCGCTAATATTTATCATAGCAAAAAATACTACCATGGGCCAACGGCGAGTGTTTCTAGCCACATTGAATGAGGCACACAATTTGTCTATCGTGTCAACTCCACCTTTAGTAAAAGGTAATTACGGATGGTTTTTTTTTATCTCCGGTATCAAGATCGATAGAGTTATCTTCATGTAAACTTGAAGCCAAAATCACACATTTTCCTTTTTTAGGAACATAAGATACCAAAGTGCACCATTTCTTGAAACCAAACAAGCTACTATCAACAGCTCTCTTGTTATTTGGCAGAAACTCAGGTGGAATTCCGACCTTATTTTTTTTACTGTTCCAACGTAAGAGAGGTTCTTACATCGCAACTCATCTATCAATAGAATACTGGTAAACCAGTTATCGCAGTTACATTTCGTCCGGTCTGATATATAGGTTGGCAAAGTCGTAGAACAACATTCGATGGTGAATTGCTCATTCGGAATGGACCTTCAGGTTGTAATCCTGTATATATTTCTGAATTATATAGATAGTAAACTTGAGAATCAACCAGTGCGTATATCTTAATTCCATACTTATTGGGCTTATTCCGAATGTATTGTACAAAACCGCATCTTCCCCGGAATCCTTCTAGTTTTTCATCAATCGTACCATTTTGTCCCAGACTATAGGACTTCTGTGAATTTTGTACTAGCATTGTTGAGATTTCTCTAATTGCTGCGATTTCATCGATTTTTCTTCTTTCATCTCTCGTGGTCCGATTAGTCTAGTCGACAAGTTGAAAATGGTCTAAAATAGAGATACTGCTCTTAAAATTGAGTGTGATGGCTCATTGGATCCGGATCAACGCCAAAAAAAATGTGCCAAAAGCGGGTATTAGCACAAAAAAAATTGCAAAAGGTATAAATGATTGAAGATGAAAAAAAAATGGCATTTAGTTTTTTGCCAATATTTCATAAACTATTGATATTTAAGAAATTTCAAAAAAAGATTCTGAAAGAGGAGGAAATTTCCAATAAAAAACCTATCAGCTCTTGGAACTCTCTCTCCATTATTTATGATTAATTCAACGCTGAAAATGGGTCTCCGAGCGACATTTTTAGGATACGCGCGCGGCGTCAAAAGCGAGTACGACACATTAATTAATGTATTTAAAGCATTAAATTTTTTTTCATTTGAAAAAATCATGGTGTATTCGAAAGACTATAAATAATTTATTCCCGTTGGAAATTTTACTAAAAGTTTATTTTTCAACAAGTTAAACGATTGTTAACTAACAAAATTTTCTCGAACTTCTGTCTTAATTGTAAATGAAAAAAAATGTTTAAATAATTGTCGTAAAAATGTTTCGCTCCATAGAGCCTTTCTTATATACATACTTAACAAGATCACGCCATAAAAGTTAAAAAATATTCATACTTTGTTTATAATAATTTTTGTACTTGAACAAAACTAAAAAATCCAAGTAATGTTGTTGAAAAAAAATTTTTTTTCAATCATCATATTATCGTTTATTTATCAATACAAGATATAAATTGATTGGAAAAAAAAAATTCCGCCATTTGTTCATCAATTTTTTATAAACAAATTGATTATTTCAATATTTTTGAGGGAATTTTTTTCCACAATTTCAGTATAATACAAATATTATGATTTTTGAAAAAGAAATTTTTCCTTAATAACAATTTTTAATTGTTTATAATCGTTTTTTTTTATATTTATATTGTTTAAATAATTAGTTGAGAATTTTTTTCTCTGAAAATCATAATTGACAGTCCTCTATGGAGTAACAAAAAATAATTTTTTTTTTGAAAAAAAAAAATTAAAAATTTTTTGCCAATTATGATTTTCAGAAAAAAAAAAATCCGTGACTAATTATTTAAACAATAGAAATATAAAAAAAACGATTATAAGCAATTAAAAATTGTTATTAAGAAAAAATTTGTTTTTCAAAAATCATGATATTTGTAATATAATGAAGTTGTGAAAAAAAATTTTTCAAAAATATTGAAATAATCAATTCGTTTATAAAAAATGTATCAACAAATGGCGGAAAAATTTTTTTTTGCAAATCAATTTATATCTTGTAATAATGAAAAAACTATAATATGATGATTGAGAAAAAAAAAATTTAACAACATTACTTGGATTTTTTTGTTTGTGTTCAAGTACAAAAATTATTATAAACAAAGTATGAATATTTTTTCAACTTTTATGGCCTGATCTTGTTGAGTATATATATAAGGAAGGCTCTACGAGGCGAAAAATTTTTACGACAATTATTTAAAAAAAAAATTCATTTACAATTAAGACAGAAATTCGAGAAAATTTTGTTAGTTAACAATCGTTCAACTTGTTGAAAAATTACCTTTAAGTGAAATTTCTAACGGAAAAAAATTATCTATAGTGTTCCAAATTCACCATGATTTTTTCAAATTCAAAAAAACATATTTAATACCTTAAATAAATTAATTGATGTGTCGTACTCGCTCTTGACGCCGCGCGCGCTACCTAAAAATGTCGCTCGGAGACCCATTTTCAGCGTTAAATAAAAATTATAAATAATGGAGATAGAGTTCCGGGAGCTGGGAGTTTTTTATTGGAAATTTCCTCCTCTTTAAGAATCTTATCTTGAAATTTCTTAAATATCAATATTGGTAAAAAACGAAATGCCATTTTTTTTTCATCTTCAATTGTTTATAACTTTTGCAATTTTTTATGTGTTGATACACGCTTTTGGCACATTCTTCTAGGCGTTATTCCGGATCCAATGAGCTATCACACATAATTTTAAGAGCAGTATCTCTATTTTGGACCATTTTCAACTTGTCGAGTAGACTAGATCATCAAATCGCATGAAACGCATAATAAATCTAAATCTTTTGATATCAAGTCGAAGTTTTCCAATGCCGTTCCCGTCGGGTCCCCAAAGGTCTTCCAAACTTTGTCTATTACCTCTGTAAACACCAGCTAAATATAAAAGACCTATAAATGCCTTCAGCTCAATAATGTCTATGGGTTTGGCATCTCTATCGCGTTTGCATAATACTTTCAATATATTGATTCATTTGTTGTACAATTATTCTCAATATCTCATCATCCATAATGCAGCTCCAACATTCCAAAGGAGTTTCTGCCATTCTTGCAGTACCTATTACACCTGGTAACTTGCGAATGAGATTATGTGGTTTTGAACGAACTTTTTGTCATGTGACATTTTTATTCCATTTTGTTTTTTCTATAATCATCTTTCCTTTATTTTTTTCTCTTGAAAAAAAAAATGTATCATCTAAGTTAGATCCATTCTCATCATAGTCATCGTCGTCACTAGCCTCCTGCTCCGTATCTGAATCGCCTTCACGAGATTCGACAGCATATTCACAATCTGTATCCTCTTCATCATCACTATCGTCCTGTAAGTCGGCTTCGTCATCTTCAAACATCATTTTTTGTAGCTCTTCAACATCTTCAGGATCCGCTAGATCATATTTTTCACTACAGGTTTCCATGATCAACGTATTTCCAACCTAAAACACATATAATTATGTTAACATAAAAAAAATCTTCAATCGGGCGCAGTGTAGTAATTTGATATTTATAAAGTACGTATGTGAAAAATATAATACGTGAATAATAAAATGTAAACAGTAGTAGTATAAATCGATAGCACTTACCAAAATAATTGACAAAGTAACAAATTCACAAAATTTATTTTGTAACGGCGCGGTGTATCAATCTGAACAATATTCAGATACCTTCCTCGTACCAAAGATCATTCAGTACTAACCGGTCTCATTGCGTAGATGGGTGGGAGGTAGGAAGCTACTAGTGACGGTAACTGCCGACTGTTTACGAGTCGAAAGTACCAGCACAAAACATTTGCGATGTATCAATCTGATCGGCCGCGCCCGACGGAAGGATATATTGTTTATGAGATAAAACAAAGTCTAACGCTTCTACTAAATGAGGCTCATTATTATTTTTGCGGTATCCTTGCCCTGTTTTGACTATTTGTCTTAAAGTTTCTATTACTTTTATTATCGGTGAATTATTATTGTCTCTTCTTTCAATTATGAACTTACTTGCTACTATTTTTTTTTTCTGTACTCTAAATCACTTTCTCCCGTTTCAGCCAACAACGCATTAATCGAAGTTGATCTCATACATCCAGAAATTATCCTCAAAGCTTGATACTGTACTTTAATGATTTTATTTATGTTTTTCATAGGACATGGTTTGATTAAAATGGTCCCAAATTAAAGATGTGCTTTTATCATCCCATTGTAAATCATTAGCATGCTTTTGGGATCCGCTCCCCACCATACTCTATAAAAACACTTCATGACATTCATTCCTTTATTTGCTCTATTTGTTATATTACTCATATGTGAGTCCCAACTCAAATTTGGGGTAATCATCACCCCCAAGTAATTTACTTTTTTTTCCCTCAATTTGATTATTTTTTATCTCAATTATTCCCTTATTATTCGGTTCTTTTCCATTTTTAAACCAGATGGTTTCATAATTTTTCTTTCCTAAAACTCATTTGATAAGTTGACAATATTTTTCTGTTTTCAATTTCCCAATCTACCCTATTTTTCATAATTTTTTCTAAGACTTTTAATCCACTACATGTTAACGCAATCGGTCGATAGTTCATATGCTTTCGGGGTTTTTACTTTTTTTTTTTATAAAACCTAAAATATTATATTTCTTCCATTCCATGGGTAATTCGCCCCCTTTTTGAATTTTGTTATATATATCTAACAATTTCTGTATTCTATATCTGGAAGATGCGCAAACATGCTATACGTTATTCCACCATTCCGGTTTTTTTTGTCCTACATTGTGTGAAACCATTTCAAATTTCTCCCTATTGAACTCCATTATATCTTCAGTATTACTTATTAGGCTAATTTCTGGATCTATATCACAAATTGACATTGTTTTCAGTATTTCTTTTGCAATATGTGAATCTGACACTTTATTTTCTGCTCGTATATTATTCCTATCCGAAAAATTTCTCATTATATCCCATACGTAAGGAATACTAGCCTCTCTGTTAAGAGTGAAACAAAAATATTGAAAACCCACCTTCTTTTTCCTCCTTAATATTTTTCTCATTTGTGCTATGATTTTTTGACATGAATATGATTCTCTAAATTCGTGATATTTAAAAAAATCCTTATCGCCATTTTTCGTTCTTTAACCTTTTGCTCACATTATTTATCCCACCATGGATTCCTAGGTTCCTTTTTTTAACATGTTTTCCTTTTTGATATTGACATTTCCACACCCTCATTCATTATATTTTGTATATCATCATATTCATAATCATCCTCTTCTTTTATATTATTGTTAATATAATTGGAATATACATTCCATTCCACCTTTCTTTATATTCTTTTGTTCTCATTCTTATCCATAATTTTTAATTCTGTATTATTTACCCTACATATCGTTAGAAAGTGATGATGTTTCCACAGTCTTCCATTACCTCCCAGTTACATTTTGAACCTAATTCACTTGTAACTATTGTTACATCTAGAATACCTGGATTCTCATTGGGATTATTGAATTTTCGCTATCTAGAATATTTTTTAAATTTTTCCCGTTTCTATTTTCTTTCGTCTACCCCACATAGGATGAGCATTAAGATCCCCCATCCATATTATTTCTCCATTTAATTTCTCTATTCTTTTTTCTATTTTCTCTACTGGCAATCAACTGTTTGGCGGATTATATATATATATATATATATATATATATATATATATATATATATATATTTTCCCTCTTGTTCTTCACATGTACTACTGTTATATCCTCGCTCCCTGTTAATTCCCGATCCGGTATTACTTTGGCTGTAATACGGGCCTCATATTTTTCATACCCCTGTCCCCTCCTACTTTCATTCTTTCCTTTTTCGTGATTATTTCAATACATTGCTAAATTTCCTATTTTTTTTTTTCATTATTTGAATTATATACATCTTTATTTATCACGTTCTGTGTTTCTTTATTTCTGAGTCTCAATTCAGGGAAATCTCCTCCCCCCCAATATAATCCTCTCCTCTTCAGGTAAATTCAAACTTGCTCTATAGAAACTCATATTATCAGAAGCCATCCTTTCTCTTATGTTTTTCTGCCTCAGGTATTCTTTACAAATTCGGTCATTGAATTCATGTGTTGAGCTCTTACAATGATATCATTTAATTGAATCTATATTTCATACTGTTCTTGCGTTTCGTGCTATTCCCCACAGCTGATGCATTGTTTCCTCTTCACCACTTTTCAACATATCCAAATAATAAGCATTCAAACCATTGGTTCACCGGTGGAACAAATGCGTCATATAGCATGAATCAATTGACCTAGTTATTTTAACTCCTTCAAACGTTATCAAAATTGTTCCCGTAGGTGCAAATACGATATCTCCATTTATATCTTTTTTTCCATTCAACCTACTCACTTTCCTTATTTTCAAATTACTTGTTATCATTTTTTGTATCTCTTCCTCAGAAAAAACTATGTTTACATATTTTATAATTCCCTTACATACTACTTGATTAATAGGTATATATATATATATATATATATATATATATATATATATATATCCCTTTTCTAATAACTTTTGATTATTCACAAATCTGTTGGCTGTATCCCTATCATTGAACAAAACTCCCATTTTATTATTCCCCTTTTTCTTTATACTTACTATATTATTTAATTTCAAATCAAATACCTCCTTTGCTTTTTCAATCCATTAAATCTACCCATACTATTCTCAGATTTATCAGTTGGTTCTATGACCACCAAAAAAAGTGACCTAGCTCCGTTTTCATAGTATTAATCAATTATTTATTTATATAACTAACTGAGGATTAGATAGGGGATTTTCACAAAGGATATTGTTAGTAACGCACCTGCCCCCTCTCTTATGAAACTCTCAATTCCACACTAATTGCACACTTTCCAATTTTCACGAAGTTTACAGTTTGGATGTATAACTGAGACTGGCTTAGAAATGTCGTATGTGTCATCTGTCCACGTTACAGAATAACCACAAATAGAACGGACAATTTCGGTCTATTCTAACCATGTTAAAAAATAGCAAAACTGAAGTGACACTCAAGAATAAACACTTTCAGCAAAGATATGTATTGTTTTATCATTAGGATGAGTTCTGTGGATCGGTTTTTAGAACATATCTGAATGAACAGGAAATGAATTAAAAAAAATTTAAAATATTTTAATTGGGAAGGAAGGAAAATGGAAGTCTTCCATTTCTGTTCCTGGCTTCACTGAAAGAACTCGTGGGTGGTGATAGCCGATTAGCACAACCATCCCTATACGAAGCAGAAAGACAGCTTTGCTAAGAGGTCAATACAATTTCCTGATTCCTAGAAGAATCCATAAAAATTATATTTTGGTAGACCAAATATAATTGATTATAAAAATAGCTTCGTCAGACATTTTCAATAAAGATATTTTCCTTTTGTTTGATGCTATAGTTCTGTCAGCTTAATTAATTACAGCCCTTTGATCACATCTCCTTCATCACAGCTAGAAATAACAATTCGTTAATGTTAAGGAACATCACCAGTCAAATCTTTGTACAAAAAGAGAAATTAGACCACCAGAAGTTCCCAAATGAAAACATGTTATTAACCCTTTCACTGCTCCTGACGAATATATACGCTAGTCGCTCAACTGCTCTAGACGTATATATACGCATCGAAAATAAAAATTAGATAGGATCACTGTATTTGGATACACTTGCTGATAATGTCATTTATATCTCTAATCTGCAAAATTACTCTAGTTGAATCTTCGGAATATCCAATCTTGGGAAATTCTCCGAAGCGATAAAAAAAAATGTAATACTTTATCAACAAAAAAAACAATCGCATTTGTATGCCCTTGACCAATTCTAATGGTACAATTTTTGTTTTGCAGAAATGTGTTGTTGCCAAGTTGGTTACTTCGGTTTACTGAAAATCTGATATGGGGATGATTCGAAGTGATTACTATACTAATCAGTCAGGCAAATCGTGCAATGATATTGAACTTTGCGGAAATGTGCTGTTGCCAAGTTATGGACGCTAGAAACCATTTGGTAACGTTTTATAGAAATTTTGCTTGGAGAATATCAAGATAACTCTTCTGCTCAATCAATTTTTTTGGTGTAATTTTCGTCTCCAGAAAATGCGTTGTTGCCAAGTTGGTCTCTTCGGATTATTGGAAATCTGGTATGGAAATGGTTCAAAGTGGATACTATATTTATTAAATCAAGTTAATTTTGCAAAAAAAATCGTCTTTGCAGAAATGCGCTGTTGCCATGTTATGGACGGTGGTTGTCGTTGAGAAAAGATTTATGGAAATTTCAGATAAAGAATCAATATAAATCTTTTTGGTTTTATCGGTTTGAAATTGGTATGTGAGGATTGGGAGATTATGATTTTTTTTGTCACAATTCATGAGTTCGAAATGGCGACTGGTCAAAATTCAGGATTACAAGTAAGCGGACAAATGTTATGATTAATGGTTCGATTTTATACAAAATTGGAATCTTAGGGATTTTTGGGTCAGAGATTATGATAATTTTTTCAGAATCCAAGGCGACTCCGAACTGACTGCCGAATTTTGTGATTGGTTTCAGAATTTGTATTTGACGTTTTCATTTCAATCACATCAAACGCAGGAAACGGTTTGATTTCAACAACTGTATGTAGAAAAAAAAAAATAATGAACTTTTTACACCAAATTGTTGAAAATGATTTATTTACTGGTAAAAACAGAAAGTTAAATCTACTGCAACCATAAGCTTGTTGAAGTAAGTGTTCGAAATGCCCTTCTCTTGCTACAATAGGGCCCTCCATCCCTCTTCGCATAGACTGACGTACGCGTTCTTAAACTCCAGGAGTATTTCTTATGTGGTCAAAGCCATCAATGATCTGTTGACAAAGTACTTCAATGGGACGCACTGGTCCTGCATCATGAAGCTCTTCGAATACCCCCAGAAAAAGAAGTCCAGCGTGTTGCAATCTGGTGAGCGAGAAGGCCAAGGTATTGGACCTGCTCTGCCAATCCACCGATTTGGAAACCGCAAGTTTGAATAATGGCGCACAGTTGAACGAAAATGAGGTGGAGCATCATCGTGCATAAATCATAGACGCTGACGAATGCTCAAGGGCACAGAGTATAAAAAACCTTCTAAATTGTTTTGCAAGAAGTGTGAGTATGTGTCGCTATTTGAAATTCTCGGGGAAAAAATTGTCAAATTATTCCATCTTCCATAATTCCGGCCAATACATTCAGGCTGAACTGCACATGATGACGTTTTTTTTAATCTTGTACTGATTTTCTACAGCCCAGACATGAATATTGTGGAAATTCACTACTTCATCGCCGCTTAATTTAGCCTAGTCAGTAAAAAGGATGCGGGATGAAAAATCGGATTTTTTTCGCACTTTCCAAGTACCCACCTAGAGAACTGCAAGCGTCGTGGGAAATCCCCTGGAAGTAATCCGTGAACACGTTGAACATGGTATGGATGTAAAGTATTTTCACTAAACCGTAAAAAACAAACGTCACACTTACAACTTTATCAAATTGCTGTTACAATTTGAACGTCAAAAGCGTAATGAAGAAGTAATATCCCGCTAAGTATTTTAGTTTGTTACTTCAATATTCCCCTTTCATTTGCCAGCAATTTTCTCGAAAACTGTTAGCTGATTAAAAAAAATGCAGGAAACCAAAATGTCAGGTTTTTCCATGACCAACTCAACTGTTATATTTGAATAGGTTTTTTTTCGAAAATAGAAAATTTTGGTTAATAAAACTGTAGGCAACCCTCATTCACCTCTACGAATCAGTTACCTTATTTTTGAAGCAAGAAATGAATAGAGCGTTCAAAAAACCAAGAGCCTGTGCATTTTCCGAACATTTGATGCATAATTGTAGCCAAAATTCAAAATTTACGATTTTTTTCGCTCAACTTGTCTGTAGTTTGGAGGGGGTTAATTTTAGGACACATGTTTATGGAAAAAAAAGTCTTATTTTGACCCAAGGAATGCGCCCTTAGAATATTTGTAGTGAATTTTGTAACACCCTGTACATATTCAACTGACATTGTATAAACTTCAACACGCACGCATGAAGCTTTCGCGGACTGATCGTAGGGTGCTAGCTGAGTGCGTAATATGAAGATAAGTCCGCGAAAGCCATTTGCGAACGTGCTACATACATTATTTTTTCGTACAAATTTTTCGAAGAATGTTTCATATAAAAGCATTTTATTTTTGCCATCAAAATAACGAAATAACAATAATCAATCAAGTATGGCAACTTTAGGAACTGAAAAAAGGTCCAAAATTGCAACTTTTACGAACTTGTCCGTGAAGTCTCGCCATGGCTATGGCAATTCTTTACGAACAAATCCGTAAAAGTGGCATTTTTGGATTTTTTTTATCTTGATGTAGTTTTGAGGAGCGTGTATAAAAAAAAAAAAATATAATACACTGGTTCCTTCTCGCAGGATAGGCAGATGAGTACTAGATCGGAATCGAGAATTACGTTCAACTGGAAGACATTCCCTTGAATCAATTCCAAAGACTAAAAATATAACGATGTAAAGTTTGCGCGAAACAGCACAAAATACGGGAAATCAGACATATATGTCGCACATGTGAAGTACCATCGTGCCTCATTCCTTGTTTAGAAACATAACATACAAAAAACATTTTTAATTTTTTATGAGTTATGGTTTTTTGTATGTTTTTTTTTCCAGTTGACATAAACGTCAATCCAAAATATATATAATTTGTTTGCTTTGAATACCCGATGAGTTGGCCCACACTGCTCTAGAAGTATATATACGCACAACCTAAAATATTGCGCATGTGAATTAATATTTTAAAAATCATTTTTGCAGTGATATAATTTGTTTGCTTTGAATAATAATAATAATAATAATAAAGGTCTTTATTATTTTCATGTAATATAAATAGTAATAATATACATAGAAGTTGAAATACATACAAACATAACTATTTCATTTAAGTGGTTAAAAAAAAAAAAAAACAAAGCGATTTATGAAAATAATAAGCGATGAGTTGGCCCACACTGCTCTAGACGTATATATACGCACAACCTAGAATATTGTGCATGTGAAGTAATATTTTAAAAATCATTTTTGCAGTGATATAATTTGTTTGCTTTGAATACCCGATGAGTTGGCCCACACTGCTCTAGACGTATATATACGCACAACCTAAAATATTGTGCATGTGAAGTAATATTTTAAAAATCATTTTTGCAGTGATATAATTTGTTTGCTTTGAATACCCGATGAGTTGGCCCACACTGCTCTAGACGTATATATACGCACAACCTAAAATATTGGCATGTGAAGTAATATTTTAAAAATCATTTTTGCAGTGATATAATTTGTTTGCTTTGAATAATAATAATAATAATAAAGGTCTTTATTATTTTCATGTAATATAAATAGTATTAATATACATAGAAGTTGAAATACATACAAACATAACTATTTCATTTAAGTGGTTAAAAAAAAAAACAAAGCGATTTATGAAAATAATAAGCGATGAGTTGGCCCATACTGCTCTAGACGTATATATACGCACAACCTAGAATATTGTGCATGTGAAGTAATATTTTAAAAATCATTTTTGCAGTGATATAATTTGTTTGCTTTGAATACCCGATGAGTTGGCCCACACTGCTCTAGACGTATATATATATAGACTGGCAGGATTAGGTATACCATAGGAAGGCAGAAAATTGGAGGATCCCCAGAGCCAAGGTCTTGGGATCCTGGATCATTAACTATTGGATCTAAGTAAATATTGAGAATTGGGATTGGGATGCCGAGAAAAATCTTATACGAGACTGTGTGAACGTTTCAATCCAGTGTTCGATCATGAAAACCATATTTGCTTTTGAGATTTATTTGGGTACCTGTTTACATAAGTTACTGTGATAAACAGTATCCTGCCCTGATTTTGATAGAGGCGGAATACATTTTTCTTTACTGCATATTAATTCTATACATGTATTTCATAAAGAACCAAGAATCAAAGTGTAATTTTAAAGGTTCGAGTTTCATCTCGTGATTTGGAGAATATTTCTTGTGCAATGAGTTTATCAACAGAAATTGATTGATAATAAGTTGGGTAAAGTATTTGTAACTGTAGATGGCGTCCAAATTTCAACTTAATGAAACCAACTTTATTTTCTAGAAAATATAAATTTTAGGAATTCCCAATCAGTTTACTAATTGAACCACGGCCCTTGCCTCCGCGATGAGAGTTAGCCACTCGCACCTTTTTAGGAAGGATTATTTTATGATTTGGAAGAATAAATAAGAAAAGGTTATAATGTATGGAGCAAACTTCACATATGTAAAATAATAATAATAATAATAAATTTATTGCACAAAAAGGAAAAAACCATTATAACATAGAAATATCATAAGCTAGCCTAAATAATGTACAATAGAGTGGGGGAACCTGTGAGAAATCAAATTCTTGTATAGGTTGAGAAGATGCAGGGTAATGAGTATAAATAGTAGATATGATATGTAAGTATTATTCCAAAACTCTAGTAATCATATATAGAAACATTTGAAAAAATACAAGAGAATATCGCATGTGTATATTCTTTGTATGAAACAACAGAGTTCATAACCTTGACTTCCTGTTATTAGTCTACTCGACAAGTTGAAAATGGTCTGAAATAGAGATACTGCTCTTAAAATCATGTGTGATAGCTCATTGGATCCAGAATAACGCCTAAAAAAATGTGCCAAAAGCGTGTATTAGCACATGAAAAATTGCAAAAGTTATAAACAATTAAAGATGAAAAAAATGGCATTTCGTTTTTTACCAATATTTCTTGAACTATTGATATTTGAGAAATTTCCAAAAAAGATTCTGAAAGAAGAGGAAATTTCCAATGAAAAACTACCGATTCCCGGAACTCTATCTCCATTATTTATAATTTTAATTTAACGCTGAAAATGGTTCTCCGAGCGACATTTTTAGGTTGCGCGCGCGGCGTCAAAAGCGAGTACGACACATTAATTAATTTATTTAAGGTATTAAATATGTTTTTTCAAATTTGAAAAAATCATGGTGTATTCGGAACATTATGAATAATTTATTCCCGTTGGGAATTTTACTTAACGTTGATTTTTCAACAAGTTAAACGATTGTTAACTAACAAAATTATCTGGAATTTCTGTCTTAATTGTAAATGATTTTTTTTTTTAAATAATTGTCGTAAAAATTTTTCGCTTCGTAGAGCCTTTCTTATATACATACTCAACAAGATCAGGCCATAAAGTTAAAAATATTCATACTTTGTTTATAATAATTTTTGTACTTGAACAAAAACAAAAAAATCCAAGTAATGTTGTTAAAAAAATGGTTTTTTTCTTAATCATCAAATTATAGTTTTTTCATTGATACAAGATAAAAATTGATTTGCAAAAAAAAATTTTCCGCCATTTGTTGAATAATTTTTTATAAACAAATTGATTATTTCAATATTTTTGAAAAATATTTTGTCACACCTTCATTATATTACAAATATCATGATTTTTGAAAAACAATTTTTTTTTTAATAACAATTTTTAATTGTTTATAATCGTTTTTTTTTATTTCTATTGTTTAAATTTTTTTGTTATTAGTCAAGGAATTATTTTTCTTCCAAAAATCATAATTGGTAGTCTTCTATGAAGAAAATTTTTTTTTTATCAACAATTCCATTTTTTTTCTAAAACTTCTGGAATTTACAAAAACAACCATATATAACAAAGTATAAAAAAAAAATCCAATTTTTCATTGTACTTCGGGAATTGGAATTGGGAAAAATTGGGATTTTTTTTTTCCATACTTTGTTTTATATAGTTGTTTTTTTCAATACATGAATGTAATATGTTTTCATACAATGCAATATATTCACTTACAAATATTTTCAAGAAAAAAATTATTGAGAATGTTGAAATGACATTTTAAACCAAAATCGAAAAAGATTAAAGCTACTATTTTCATTCGCTAAAATTTTCATCTACTCGAATAATTGAATGCCATATATTCACACAAAATTCAAATTCAAAGGATATTGATGCATATTTTTGTTTTCATCAACACTTGTAACATCTTTGTATTATGTTAACCTTTCATCAGTTAAATCCTCCGCTGGCATGTTCCACCACTACCGCTACTCGAATCTGCTTCGGGCGCACTTTCCAGCGTATGGAGCAACTTTCAGTGACATTTTCAACATATTTCTCACCTCTGAGGTGAAAATCCTAAATAAACGAATTGTAGATATTGATCTCTGCTTCTTGATGATGATGATGATTTGAATACGACGATTTCCCTTGAATCGGCGCATTTTGCTAGATAAGCCCTTAAATTGTGTATAACGCAATTGTGCAAAAACTACTCATCGAACAGAGACCATCTTGCGCACAGTAGAACAACATGTTATTATCTATCATTCTTTGCAAGATTGTTCCTTCAGCTTTGAATTCATGAAAATTATGAATTTTTTACAAATTGACTATTTTTAGAGGTTTCCCCGGATTTTCTCAGTGAAAAATGCACCGATCCGGCACCATTGAAATCCATTTTGTAGGTTTCTGAATTCTCTAGAAAAGTTCCATCGATTGTGAAAATATTCTCTCGATATTTTTCAGGATATTCGTGAAAAAATAAAAAAGTTGTAATTTCTTATACTATTTCATGTTAAAATAAATGTCATTTATTATTGTATTTTTGCTGACAAATTACCAACTGTATTGAATTGCGGATTTTTATTTTATACATCTTGGGAAGAAACTCATAAAAAAAAAGTATTTCGTACAATATTTACGAATTTCCCAATAAAACTTGAAATAAATTGTAGGAAACTTGTCAAGCTAATCGATGTATCAGTATGTTTCAGCAAAAACGTTTGGATACTAGTTGTGTATTTTTTTTATTGCCTGTCTATTGCTTTTGTCTGACTGATTTTCAGACAATAATGCTGCTTCATTTAGGATAAGTAATAACACCTGTTTTGATCAAACCAATCTTTGTTACTAAATTTTCCGAAATTCAAAAATAAGATAACTTCCTATCGAGCAATTTCAAGTTGATCACAAGATCTCCGGCTATATTTTTCTCAATATCCATTTCTAATGTGGTTGCGAATGAAACAGTTATGAAATGTTTCGTTTTACAGATTGTGGCTTCTCGATAGAATTGCTAAGTCAATTGCCTTCTTATTCGCTACATGGCTCTTCTTCGTCAAATGGAACATTTTGGAGTTGTTCTTCAGATGGTTGGAGGATTATATAAGCAGAATCCAGTGAATCAAATTAATATTCAACTATTCAATTGATCGTTGTCATATTTCTAATGCAAAATCGATGGAACTAAATGAAACACGGATCACAGTGTGATCTCACGTATGTAATTTCTGGAATCTCCTATACAACAAATGGAAATCTATTCTGATTCAATAAAGATTAACTGTTAGTGTTTAATTTCCCATTACTCCACCGATTTTGCTATGGTAAGCCTACTCATGCAGATTATTCGATTTCTGAAGAGGTTTGGGGTTTTCCTTTGAATCCGCCGATTGAACACGTAGGTAACATCCCAGAAACCGTTAGACATAGTAGTCAATATCATGTTGTCCGATTTCACCCAACAAGAGGTGGGTGGTTGAAAATTAGATTTTTTCAATTGTTGATATGGATGAAAAACATCTATTGACGAAGAGGCCACATTTTTGGAGCTATCAGGTTCCTCATACGATAATCAACCTGATAATACAAAAATATATATATATTCATCAACTTCAAAGCGTGTCGCTTTTTATTGAACATAAAATTATACTGAATATGAATTATGTGCTCACCTTTTTGCCTTTTCTCAAATTTTAATTTTGAAGGGTCATCACCACAATCTGTTTTCCTCTGCTCAACATTCCTGCAAGTCACCGCACGCACACTGATTTGAAATCCCTAATGAATATTTTGAACTGAACAACGCGCGAGGCAGTAGAGGCAACGCCGCCGGGACACACAGAGGCCGTTTCAATATAGGCAATATACGTTTGGGATTCATAGCGTAGTGAAAGGATAATCGGCTATACGTTTCCAAGGAGTATACAAATTTTTAAATATCGAGAATTGTTACCCCTCTAAGTGTGCTCTGATGGAAAATGATGGAATGATGTCATTGCACTGGAATATACTCTTCGCCCATTCTGAAAAGTGCGGGTTCGAGAGCGACCCGTTCATTTGGTGGGCTTCACAACCTACCGTGTACAACTCTATATATATATATATATATATATATATATATATATATATATATATATATATATATATATTCTTTGTTTTCTCGAAAGGAGAGCCGTAGTCAGACTATGTATTTTTATTTGATACATACACAACATCAAACAAATACGATTAAAATCAGACATCACAGCATTGTCCAAACATGAAAAGAAAAATCAACATAAATCCGATTCGAATGTTGAAAACAATACGAATGAAAATAAACTGATCCTTACATTTTACATTTTACATAACATTACAATGGAGCCACATACTACAACTGAATATGTCGAACACTCCAATGTATTTAAAAAAAAATGGGAAAAAACGGTAACAGATAAAACAAACTCGATACTAGCAAACTCAGATATTCAACAACCTTCATTCCAATTGTGAAATATGTACACGAATTGATTTGTTTAAAACTATGAACAGAATGTTCATCAAATCAGATGTGGAATCATCTGCGACTGAAAGACAAACTTTAGTCACTATCTTCCATCGTTCAAAATAATCTCTTGTGGGGGTATTCATGTTGGAAAAGGAAACATTCCCAATTGGATAGAAATATTCTTCTGTGAATTGAAAAATCTACGATGAAAATGAAGTTATTTTTTGTGAATGTCTAACAGAAAACAACTACTTTCCCGGCTAAAGCCACGCTGGACATTGACCTACATCTGATATATATTCTGAAAGAACCCTGAGAACCTCTTCAGCTATAAATTATCACCTAGTAGTCTATGATGATATATACCTCAAATGATCCTGTGTTGTCACGGACGTATTGGCTTATCTTCATCCACCAACAGGACAGGACACAGAAATACTGAATTTTCCCTAGATATGCTGAATTTTATTTCATATGTGGAATTTGCCTCCTGGAAATTTCAGGAATAATTAATTTCCACACTGTGTCAAGTGAAATATAAAACACAAATGTACCTAGTAGAGTTTCGATGGAAATGATTGAAAATTTGTTCTTCATTCATACCTTCAACAAATATAAATCAATATCAAATGAAAACTTATTTATGAATCACTCATTTAAATACTAATTTTTGGCATTTCATATCAATTTTGAATATTATGAGTTATGAATATTATTTGTGTGGGGTAAATTATATTATGCTGGGTGTAATATGATATCAGGCCACCCTGTCATGATAAAGTTGTATATCAGCTAGAAATATGAATCCAATGAAAACATGGTCATCTCAAATAAAATAAATAAAACTGAAATTAGTTTTTTCTGAATTTTAATCACCGAAATCATTATTCAATTTGATATGTTGGCAGTTATATATTTTTCTACGTTCATGCAAAAACCAAAACTTTATTGAACTATATTTTGTGGAAAACTGGTTCTTTATTGCATTATTGCAATAAAATATTTATTGCACTAATCTATCATTCTACTACAGCGTTTTGTAATCATGACAAACATAAACGTTCAAATCGATGCCATTTTCAGTCCATTTTCTGTGATAATGTATTACATTTTGATCAATTGCATATTTTATATTATTTTCAATCATATTTATTGCATACTTGATTACGGAATTACTAGAAAATGCAATTTATCAAAAGTAAAGTTTGAGTTGAATTGTTCCTAAGATAAGTATTGGTTCCCAACTTTCTCAATGCAAATCGATAGTGCTAATTAAATATTAAATATTTTGCTATTAAATTATGCTTTTCATTTTTCCATACTTTGTGCCACTCAAATGAAAAATCTGATTTCATGAACGTAGAAAAAAAAATGTATGCAACTCGTGCAAAAAATGTTTATTGCACTCGACGTGTTGTCCAACTCGGACAACACGTCAAATAAACCTTACTTTTTGCAATTGTTGCATCAATACAACAGAAAAAAATCAAATGTAGGACCAGATATTTTGAATTTCAGAGTGTAACATTAAAAGGAAATATTTTTCAAAAACGAATTTACTTTCGCGAAGGTTGAGAGATGAACTAATTCCATTATACAATTGAAAATAAGCATTTATGTTCAAGAATATTTTTTTAACTATTGTAAATTTGTAATGAAATTCCAATGTAATAATTTAATTAATATCCTACCTCTTCTGAAGAAAAACATTCATTCATTGGTCATGTTACAAAAGTACCTAGTGACAATATTTTCCTTGTTTTCTTAGGATATTTCTGAAAGCAGGTTGCATGCAGCTGAGTGAAATTGAACCAAACTGATATCCCTCTCATTCTGATCTTCTACTGACCGAATGTTTTCATTCCCGCTGTTTGCGGTTGTGGATGACAAAATATCAGAACTCCTGAAATAAATACATGGGTTTTAAAAAATGTAATCCATACAAATAACTCATATCCACCCTGTCATGATAAGGGTGTATATCAGATAGGAATATGATTCCAATGAAAACATGGTCATCCCAAGTAAAATATATGAAAGTGGAATTTAATTTTTTCTACATTAAAAAATTGTTTAAAATTGTTTCTAACCACCAATTCAGTTGCAAAGCAACCCTCAAGAGTCAGAGGCTTGTGTGAGTTGAGGGGACGGGGACCTTGGCTTTTTAAGTGTCATCCGAAGCACTACTAGGCTGGTAACTGAGGACAGTCCGAAGGATTGATATCTAGGTACCAATAATGTTCCGTTGGTCACCTATCTCCTCCCGCTCAACGAAACTACAGAAATAAATTTTTATTTCATTAGCCGTGCCGAGATTCGAACTCGGACCATCTGGATATCAGCCAGCGCCTCTACGCTCACGACCACCAGCCCAGTTTGTTATAATACTTCTTTAATTTTGTTAACAGAAATTATTATTTAATTTTCTCACTGAATTATTTTTTGACCTTCTAATATTAGCTTTCGAATTTCAGAATCCCCGAGGGATTGTGGAAGAGGGGTTCACATTCATTTAGATTATTTTGGAGTTTGGCTGTTATATATTTTTTTAAGTTCATGCAAAAACCAAAACTTTATTGAACTATATTAAGTGGAAAAACTAGTTATTCATTGCATTAGTGCAATAAAATGTTTATTGCACTCATCTGTCATTCTACTACAGCGTTTTGGGATCATGACAAACATAAATATTCAAATTGCCCCTTTTTTGTCTATTTTCTGTGATATTGTATTACATTTTGAACAATTGCATATTTTATATTCAATCATATTTATTGTATACTGAATTACGGAATTACTAGAAAATGCAATTTATCAAAAATAAAGTTTGAGTTTTATTGTATTTTTAGCAAATAAATTATTATTATTATTATTATTATTATAATTGTTCCTAACCTAGGTATTAGTTCCTCACTTTCTCAATTCAGATCGAGAGTGTTGATTAATTATTAAATATTCTGCTATCAAATTACGCTTTTTATTTTCCTACACTAAGTGCCACCCAAATGAAACATTCTTTCATTTTTGCATGAACGTAGAATAAATATTGTATGCAACTCGTGCAAAAAGCGTTTATTGCACTCGACGTGTTGTCCAACTCGGCCTGACAGTCTCGTCGGAAAACTTCACGTCGAGTGCAATATTTTCCTTGTTTTCATAAGAGATTTCTGAAAGCAGGTTTCCTTCAACTGATTGAAATTGAACCTAACTCTTATCCCTTTAATTCTGATTTTCAGTTGACCGAATGTTTTCATTCCCGCTGTTTGCTGATGGTTATCCACATCAGAATCTCAGAACTCCTAGAATAAATACATGGGTTTCAAAAAATTTCAGCATTAGAAATAACTAAGTGTTTAGCACAACTGTAAGTAACTTATTTTCATAAGATGATTTTTTTGTCAAAAATGAATAAATAACCTACTCAAAATGTTTATATATGTTCTCTAAACGCTTTATCAAACTTTGGATGTTCCTCTTTATAAACTAACTGAAACTCCTATGAATTGTTTGGATTTAAGGTAAATAGGGTTTTCGTAAATTCAGTTGGGGGATAGCATCAGGTTTCAATCTGATTTTATTCCTCACCACAAACTTATCATATTTCAAAAATAAGTGCACACTGCAGACACAATGTTTGTCACTCAATTGCTCTATAGTGGGATCCCTTCGTAAATTCCAAAAGTCATGCCTGCATAAAATAAATCATTCGTCTCACGAAATAGAACCATGCACTTCCTTTTGTATAAATGTAAATACCACAAAAATCTAACCTAAAATCGTGAGCTTGGGAAGATACTGCCTCTCTCTATATTCGTCAGACGGCGACCGGTGACACAGAGGAGCGAAAAGTCAAAGCTTGATGTAGAAGATAAGTAGTATTGATGAAAATTGTAGAAATGACATCTTTGCCGATTTCGGAGCAGACTGAAATTGTCCGAATAAATTTCTTAGGAGAGTTGCTCTTTGGTGTTGACATCTACTCAGCAATCATTCGGAACTACCTGTGATCTAAGAAATCAAGCAGGCCATATTGTCGCACGTTTGATCCCACACATCTTCAGATATGAGTGCTCACACCAGGGTTTCTAGACATCTCAGTTTCTACATACTTGTTTGACATTCAATTGTAATTGAAATCAAATCACAACGCGTTGAAAGTACCTATGAGTTTGTCCAGTAGTGAAGAATTATCGTGTACACTTCCAGAAATTCTTGTTTTTATTTTATTATTCATTGGTCGTAGAAAAAATAGTGTATGCAACGATCATGTGATGGCTATTAATTTACTCGCATACGGTTCACGACACATGTACTAATAGTTACCATTACATGATCGTTGCATAATATACTAATTGGAAACAAGCTCAACTTACCTGTTGACAATGACGTAATATTGGCATACATAATGATTCAGAAAATAATTATTTGATCCCGTTTTGTAAGTCTATGAAACCATCCGAAATGAAAAGCTCTAAGATATATACACAAGTGTGTTTGCCATGTACGCTTCTTCAATTTGAGGTTTTTTCGTTCCTTTTGAACAGTTTTATGTCGAGTCATTGGATTTTTCGAATTTGAAGTTGTATATAAATATTTATTATTTTCCGTTCGTCCGTCCATCCGTCTCTCTGTCTGTGTATGTATGTATGTCTCCCCAAGTAGGACAGAGTTATAAAATTCCCCTGGGATTGAATTTGTTTTGACAATCTTTCAGGAATTTATATAAGATGTCTTAAAACCCTTGTACTTGCACTCATACCTGTAGAAGTTTGGGATCGACTTGGCGACACTTGGCCTACTTGATAATAGATAATACTAGCCTGTCAGATGGCGCCAATTTCGTTTCAGTTTCAATTCAGTAACAGGGTATATTCATTTCCTCAGCTTTCTTTTTGAGGCGAACTGTTCGCGGATTCTAATTCTAGCTTTGCTTTCGGTTGAAAAGAGACACCTGTCAATTTTCACCAATAGCAAAGCTAGAATTAGAAGTCCCAGAACAATTCACAAAAAAGCACTGTTGTGTTGTTTCTCGTATTTTGTACCATTTGAATTTCAGGTTAACTGCATTTTGACAGACGAAGAATTAGAAATGAAATTATTGAATTGCAAAAATAAAATTTCAATGCATACAATATGATGAACTCTGAAAATATCATTATTAGTCAATTCGTCAAGATTTTCACTTGCTTGTTACTGAGTACAGGTGAATATCCAAATCTGGGGCTTTAGACTGTCCACACAAAATAAAAATGTGGCCCATCTACAAAAAGTATCCTTACACACTACACTACCTGAAAATGAACAATTCCTCACGCACTAATGAACTGATGAACGGGTGATTTTTGACAAGAATAAGCTAAGCAAGATTTCAAATCAAAGAGATAGAAAACGCATAGATACCGACAAAACACTGAACATGATTCCATATAAGATGCTGCAGATGTCAGGAATTGAGTTCTGACATTGAGCGAGATTACAAACAAACATTTTTGGACGGCGCCATCTACCACAGACTCTCACAGAGAGAGGCTCTGTTGAAGTAACAGGTGGTGTCCCTTCGGAAATATAAACAATATCGAATTACTTTATTCACCATGGTTTTCAGATATCTTGAATTTTTAATTTGCTCTCATGACAAATAAACAAATGCCATCTGGCATTCTCAATCTAAATAGTTCGTTAGTTAGACATTCGCCACGCCAATTCGTTCCGTAGTACGTATCAGGTAAATTAATGTTTAACGTTTTGATAGCGAACTTTGTTAACGTAAGACTTGCCACTTCTGGTGACAGCAACTAAGTCACAACTCTTTTACGTATGATATTGCGATGTCTTCAAAACACTCGTAAACTATTCTATGATACTACATACAGTAGTAATTACAACTTTTCGACACTAGTAGGATTGATACAGCCATATTGGAACATATTGGAACAAATTATTTCAAATGAAAAATTTGGGACCCTGGGTGTTATATCAATTTTAAAATTGATGTGCGAATGAAGTATGTTTCGTCATATGGTGAACATATTTCAACTATTAATAAGAAAAGTTGAAAAAATATAATTTTTCTGAAATGAAAAAAAAAGATTCATTCCTCTTAATTTATGAGGCGCATGCATTTTAAGTGAGTAGAATTGGATTTTGATCGTGAAAATGGGTTTGCTTGGTCACTATGTGCTTCAGAACAATTATCTAACACACATAAATTAAAATAACTTTTATCTCAACTATCACAGCCATTCGCTATTAGTATTTATAGTGACATTACCACAGAGTTTTATGAAAATGGAAAGGAATACTGAATTATACAGGGTGTAACATAAGTACGTTGAGATATCGAAGTGACGTATTCCTGAGAAAATTTTAAGGAAAAAAGTCTATACAAACTTGTGCTCGGAAATGCTTCGTTTCGGAGATACATAGTGTTAAAATTGAATTTTTTTGTTCGCTTTTTAAAAATAACAAAAAATAAGTTATTTGCACGAAATTTGGTACCCGGGGTTTTTTTGACGTGAGAAATCATAATTTTGTATTAATTTTCATGTTACATCTAGAGGGCGCTGCGTACGCTGTCATTATTCATTTCAAATTGCCCTAACATTTTTGACAGTAAACTTCTGGTACTTTTCATGAGAAAAACTTATTTCCACACCTTTTCCAAGCAAAAAAGGTACACTTTCTCAACAACGTTGGAGGTGATCGTTTTCGAGATATTTACAATGTTCTATATCGATGCATGTTACTCTGCTCCTAGGGCGCTAAGTGAAGTGAAGTTATTTTCAAAAGCGAACAAAAAAATTCAATTTTAACACCCTGTATCTCCGAAACGAAGCATTTCCGGACACAAGTTTATATGGACTTTTTTTCTTAAAATTGTCTCAGGAATACGTCACTTGAATATTTTGACGTACTTATGCTACACCCTGTATATTATAATAATATTATATAAAATATTTGAATATGGTAAACATATTTTAATACTATATAAAAAAGTGTATGACCTTCATGTATAATGATATAATGACTACACTAGAATCACAGAACGACGTAAAAATAATATTCTGGCCAACCCTTTCACGACTGGCTTATATAAGTATATATTGGCAAGTCATTACCACTACTCCATAACGTCGATGTGACGTCATGGAGGTGTGCCTTTTTGACATATTGGCATACATGCCAACATCTGAGCATATTCCGAAACATAAGTTACGGACTTCTGTTTAACCGAATTATGACCGCTGTGTGCTACTTGGGTATAATCTTCCACGATAACTGCCGAAGCTTTCGACCAATCGAGCTGAACTTTGGTATGAAGATACAGTGCCCCGAATGCGACCATAAGTTTTTGGCTATCAACCGTTAAAACGGAAGTGTCACTATTGAAAAACGACAGAAACTTGACTTGCAATATGTGATATAAAAGCCCTTGAAAAACCGTATCCAGGACAGTCAGAATTATTGCCCCAACTAACATCTGACAATATTTAAAAAATAATAAAATTCAAAATTTTCCCATTCAATTTTTCAAAATATATCTGATGGATTGAAACCAAATTCGGCAGGGAGTGAGCAACACCAGAAATAAAATCTAATTGAGTATGTAGTTTCCTATTCTGGCGCTACGAATGTTCAATTTTTCTGCTGGGCATTACCATCCGAGACGGTCGCTCAACCGGGCTTTGCCTAGGACGACCCGCGTTTCAAATGACGGGGGTCAAATATTTCACTTGGTCAATTGACCGGTAAACTGATTGTCAAATGGACCTATCAAATTGACTTCGTACAGACCTAAAAATGTTTTATCAATGTTTCATTTCAAAATAACCCCATTCTATCGAGGCCTGTGCCGGTCAAGCTGATTTTTTTATATCTCCATGAAATTTCAGAGAGAGAGATAAAAATATACTTTATTGTCAAAAAAAAACATTACCTTATTGGGAAAGTTGAAAAAAAAAACATTAATTGTAGGTAAATAATATAAAAATCAATTACAGTAACTACACAATAATGAAGTGCTCAAAAACTTATTTGTCATCATCACACAAAAGTATAAAACATTTTCAATTAAATATACACATAAGATACAAACAAATCATTATATAAAAACACACATATATAGCTGTAAAATTATACGAAACTGCATACTCTACCAATTCTCTGAATAGTACTCTTCCAAATTACAGTAAGCTCCCTCAAGTAATATATCTTCAACACACAGTTGGAGAAAAATAGTTGTTCGCCACAATATCATTTTCTGAACATACTATCATGCTACAAATAAGTGAAATAAAAAGTATTGGACGATTAATATAGTCACATCTGCATTTCGCAATACCGTTTTTTCCCAGAATTTAATGTTAGTTGAAACATGAAAATGAAATATGAAATGTAAAATCTACGTGTGTTATCAATGGTCATCAAGAACAGATTTTACCTATCGCCGACGTCGCCGAATTTGCCGACTTTACTCGTTAGGCGCTGATCTCCGGCCACTGAAAACGAGATTATTTACTAAATGAAATTAAAAGAGTGAACTTTTTAACTTCTGTGAATATAAAGAAAATAGAAAGGAAATTGTGGTATTGCCAAAACCATCTTCGAGCAGGATTTGAACCCGTGACCTCAAGATTACTAGTCTAAGGCTCTACCAACTGAGCTATCGAAGACGAGGGTTCACATCTGCATTTCGTGATACAGTTTTTTCCCAGAATTTAATGTTACTTGTTGAAACATAGAAATTGGAATATGAAATGTTAAATCTACGAGTGTTATCAATGGTCATCAAGAACAGATTTTACCTATCGCCGAATTTTCCGGCTTCAGTCGATGTTCAGGCGCTGTTCTCCGGCAACTGAAAACGAGATCATTTGGTAAATGTAATCACAAGAGTGGAATTTTCAACGTCTCGGAAAATATAGATATATATATATATATATTTTTTATGTTATGATAATTTTTATAAAATGAATTTTGTTAATTATTCAATTTATTATTATTATTATGCTTATTTTTGCACCTCGTTGGGCACCAAATTGTTATGAAAAGATAGTTAGTGTTAATTTTTTATTTTCCCTGTATAAATATTTTGATTTCGATTTTGGTATACCTCTAATATTTATGTAGGCAATTCAGCTCCGCGATGGGGAGCCAATTGTTGTATTGTGATATGATAATAGCTAATTGTTATGAAATAATAATTGCCAACTAACGTTACTGTTTTCTCGCCACGTTGTTACCAATTATTATTATTTTTCTCACCACGACTAATCTCAGTTGGTACGCCTCCGCCTCAGGAGTCGGTTCTTGCAACAGAGCCACTGCCTGTCTAGATGTCACTCGAACTATTTCAGTTCAGTGTTTATAAGTGAGATTTTAGCATATCATTGTGGAAAATAAACTAGAAATGATCAAAAATAATTATTTCCTTTATTCAGGAAAACTTATATTAACCTGGCCTGTGATAGATAACTTAAAACTATGAGCAAATGACAAATTTTCATAAAATAATGGAAGAACAGTGATGGATGTGTAAATATAACCTCACTAATTTTTTTTGAGTTGGAAGAACTCTTTTATAGTTTAATACCAAATCATGGAGTTCTTCAGATAGACTAGTTATTTTGTGAAGTGATTCAGTTTGTGATGTGCACTAAAAGAGTTTATACCTGGAACTGGAATGTCGCAATACCTGGCATAATCTGAATTCCTGTTTCATCAACTCCTCTCAGGAACTCACCATTTCAAAAGGAACCATCCGAAATCCACGAAATCAGCTTGGACAAGTTTTCATGTGGAGAACCAAAAAGGTAATCTTCTTTTATCCTTGTTCATTTTGTGTCGAGATTATTCAGAGGTTGTATTGGTTTTTTATTGTTGAAAAACTACTTTCTCATTATTAAAATCCTAAATTTCTTTCTTTCCAATTTTTGTACCTGGCTTCTCTTCAAAAAATTTTTCGAACTCCTCTCGCTTTGTTTTTCTATTCCCTGGATACCATTTCTGTTTTGTCCATTTTATTTGAATTTTCAAACTCGCGCACTTTTTTGCTGCACTTTTATTGTTTTGGTGTTATTTGAGAAAACTTATGAACTAATATATTTTACATTTCTTATAAACTAAATACAGTATTTGATGATAATTATATTTGACGTTTCTCAGTTCTTACTTTTCCACAATTTCAAATCTTTTATCTCACCATATCTGTTCCCTGATTGGCTTTTGTCATCGAAAAGTTTCTTGTTCTCCCATTGGATATTTATAGTCAGATACAATTTCATATACTGTATGTTTCAAGCTTATAATTTTGTTGATCACATTTAATTCAGAATGATTTTGTAAATCTAGACTTTTTTGTTGTATTTTAAACAATTATAGGTTTAATCATTTTGACAATGCATCAAAATGAGTGCATTATATTGGTTGCATATTTTTACCCATCAATATTATACAGAGGCTTCATAAAGGAAATAGAATCTCAAAAAAATGTGAAACAATTTCTCATGAACTACTTGTTTTAATAATTATTATTTTTTTTATATTTATATATATATATATATATATATATATATATATATATATATATATATATATATATATATATATATATATTGTTGTGTTCAGAAGTACGTGTTGAATGTTCAAAGAGTTGAAATGAAAATTATGAATTGAAAAAGAAAATAAAATTTTTTTTTTCAGATTTAGTAATTTATGCTATGTTATTTTATAGTTTTTCTGAAGATTCTACCGTTTTTCTGAAACCTTATATAATATTAGTCGATACCTATGTTGTAAATGAACATGTTCTCAACATAACAAGCCATTGGCATAATTTATAAAACCATAGAAACCAAAATTTACTAATATATTTTTGAGCACAAGCAGACAACGAAATGTTAAAGTTAGAACTTTCTGTATATGAAATAAGATCTGAACATAATAGCCAGAGAGATGCCAGGATAGATCTTGATCCAAAATCAGCAATATTGAAAATATGAAAAGCAAAAAACGTCAAAAATGATTTTTTATATATCATGTATATAGTATGTAAGGTATTTAGAAACGATTGGTGAATAAAAACTGTCAAATAAACGATAATATTGAAAAGTGCAACAAAAAAGTGCGTGTTGGTCGAAAATTCGGGAAGAAAACAAAGTATGTGTGGTATCAAAAAAGAAAAATCAACAAGCTAGAGGTTTGAGAAAAAATAATTTTAATAGAGCCAACTCAAGAAATTTGAATTTGAAAAATCCTATCATATTTTTGTTACAGAAATAGTTATTTGCCAATAAAACACAAGAAAATACTAGGAAAAACTGTAGCTGATGGAAAACCCAGATGCAGAACGAATCTTACCTTCTCATTTGAGACATATACTAGAACGAGGGCGAATTCACAGTCGACAAGGGGGCTGCAGACTGCAACGGGAGAGCGATCCGAGAGACTGAACCTCTTCGTTTCAAGAGGTCACAGGTACTTTTAACCATAAAAAGTAACTAAACTCAGTGCATCTCGAAAATAAACCTTTTTAAAAACCTTTTCGATAGAAAACTTTCATGAATTGGTATATAGACTACATAACCTACAGAAATAGGTAGGAGTACATTTCACTTTTTGATCATCACATTTCAATTCAATTCAATTCATTTTCGCTTAATAAGGTACATAGAATCAACATAGAGATTCAAAATTTCATTCCATGATGAAAATTTCAGATCCGGCGCAGTAGCCTAGGCAGGATTGCCTGTTTGCCATGCGTGCAGTCTGAAAGTTTTCAAATAAATATGTACATGATCATTATACTAGGTGGATTGTGATACATATGTGATATTATACAATATTTCATTACTTTCGTGTCTTACGTGGGGGTTAAATACCGGGGGCTGGATAACAAATGGTGGTGGAATATTTGTTTTTGAGTACGTTTAGGTTGATATTGCATTTAGAATATCGTTAAATTTTTGTGGGAAGTTTATAATATATGATTTTGTTTCTGATTTATACTTTTTCTGGTTAGATATTTGTTTTATGTCGGGTGGGAGCGCGTTGAAAAATTTAGGATGAAAAAAAAAAGAATGTTCTTTGTGGTAATGTTTTTTTGAACTGTTTCATGTCGACATTCATGCTCGACGTGGATCTGGTTATTCGAGTTTTATTCTGGGTGTATTTGTCTTGGTTTTTATACATTTTTTTCAAACATTGGTGAGCATAGAGTAGTTTCAAGTTGAGAAATTTGGATTCTAGGTATAGTTTTTCAGTAGAAAAACGTCTGTATTTTTTTAGGATAATTTTAAGCAGTGTATTTTGTGTTGTTTGAGTATGGTAATTTTGTTCTTGAAGGCTGCGCCCCATACTGTGATGCTGTAGGATAGGATGGATTCAGCTGATGAGTTGTGGAGCATTATGAGATTGTTTTTGGGTAGAATATCCCTTAAGTTATAGAAGATGTGTATTAGTGTTCTAAGGCGTTTGTTTACATACATGATATGGTCGGACCATCGTATGTGTTGGTCGATGACTACGCCTAGATATTTTAAAAAGGAAACTTTTTCTATGGATGGGCAAGCACATAAGTTCTTGTGACAGTTACTGAAATGTATCTTTATTGATGAGACATTCGGTTGATTTACGATCGTTGGTGTGAACGCTATAAATTCAGTTTTTTCAATGTTCAGGGTAAGTTTGTTGAAAGTCAACCAGGTATGTATATTTTGTAGGTTTATTTCTCCCAATTCTCTCCCGTGAATACTAATGCTGTATCGTCAGCATAGCAGATAAGGTGACCTTCCGAACCAACTATTTCCGTTATATTATTTATGTATACAAGGAAGAGGATTGGACCCAAAACTGTTCCTTGGGGTACCCCAATTTTTACCATTGATTCATAGCTGACTTCATTTCCAATTTTTACTCTCTGCAATCTATTCGTTAGGTAGTTTGGCATAAGGTCAAGAGGGAGTCCGCGAATTCCATAATGGCATAGCTTGTTGAGTAACATTTTGTGTCATACTGTGTCGAAGGCCTTGGCGAGGTCTGAAAAGACTGCTAAGCATTTAGATGACTCGTTCAAGGCCTTGACTGTATGCTCTGATAAGTCCACAACTGCATTTTCAGTTTTTGTGTTCTGGATGAAACTATATTGCCTGTCTGTAATGATATTTTGTTTATGGAAAAATCCTGATAGCCTTTTTTTGATTACTTACTCAAATATTTTTGCTAGGTTATTGATAATCGATATTGGCCTGTAGTTTATTGGTTTATAGCGATCACCTGACTTAAAAATTGGGGTAATGTTTGATTCTATCCATTGCCCCTTATTTTTCCACTTGTTGAGCATAAGTTAATTATATGGGTTAACGGGCGTGTGATATATTCGTGTATAGTTTTGATGGTTTTTACTGTAATTTTATCTGGGCCTGGGGAACATTTGTTTCTGAGATTTGATATATGAATAATTATTTCCTGTTCTGACACAGGTTCTAAGAAGGTGGTGGAGTCGTTTTCATCACTTTCAGGGAGGTTTTGTTGTTGATTTGTTTTCTGTATTTTTTCAGACATTTTTATACCTATGTTGGTAAAGAACTCATTTAATATGTTTGCTTTATCTTTATTTTTCTTTGTGAATTTTTTGCTTTCATTGATTATTGGAGTGTTTTCTATTTGTCAATTTGATTTTTTATCACGTCCAGTTATATCATTGATAACTCCCCATATTTTTTTGTATTTTTTTTCCTGCTTCAGTTATTTTATTTTGGTTAAATTCATTTTTTTTTTCATGAGGGTGTTGAGTTCGTTCCTATAGTCCATGTATTCCCTTTCAAATTCGCTAGAGAAATTCCTAATAAGTTTTTTTTCAGTCGATCTCTATGCTCGATGGATGTAATAAGACCAAGAGTGATCCAAGGTTCAATTTTATTGCCCTTTTTGTTTTTAAATGTTTTCACTTCAGTAGTTACGGCAATGTTTTCATCGAGTTTATCATTAAAAAGGTGGTAGGCTAATTGTGAATCACTTGCTTTCATAACGTTCTGCCATGTTTCTTTTTCTAGAGCATTTCTCGTAGTTTATACTACTTATTTTTTGGTCATTTTTCGATTCGGTGATTTCATGTTCAGGTAAATGAATGTATATATAGGGACTATAGTGGTCCGTCATATCAGTTTGGAGTATGACGGGTTCAATTTCTATTTGATTGACTATGTGGTTTTGCATTTTCACAAATATGTGATCGATCAATGATTTTGTATTTTTTGTTACTCTTGTGGATTTGTTAATGTAGGAGATGTAACCGTTTGTATCAAGGGTATTTAGGTAGTTTTTAGTATCGTTTGATTCTCTTTTTGAAATTACGATATCTATATCCCCTATATAGACTTCAAGATTTTGTTCTGTAAGGTGTTCAGGTATGTTTCTAGATCCTCTATATATTTTTTTGGATCTGTTGCTGGAAGTTATAGTATGCAGTCAAACCTGAATTGATTTTTTTTTGGGCAGATCCTATAGAACAAATCAACTCAAGAAAGTGACTCTCATTTTTTTTGATGATATTTACTTCTGCAGATAAACTGTTCTTCGTGTAAATTATAACACCGTCGCATTCATTTATCAGGGATACGTTATGATATATACTCTAATTAGGAATAGAAAAGTCTCAATATTTTCAATATTTCCGGTTTCTGATAAGATAATTATGTCAAAGATATCTTTCGCCATATCAACATAAACCAACAACTCATCATAGTGTTTCTGTTCACTCCTGATATTGCAATGGACGATTCCTATTCCACGCCCAGTAACATATTGTTCTCCCTATATATAACCCAGTAAGTTATCACAATTTTTTTATCTATTTTAGCGTTATCATCTAATACATCTAAGAAGTATTCCATAGTTCAAATAATTTGAATACATTACTCTACTTTCCATGTATATTGTGCTATGAAGCCTTAATTTAAGTTAATTATCGCAGAATAGGTAACAGTAAGTTTCCCTGAATAAAGAAAATTATTATTTTAAGAATTTCTGCCTTATTTTCAATTATTGAGCCAAACAAGTTGCCATTTTTTGAAACTGACATCAAGAACCACCAGAGGGCTCCACAGTAGAACTGACTCCTGAGATTCCATAGGCGTACCGATTGAGTTAGCTGAGGTAAGGAGAATGAGGTAAAAGAATCAATAGGAAAAAGGAAAAATACATAGACATAAGAAATATTTATATGGTTATTTATTTATCAACATATTAAATTGAATTCAAAGGGGAACTAGCTAAAAAAGATTTAAAAATGGTAAAAAATTTACTAAAACAAAAAATATTTTGTTATGATGTCTGATTGTGGAAATATACAAATAAATAAATAAATATAAAATTAAAACAAAACCCCAATCACCGCATCATAACAATTGGCGTCGCAACACGGGGCGATATCAACAACGCGGAGCGATAACAGTGAAGCGTGGCAATTGAGGCAAATAAGGGAAATAATGGTGATAACAGTAAAGTGGGGCAATAACAATAAAGTTGGGCGATAATAATAAAGCAGATCAGAATTGCCAAAATAATAATAAGAAGCAAGTGTAAATTTCATAGAAATTGAGAAGAAAAACATTTGTTTGAAATCAAAAATATTTATACAGGGAAAATATAAAGTTCACATTTTAGAATTCAAACATTGACATATTTGTATGGGTGTGGAGAAAAATGATTTGAGAGATGGTAGAAAGGTTGGTTTGGAAGAAGGTACAGAAGGTAGAGAGAGGGGTGATCCGGAACAAGGTGAGAGTAGTAATGTGAGAGGGAGTAGAACACAAAGTAGGAGCACACAATTGGACAATTGGTTTAATAAAATAAAGGAAGTCATGACAGAATACTTCAAAAATATGGAAAGAAACACTGATAGAATAATAGAAAATATGGAAATTATGAAAAATGAAATGAAAGAAAGTTTCAAAGAATATAGAGAATGTATGGAAAATATGGAAAAAAGTTTCAATGGAAGTACAGGAAGAATATGTAAACGAATTGAAACAAGTAGTGAGAAAAATAAATTTCATGGGGTAGTTATACAAAAAACAGATGTAAGTAACAATTTATTAGAAAAAGATGATAGGCAAATACTAAATATAAAAATGAATATTGATGACAATAATAATGAGTTTATGGATGATTTAAACATGACTGATAAGAACTTTGGAATGCAAAAACGGAAAATTAATGATAAAATTGTGGTAATGGAAATGAATGAAATAAATAGGACTAATAAGAATTTTTAAATGCGAAAATGGAACATAAATTATAAAATAATACTGGAAATCAAAGACATGAAAATCGTTAATAACAATTTTGAGATGAAACAAAGCAGTACAAATTATGAAATTATAACGTATATTGAAATGTTAAATATAAAAATAGAAAATAAGTTGAATGAAAATGATAATCGAAAACAAGAACAATTTAGAATTATGAAAAAAAACATAATTGAAAATGTTAACATAAATATTTCAATTGAAATTTTTTTAAATAAAATATATGCTCGAGGTAACAAAACAAGTACAGTTCCATAGAAGGAAAGATGAATAATAAAAATAAGATTAAGGGAATAATTAATTGTAGGTTTAACAAATTCCACAGGTAAGGCGGGGAATATAAAATTAAAAAAAATTATTACATTCTGTTTTAGAAACATTTAAATTAAATAAAGTAACATTATCTTAAAAGTAAAAAATAAAAAGACAAAAATGACCGAAAACAATTTGCTAACAATCAATGAGAGAAGAAATTGGAGGAAATAAATCAACACATGAATTGAAATTTGGAGAAAGAAATTAATAATATTGAATGATAATTACTTAATGAAAAAATGAATATACAATTATTGGTACAGATCAGTTAGATAAAGTGGAAACCAACATAGATTATGGAAAATAAGATATAGAAATGGATAATAAATAATATTAATTTTGAAGAAAAATAAAAAAGAAGCACAAAGTAAAATATTTCGTGTGTAAAAAGAATGCATGTGAGAAATGAAAGTGGAAATGATAATAATAATAATGATGAAGTATATAATAAGAAATATCATGATGATGATAATGAAGGTATATTAATAATTAAAATGAAGGTATAATAATGAATTCAAAATGAATATAATAAGTTTAATTATGTATGAATGTAGTATAGCAAAAGAGTATATGCACGAAATGAAGTAAATGAAGTGACAGATTCAGATTGATCGAATATCCAATTCAATATGAATACAAAGAACAATTGAAGGAAAAGATAGGAGAAATAATGAAACAGCGTATAATTGAAAGGAGTACCAATAATTATAAGAATCTAATCGATATTGAAGATATATCAGTATAAAATATGAAATGAAAATAAAATAAAAATAAATATATATCAAATGTCATGGATAATGATATCTTGAAGAATTTTCTCTCTTGAATTCGAAGGACCTCCAAAAACAGTTGGTTTCCTGAAACAAAAGGAGTAGGATTAATAATTTGTAAATAATTAAATTGATATTTAAATTTTTCTAACTAGTATTGGAATGTTGAATATAAATTTAGGGAATTTGTTATGTTTAGAATTACGTGTTGAAAGTTCAAAGAGTTAAAATAAAAATTATAAATTGAAAAAGCACATAAATAAAAAAATGTTCATATTTAGTAATTTATGCTATGTTATTTTAGAGTTTTTCTGAAGACTCTAACCTTATATAATATAAGTCGATACCTAGTTGTAAATAAAATGTTCCCAACATTACAAGCAATTGGCATAATTTATAAAATTATTGAAATCAAAATTTACCAATATATTTTTGAGCACAAGCAGACAACAAAATGTTAAAGTTAGAACTTTCTGTTTATGAAATCAGATCTGAACATAATAGCCAATGACATGCCAGGAAAGATCTTGATGCAAAATGCAAAATGGTTTGTCCCACGTGTTCTGTGATGTATCTGATGACTTGCTAAATTATCACGATTTCTGAAAACTGAGCACACGCTTTCTTATATTAATGAAGAAGATAGAGTGAGTCTCCCAGAGACAAATAGCGGTTTAGAGGATTTTTTGGGAGGTACCCTACAGATGTATCTTAATGCTCGTTTCTGTAAAATGAATATGTTATTAAGCCATTGTTGGCTGCACATGCCCCAGAAGGCAATTCCGTATCTGAGGTGGGACTCCACGAGGGCGTGATGAACTGTGTCCGCAGTTCCAGAACCATCTCGCTTGTGGTCATTAGTTGTAGCTCCTCATGAGGTGCGGGGAAGGCGGTCCTATGGGGGTCTCCAGCGCCCTAGTGGTTGCCGTCCTCATAACTCCTATTGTCGCAATGCAGGCAAGTCTTTGTACCTAATATTATTGGGTTTCAAGTTTGCCGGATGCTGTACCTTGCCACCATTCGATGGCTCTGTACGTAATCATGGGCTGAATGATAGTGGGGTAGATCTAGAATAGGAAAATCAGAATAAAATTTTGGGGCTGAGCCCCCTCGTACTGTCGAATGCCCTTCTGAAGGACCAGAACGTAGCTGTGGCTTCCCGAACTTCCTGTTCGATTAGCTCGTTTCAGTTAAGTTTGGAGTCATCCTTGAAATATCCTAGGTCAACCACTTTTTGCATGCATATTTTCTGTTCAATCATTATTCATGATAAATTTTTGCTCAAGCTGTACTTCCAAATTTGTTTTTATTAAACTACCGAAAACTCATTTAGTTCATTAGAACCCAAAGAAAATAAGTTTTGTCATACTCCTGTATTTTGATTCGAGTTCAGAGATATTAGAATCCCTTCCCAGATTTCGATCGTAAAGTTTGAGGTTTATCCAAAAATAGAAATGCAATAAGGATGAATAAAATAATGAAATTTATGAAGTAACTCATGAAGAATTGAAACTGCCTATCGATTGACTAAACCAGAAAAGTGTGAATATAATTGTCAAAACTGAAATAAAATCAACCTAATGTATGGAATGGAAAATGTACTGGTTATGTGGGAGCTGATTTCTGATGTTCATGTTTCCGCTCCTGTACCAAGAGTGAAGTTTGACAAAATTGCCATTGATTTCCATGACATCAACCTATATGGTATCAGTTGAATAGGGAGGTGAGAGAAAGTATAACGGAATTTAGGCATGAAAGATTTGGCAATATACTTCAAAATCTAGAAAACAACATTCAATCATGGGAACTTTGTAAAAATTTAAAGACTAAAAAAGTCGATCTCCCCCATATTCACGGTGAGGGCGGAATGAGCTATGACTTTGAGTCTGAAGCTCGAGCATTCGCAGATCCGATGAAGAGGCAATTTAGGCTGAACGAGCATCCAGACGATGATCTGGATCGAGACCTTTTGTTAGAAGGGTTCGTCGCACCTTAAGAGAGCCAAATCGGGATGACATTCGTCCGGCTTCGCTGGATGAACTTAAGGCCCACATTAGAGTATGATTAGGTATTTTCCGGATAACCAGTTACAGTCATTGTTGAACATAATAAACAATCCGATGCGCCTTGAAAGATTTCCTCGAAGGTGAAAGCATGCCATCGTGGTCATGATTCCGAAGGAAGGACAAAATCCGACCTTACCACAAAATTATCGTCCAATCAGTCTGCTTTGCAGTTCAGCTAAGTTGGCTGAGAAAATCGTCCTGGAAAGGTTTGACGATGGAGTGGATAACAGAAATGTCCTACTGAATGAGCAGTTCGGCTTTTGCCGAGCTCACTCCACCGAGTTTCAGGTTCTGAGGCTGGTGGAAGATACGATAAATTCATTAAATACCAACAACAGCGCCCATGTCATAATTCTTGACATCACTAAAGCGTTCGATAGAGTATGGCATAAAGGCTTGCTTTCAAAATTGATGGACTTCCACTTGTCTCTGGGTCTGGTGAAGTGGCTAAAATCGTTTCTTATGGGTAGGACATTCCAAGTCAAGGTCGACAATTGTCCCTCGGATTCCAGAGCAATTGAGGCCGGCGTTCCTCAGGAGGCAATATTGTCTCCTATGCTCTACGCTCTTTGCACGTCAGACATACCCAGGAGTGAACACGTGAAGATTTCCCTTTACGCTGATGATACGGCCTTACTTTCTTCTTCAGCTGAGCATCTGATGGGTACAAAAATCGAATTAAAACGGTTTTCTTCACATAAAGGATTCAATATAAAATTGAACCAGAGAATGGTAGATCTCAGGTGAAAAACAACTACTTTCCTGGCAAATACCACGCAGAACGTTGAATGTATTCACCTGAAAATCCATGCATACTTCCATATAATATCAGTGGACATTGAATGCAAATTTTTCTTTCTGATAAGCTCGATTATGTTCAATTTATGTCGTGTTCACCTAACAATCCGCATACCGGTTTCAGGCTTCTTGGCCCTCATCGTCTATTCGCAGAATGCATCAGACGATCTCCAGCAGTGGTATCTGGAGTGGAAAATCAGGGTGAATCCTGACAAACTATCTTGAGTGAATCCTGACAGGCTATCTTGAGGGGTCGCAAGAGAAACAACCCAGAGGGAGGAGTGACTGTCTCTGGAAGGGAGATAAATTGGTTGGAGCAGGTCGAGTGCCTCGGAGTTACATTGGATCACCGACTCACCTTGAGGTCACACGTTAAATTGATAAAATATTAAACTTTCCCTGAAAAATAAAGTTATAATCTACAAAATGGTTTTCAGACCTGTCATTTTGTATGCCTCAGCCGCCTGGGGCCAGACCTGCAGAACGAGCATTCGCGTCCTGGAACGGGCGCAAATGAAAGTTCTGCGTATGATAACGAACGCACCGTGGTACGTGCGGAACGAACGGATACTTGAGGACTCAAATCTGCCTTCCATCAGGAGTATCATTAGGGAACGCAATCAGAGAGCATTTGATTGTGCAATAGCCCACGAGAATCCCATTGTGAGGGAAGCCACGGATTACAATATTGATGAACCCTCGCGTTCCAAACGTCGCAGGTGCTCTCTGGAGTGATGGGCTATTTATTAATCCATACAGGGTAGTAAAAGCTGCATCCTTTGATTCGAATTTGAAGACTAAAAAAGTCGATCTTCCCCCTATTCACGGTGAGGGTGGAATGTGCTATGACTCTGGTCTAAAGCTCGAGCATTTGCAGATTCCATGGAAAGGCAATTTAGGCTGAACGAGCATCCAGACGATGATCTGGATCGGGACCTTTTGTTAGGAGATAGGGTTCGTCGCACCTCAATCGAGATGACATTCGTCCAGCTTTGCTGGATGAACTTAAGGCGCACATTGGAGGATTGAATCCTAGGAAAGCGCCTGGTTTTGACGGAATTACTAATCGAGTGATTGAGTATTTCTTGGATAACCAGTTGCAGTCATTGTTGAACATAATAAACAATTCGATGCGCCTTAAAAGATTTCCTCGAAGGTAGAAGCATGCCATCGTGGTGATGATTCCAAAGGAAGGACAAAACCCGACCTTCCCACAAAATTGTCGTCCAATCAGTCTGCTTTGCAGTTCAGCTAAGTTGGCTGAGAATATCGTCCTGGAAGGGCTCGACGATGGAGTGGATGACAGAAATGTCCTACCGAATGAGCAGTTCGGCTTCCGCCGAGCTCACTCCACCGAGCTTCAGGTTCTGAGGCTGGTGGAAGATACGATAAATTCATTAAATACCAACAACAGCGCCCATGTCATACTTCTTGACATCAGTAGAGCGTTTGATAGAGTATGGCATGAAGGCTTGCTTTCAAAATTGATAGACTTCCACTTGCCTCTGGGTCTGGTGAAGTGGCTGAAATCGTTTCTCATGGGTAGGACATTCCAAGACAAGGTCGACAATTGTCTCTCGGATTCGAGAGCAATTGAGGCCGGCGTTCCTCAGGGGGCAATATTGTCTCCTATTCTCTACGCTCTTTACACGTCAGACATACTCAGGAGTGAACACGTGAAGATTTCCCTTTACGATGATGATACGGCCTTACTTTCTTCTTCAGCCGACCAACTGATGGGTGTCGTCTATTTGCAGAATGCATTAGACGACCTCCAGCAGTGGTATCTGGAGTGAAAAATATGGGTGAATCCTGACCAAACGCAGGCTATCTCGATGGGTCGCAAGAGAAACAACCCGGAAAGAGGAGTGACTGTCTTTGGAAGGGAGATAAATTGGTTGTAGCAGGTCAAGTACTTCGGAGTTACATTTGATCACCGACTCACCTGAAGGCCACACGTTAAATTGATAAAAAATTAAATACATAAGAAAAGCGCATCACTCTATCCGTTAGTTAACAGGAGAAGTAAACTTTCCCTAGTTTTCAGACCTGTCATTTTGTATGCCCCAGCCGCCTGCGGCCAGACCTGCAGAACGAGCATTCGCGTCATGGAACGGGCGCAAATGAAAGTTCTGCGTATGATAACGAACGCTCCGTGGTACGTGCGGAACGAACGGATACTTGAGGACTCAAATCTGCCTTCCATCAGAAGTATCATCAGAGAACGCAATCAGAGAGTATTTGATTGTGCAATAGCCCACGAGAATCCTCTTGTGAGGGAAGCCACTGATTACAATATAGACGACCCCTCGCGTTTTAAACGTCCCAGGCGCTCTCTGGAGTGATGGGCTATTTATTAATCCATACAGGGTAGTGGAAGCTGCATCCTCTATAGAAACTAATATTTTTCAAAACTTCCAGATCAAAATTTATTTCTTGGCTATTTTTGAGAATCATCACCATGGCAATGACTGAAGATTCTTCTCTAGTCCTTGTCCAATCAAAATTCAAATTTCGTGAATGGCTGTAGCCCACTTATTTTTATGTTGAAAGAGTAAGAGCCTTCGGGTAACACTCGAATATAATAGTGATAGTAGACCCTGAAACCTATGTGGTATGTTTGGAATAAAAAATAATCAAACTGAATATATTCACAGTAATCGTGGTGTTGAAGTTAAAGGTCAAGTATTCACGAGCTATTTTGATGACTGAGCTAGAGAAGTGTGAATATAATTGTCAAAACTGAAATAAAATCAACCTTATGTATGGCGTGGATAATGTTCTGGTCATGTGGGAGCTGATTTCTAATGTTCATGTTTCCGCTCCTGTACCAAGAGTGAAGTTCGACGGAATTTCCATTGATTCCCATGACATAAACCTATGTGGTATGTTTGGAATAGAAAATAATCAATCTGAATATATTTACAGTATTCGTGGTGTTGAAGTTGGAGGACAAGTATTCTAAAGCTATTTTGGTTAATTGTCGGTTATGCATAGTAGCAGTTAGTTCAGCAGAGTATTTCGAAGTTACTGGATTTCGCTCCAGAAATGTCTTCTATTACGGACTATTTTGAAAGAAAAGAATCTCATGTGTATTGATTTCAACCTCGTGTCCTTCGAATGATCGTTTTTGCAAATCTACAAGATCTGCTTCAAACAGAGCCCAAGTAGAAATTCTGTATTTTATTGTTAAGGAGCTTTTCCTTCTTTTTTTGACCTCCGCAGAGGGTATTGTATTCCTTTTTACATTCTACAATATAGCTTGGTATTTTTTACCAGTGGAATGAGAATGTTATCTTCAGCTTCATTGAAATTGTGCTCATTTTTTTCTATCATATATCATATACTTGGTTTTTTTTTCGAAAAATTTTTCTGTTTACTTTTGACAACTACGAACTCTTAGGTTAAGTTTGATTCAATGTTGATGTTTCCGAATGATGGTACAAGCGGTGAAATGTGTCGCCAACATATGATAACAATGGATTAAGGAATCCAGGATTAGTTTTTCTTTGAAAAATGCATAACGTTCTAATCCATAGTTAATCAACAATCCGAGTTAAGATAATCAACGGTTTAAACTCGCATTGAATAACCGGTCCTTAGAATACTGCCTGGTTAGCGCAGCTTCACCAGCAGTATCCGAGTTTGTATAATCAACGGTTTAAACTCGCATTGAACAACTGGCACTTAGAATACTGCCTGGTTGGTGCAGCTTCACCAGCAGTATCCATGAGAATGGATATTTGGTGAGAACTGTCATCACATATTCGTAACTGAGGCCAGAAAGTTATGCCACGCATCTGGAAAGATTAATTGAGGAGTCATTATTGAACCTATTTCTCATTTTATAATTTAGGTGATTTCAAATTATTATATTACTGTGGAGTGTAGTTATTTCCGATATATTTTTCCCCGACTTTACCGCGCATCTCTACTTTTATTTATTTCTTAGGTGGACTTTTTATAGAGGTCGTTTGTTTCCACCCCTGCAATTGCTGGAAAATCCAGTCTCTATCGAATGTTCCTTGTAAACAGGTCGTTCGTAAAATGAATAAATAACTAGAGGATTTATTGTTTTCTTGTTCATATTAACATTTGAACCCCCAGAAAAAGCAGATATTCAACTCTACATACACCTATTGTCTGGGTAGTAGTAGAGATCAGTCCTGAGGAATAAGACATTCATTATGGTTAATGAAATGAGCTCTCTGTTATATGTCATACATGCAGTTGAATGCAATTCATGGCATAGATAAGTCACTGACGTCAGCGTTAGAGTTAAGGGTTAAGTTATCCGAAGTCATTGTTTAAATCAATTTCTAATTAATTACAGTTGCAATAACAGTTAGTTGTTTTCCAGTTGTTCAGTGTTTAGAAGTGATTTGGACTCGCTTCAGAAATTGCTTCTATTTCGGAGTATTTTGAAGGAAAAGATATTTTCATAACTGGTGGAAGTGGGTTCATTGGCAAAGTTCTAATTGAAAAAATCCTGAGATCAGGTCCCGCAGTTGGTAAAATATACTTTCTCTTAAGAGAAAAAAGGGGAAAAAGTATTGAAGAAAGACTGGCTGTCATAAAAAATATGGCGGTGGGTGATGAATACATTGTAAAAATATATCTTGAATCAGTTTCTTCAGATTTTCGATACTCTCAGAAAATCTGACCCAAGCGTCTTGAATAAGATCATACCTATAAATGGAAATGTGACCGAACTGCAATTGGGTGAGTATATTTCTCAAGTGAAAATCTCATCGAGTGTGAATGTTACTCGAACTTAAGTCAAAAACCATAATTGGCTACAACAAAAATATTACACAAAAAATGCAAAAAAATGTATATGTATAATATTTGATACACTGACAAAACTAAACACCGAGTGCAAAGTTTATTACCCACGAAAGAATGATGCATGTTATATTCTTCACATCAGCTTGCATTATGAAATTTCTAAATGTTCATATTTTTCTCCTTGATTTTCGCTTCTTTTTCTGTTCTGTTTTCCTCCAAATATTTTACTCTTTGTTCCATTTCTCGATATGAGAAGGCTTCGAATGATCCGAAGGGATGTTTTTTTCGTTTTATCATTCACGGTGACTCCATTTCGAAATGTCTCATAATCAGATTTTCATGTTCATCTTCTGATTCCTCGGCATCTGATGGAACCACTAGTTTCAGCACCAACGAGAATATATATATAAAAACCAGTTATATATTTTAAAAAGAAATAACCCACAAAAAGAATAATTATTTAATAGCTATTAGTTTCAAGAGATTGTTTTTACATAATTTTAGATTCCTCTATTTCCTTTATCAAGTTCTTTTCCTTTATAATATGAGTAGATGAAAATGTCCAAATACTATAACACAATCAATTTCATACACTGTCATAATGATTACAACCCATAATTGTTCAAAAGACAACAAAAAGTCTAGATTTACAAAATCATCCTGAATAAAATGTGATCCACAAAATTATAAGCTTGAAACATACAGTATATGAAATTGTATCTGACTAAAAGTAGCCAATGGAAGAACAGCAAACTTCTCGATGACAATAGCCAATGAGGAAACAGTATGGTCAAATGTAAGATTTGAAATTGTGAGAAAATAAGAACGAGAAAGTGTCAGAGACAATTATCACTGAAATTGTATATAGTTTATAAGAAAGTAAAAATAGTTGTATTTATAAGTTTTGACAAATAACCCCAGACAATGAAAATGTGACAATATAGTGCGCGAATTCAAAAATTCAAATCGAAAGGAATGAGGAAAAATGGTATCTAAGTAACAGAAAAATAAAGCCACGAGGAGACCGAAAATAATTTGAAAACGAATGCCACGTTTTATTTTGGAAGAAAGAAAAATTCATTAATTCCAACATAATGAGCAGAAAACCAACATCACCTTATTTGTACACCATATACTAGTATTCCAAAGCTGATCTCTGAATTTGTATGGTTCCTTCTATTTGGTATTGGACTTCCTGATAGCATTGGAGTGAAAGGGAATCCAAATCCTGGTGTGTATTGAACAGCGACAGTTCCAGACAGGTATAAACTTTCCTAGTGCACATCACGAACTGAACAATTTCACTAATAACTCATATTCCATCAGAAGAACTTTATTTCATTTGATTTCGAACTATTAAAGAAATTTTCACTTTCAAGGTGAAAGTGAGGTTGTGTATATTTTACCCATGAACTTTTCCCATGATTATCCATGAATATTTGTAGATTCACCTTAGAATAAGTTATTTTCTAACTAGTAGAAAATTATTGAATATAAATTTCTTTATTTACAGTTATTGAATCTACTTCAACTCATACTATTTTTCTACTTTCAGAAAACTACCTATGCTGGATTTCAAGAAAAACAAGTTCTTCAACGATAATTTATTTTATTAATATAAAGTTTTATATTCGTGAACATTTTCAATATTGAAAATTCCTCTCAACTGCCTTGTCTGAGGATGTATTAACCTATAGCTACTTATAGCATTCTCATTATCAACCACATAGGGTCCTTCAAATGGCATTAAAAGTTTTGCACAAATACCTAATCTTTTATTTGGTATTCTTAATGCTTTTATAATGACTAATTCTCCCTTCTTAAACTTTGTCTTTGTAGTTCCTCTTTTATTTCCCTTTTTTATATATTTATCAGCATTTCTTTTAATTCTTATATTTATTTTATTATTTATTTCTTGCATATCTCTTTCATTCATAATCCATTCTCTCTCAGGCATTCTTCCTGTCATAATGTATATAGGGCATTCTTTCGTAATAGTGCTAAGTACTTCATTGAAATATTTTTCTATCATCTCTAAGTTTTTATCCCATGTTTTATGATTTTGCTGCGATGTCAATCTCAAATATTTTATTACCTCCTGTATATATCTTTCTGTTGGGTTTGATGCTGGATGTCTAATACTAGTAAAATATTCCCACACTCTGTGAAAAATTTTATTTGTAGTAAAATATGTAGCATTGTCTAAAATAATTTGTTCAGGTTTACCTACTTCTACTATGAATTTTGTTAAAAGATTTTTAACAGTTTTAAAATAAGTCCTTTTTGTAGAGTATATTTTAATGAATTTTGAAAAATGATCCACTATTACAAATATATGTTCATTATTGTTGTAGTTGGTATCAAATTACTAAAAAATCTATTGATATTATTTGTGAAGGTTTTGTTGTGATAACACTCTTTGTTTCATCTTTATTAATTTTATTTTTATGTTCACTTAATTCCAAATCTTGTGAACTCATATAGTTTTCTCTAAATATTAACCAAACTTTTCTAATCCCTATATGTATGTATTTCTGATGTATATATGTAATCACCTGTTCTGCCAATTCCTTTGTGTAACGTATAGTTCTTCACCATTTACTATTTTTATGATTATACCATTTTTGTTTATTGTTCCTCTTTTTTCTTGATTTGTTGATTTGTACTGATCTTGCCTAATTTGATTGTCAGAAAACAAACCTATATTATTTTTAAAAACATTCATCCCTATTTTTACCTGTCTGGGAGTATATGTTTTTCCCATCTCCATTCTCGTTAAAGTGTCTGTGATGAAATTTTGTTTTCCTGGTATATGCCCAATTTCAAATTTATATTCTTGCAGTAATAATGCCCTTCTATGTACCCTATCACTTGCATATTTGCATAAGTGCTTCATGATCAGTTTCAATATAAAATTATGCCCCTAGTTGATAAAATCTTAATTTAGTTATACAAAATATAATACTTGCTCGTTCTAATTCTGTAACAGTATAATTTCTCTCATGTTTTTTAGTAATTCTAGAAACAAAAGATTTTGGAACTTCTTTTTCATTTTGTATCTGTATCGAAACTGCTGCAAATCTTGACATAGATGCATCAGTTCTCAATACAAAAGGTTCATCATAATTTGGATGAAATATTTTTAAATTTTGAATAAATATGTCCCTTAATTCAGAAAATGTTTTTTTCGGTTCGTCTCCCCATTTCCACTTAACATTCTTTTTTTCTGTTTGTTCTGAATTTTTTCTGACTTTTCATTCATCCTACTTTCCATACCTGCCATATTTTTATTCAAATCTTTTATTTCATCTTTCATGAAATCCATGAATTTTTTAAGCTGACTCTCCTCTTGCATACTCTCACTTTTTATTCCTCTCTCTCTCTCACATTACCACTCTCTCCTTGTTCCTGATCACCTCTCTCTCTACCTTCTGCACCTTCTTCTAAACCAACTTTCTTACCATCTCTTAAATCCATTTTTATATTCACCAATATTTAGCCTTACACGTTAAATACCAATTGCTAATGTTCACCCAGTGTTACGATGAATATTAAGAAATGATATTTTTCCTTTACTCTGCCACTACGTTGCGGTGAATATCAAGAAATAATATATTTCCCTTACTTGCCCCTACGTTGTGGCGCCATTTGTATATTATGATGAATTAACAAATGATTTTGTTATTATTTCGCCCCACGTTTTGGGTGCCAATTGTTATGTAATGAGAATTTGCAAATATATATTGTTGTTGTTATAAAATGAAGATTGCTAATAATTGTCGCTCTTCTTTGTGAGCCAAATTGTTATGATATAGATAAGTATTTTCGCCATGTATAATATTTTGTATGTAATAATGTAATAATAATTGCTAGCTAACGTCACTGTTCTCTCGTCACGTTGTTGCCAATTGTTATCGCTTTCCTTACAGCAATTTAAGCTCAGTTGGTACGCCTCTTGTCTCAGATAGCCGGTTCAGGCAATTGAGCCACTAGCCACTGCTCGATGTCAATTTCTATTCAGTGTTTATAAATATGATTGCTGATAATCGTGGAAAATAAGCAACAAAGTATCAAAAAGCAATTATTTCCTTTATTCAGGAAAAACTTAAATTTACCTGGCCTACGATCGATAACTTATTCTGAGGTGAATCTACAAATATTCATGGATAATCATGAGAAAAGTTCATGGGTAAAATATACACAACCTCACTTTTACCTTGAAAGTGAAAATTTCTTTAATAGTCCGAAATCAAATGAAATAAAGTTTTTCTGATGGAATATGAGTATGAGGAAAGTTTATACCTGTCTGGAACTGTCGCTGTTCAATACACACCAGGATTTGGATTCCCTTTCACTCCAATGCTATCAGGAACTCCAATACCAAATAGAAGGAACCATACAAATTCAGAGATCAGCTTTGGAATACTAGTATATGGTGTACAAATAAGGTAATGTTGGTTTTCTGCTTATTATGTTGGAATTATTGAATTTTTCTTCCTTCCAAAATAAAACGTGGCATTCGTTTTCAAATTATCTTCGGTCTCCTGAAAAAATAAAATTTAAGAATGTTGTTATGTTATGAAAAACTAGTTATATAATTTAAAAAGAAATAACCCACAAAAAGTATAATTATTTGATAGCTATTAGTTTCGAGAGATTGTTTTTACATAATTTAAGAAGTTATATTTCCTTTATCAAGCCTTTGTATAATATGAGTAGATAAAAATGTCCAAATACTATAACACAATCAATTTCATACACTGTCATAATGATTACAACCCATAATTGTTCAAAAGACAACAAAAAGTCTAGATTCACAAAATCATCCTGAATAAAATGTAATCCACAAAATTAAAAGCTTGAAACATACAGTATATGAAATTGTATCTAACTAAAGTGGCCAATGGGAGAACAGCAAACTTCTTGATGACAATATCCAATGAGGAAACAGTATGGTCAAATGTAAGATTTGAAATTGTGAGAAAATAAGAACGAGAAAGTGTCAGAGACAATCATCACTGAAATTGTATATAGTTCATAAGAAAGTAAAAATGGTTGTATTTATAAGTTTTGACAAATAACCCGAACAGTGAAAATGTGACAATATAGTGCGCGAATTCAAAAATTCAAATCGAAAGGAATGAGGAAAAATGGTATCCAAGTAACAGAAAAACGAAGCCACGAGGAGACCCAAAATAATTTGAAAACGAATGCCACGTTTTATTTTGGAAGAAAGAAAAATTCATTAATTTCAACATAATAAGCAGAAAACCAACATTACCTTATTTGTACACCATATACAAGTATTCCAAAGCTGATCTCTGAATTTGTATGGTTCTTTCTATTTGGAATTGGAGTTCCTGATAGCATTGGAGTGAAAGGGAATCCAAATCCTGGTATGTATTGAACAGCGACAGTTCCAGACAGGTATAAACTTTCCTAGTGCACATCACGAACTGAACAACTTCACTAATAACTCATATTCCATCAGAAGAACTTTATTCCATTTGATTTCGAACTATTAAAGAAATTTTCACTTTCAAGGTAAAAGTGAGGTTGTGTATATTTTACCCATGTACGGGCTATCGGCTACTACTCCACACCAGATATTTATAGTGTCATGTGGATTCTTCCGCATATACATGTGCGTTTCGCTGATTGAAAATACCTTTTCTGGTAAATGTTGTTCAATCCTTGATCAATATTTTGTTAATGAATCTAGCATCATTTTACTGTTTCTCGATAACCCAATTACAGAAATCTAATATTTTTCGGTGATCATCAGCACGAAGATCTTGCACTTTGACCGAATGGAATGGATCAAGTTGCTGTTCCTTGCATATTCTGTGAACACATGATTTGAATAAATTTTCCGCTAAACCAATTCTTCGAACGCTCATTGAGGGATCTTGATATATATTTTCGGAATCCCTTTTTCCTGTCCGTACATTCCTGGCTGACCTTGGTCTTTCTGTCGATCTCATATTGATCACGGAATACCCATTCTCACTCAACCTCCGATGTAAGGAACTGAATATCCTTTTCCTAGGATATAATTCTTGATATCTTCTCAAGGAAGCTCTTGAATTTCTAAAACACATACCATGAACAAAATGCATATGTAAAAGCTCACTAAAGGAAAATTTTTGCATTCTGGAACAAGTTCTTTATTACATTTTTTCCATCTTCGATGACAAGTAGGTACCTACTTGATCCAAATCAGTTTTCATATATCACTGCAATGACAAATGACAACTTGATTACCGAAAATAGTCATCTGAATGAACTCATTGCGGATAGGAGTGCATTGCAAAATTGAATTGAAGTAAATAATGGTGTAAACAAGTTCAATTTTCTACTTCACTTGGATATCATTTTGGAATATTTTTCCGAATATCAAATGGTTTTGTTATGCTTTCATCTTTTCAATCGAGTCTTTCCAATAATCACTTAAAGATTAAGTTCGATAAAATCTTCTTATTACACATTTCTATAGGAGAAATGTTTACATTATTCAAATATTTAAGTGAATGAGTTGGAAAAAATGCAACTCATAGGTGCATTTCTGTTCTGTTCTGAAATAATTGGATGGGAATTCAATGCACAATCTGTTTTATAAATGATAATAAAATACAATAAATATTTGTTAAATGGTTATACACATTTTACTAAAAACGTATGAGTCTCGTGGGATGTGAGGTGGAAAAAAAATTATAGCACTCTTCTGCACGTCATTGTGACAACTGATTTCGTCTCAAAACTCATAGGTGCATTTCTGTTCTGTTCTGTTCTGAAATAATTGGATAGGAATTCAATGCACAATCTGTTTTATAAATGATAATAAAATACAATGAATATTTGTTAAATGGTTATACATATTTTACTAAAAACGTATGAGTCTCGTGGGATGTGAGGTGGAAAAAAAATTATAGCACTCTTCTGCACGTCATTGTGACAACTGATTTCGTCTCAAAAACTTTTTTCTAAATTACGACTGGAACGAGCAGCTCTCTAAATTATTAGTTGATCAAGGAATTTCTGTTTTCTATAAAATTGTATAGGAAGGTACCAGTCTGCATGTCCCTAATGTTACCATGAAAAATAAAAAATAAATCCTGTATACTTTTCTGCCGATACAATAACAATCCATGTACTCTGGTACCTTCCCAGATGCCTGGAAAACTGCTCTTTTAGTTCCAATACAACACGAATTTGGGAAAAAATTCTCCAATCACCAGAATGTATTACTCTTTTGACAAATATTGTAATATTCTAGATATATTCTCCATGACTTTAAATTTTTCCAAAATAACTGTAAGACATATTTTCAATTCATGATGTTATAATGATTACAATTTAGATTTTTCCTGTACCTCTTAGACTACCGAAATATGTATTGTTTTTATTTTCATTAGTGGATGCTTGTATGGGTTTCACCTGTTTGTATCCCAAGTGTTGAAATCCAATGGTAAAACCGGTGTTTTATGTTCTGTGTAAAATAAGAATTGTTCTTGGGATATTTGGCAACCCTGAAAAGTAGGTGTGTCGGATGTCCTCTGTCAGTTTGTATGTAGAATAAAAATGGTTGTCATCATAAAAGAAAATAAAAATAATTTTTTCCAGAGAGTATTAAATTAAACAAAACCAAACAGGTTATGGGCCCAGGCAAGTTCTGATAATCTTCTGCGGGTAAATATATAAAATAACTGGAAAAATGAACCAAATAACGTTCAATCATTGAAACTTGATGGGGAAAATTGGATTATATGGAGATTCCAAACATCAGTGATACTTAAAGGACGAGGACTATATGAATTTGTGAATGGTGATAATCCAAAACCAACACAAGCAGACGAAGTGTCCAAATGGCTGAAAGGAGATGCAAAAGCTCAAGAACTCCTAGTTACCAGGATGGAACAAGGACCACTAACTCACCTATTATCCTGTGAAACTGCAAAGGATATGTGGAGTAAACTAAAATCCATTTACGATAAAGAGTCTGTGGTGAGTGTGCACTTGTTGCAACAAAAATTCTTCACAATGAGCTTTGGAGATGAAAATATGTCAACATATATATCCCAACTAGAGGAAATAAAAAATAAATTAAAACAAGCAGGAGAAGAACTGTCTGAAAAAATCGTGATGACAAAAATACTTATGTCCTTACCAGAAAGATACAAACACTTCAGGTCTGCATGGGAGTATGTACCTATTGAAAAGCAAACTCTAGATGAGCTGACCTCGAGACTACTTATAGAAGAAGAAAGAGTCAAGTCGTATGAAGGGGCCACTGCATTTGCAGGCTCAAGCACCAAAAAGAAAACTCCTAAAAAATGAGGTGGAAAAATAAAATGTTTTGTATGTCAAAAAATTGGACATTATGGTAAAAATTGCTATAAAAGGAAAGAATCTCCGAAAACAGGAATAAACAAATGCACAAATTGCAAGAAGTCAGGACATTTAGTAGCTGATTGCTGGTTTCTTAAAAAGGAGAAAAACAAAACAGATGAGTCATCTGATATAAATGCATTTGTGGGAGCATCTATAAAGTTACTCTCAGATGATTGGTGCATGGATACCGGCGCCAGTGAACATATGTGCTGGGATAAGAGACTGTTTGAAACACTCACTGAAAGTCAAATGGAAAGAAAAGTAAAAATTGGGGACGGAAATATGCTGGATGTTGCTGGTATAGGAAATGTTATATTATGGGCGTCCAATGGACAACAATATATCAAAACTATTCCTTCCAAAGTAGTATATGTACCAAACCTGAAGTTCAATCTGTTCTCAGTAGGATGTGCTCTAGATGAGGGATATTCCATGACATCAGATAGTGAAAAATGTGAGCTGTTGGATGAAAATGGCCGAGTACGGGCAATAGCTAAAAGAAACAATAAATCATATAAGATGGACTTCGTGAAATTAGAAAAAGAAATACACTCAAGGATAACTCAATCATGCTTTGTAGAATATACCAAGCATGAGGTAAAAAACAGCACTGATGATGATATTGGTGTGTCAGACTGTCATTCAGTACAAACTGTTGAAAATATGAGTGTATGACATAATCATCTTGTCCATCAAAATGTTAAACATATAAAAAAGGTGCTAACAAGGAATAATATAAAATACAATGATGATACTAGCAGTATCATATGTGAAAAATGTTTGGCAGGAAAACAATACAGAATTCCATATTCAAACAGTGCGTCACGAGCAAGTGAAACACTGGAATTGGTCCATGCTGACGTGTGTGGTCCTATGGAAACCACATCACTAGGTGGTGCACGATATTTCTTATCACTAAAAGATGATTTTTCCTCATACCGCTATGTGTTCTTCATGAAACACAAATCTGAAGTGAAAACAAACATAGAAAAATTCATCGCTTTGGCTGAGAGAGAGACAAATAACAAACTAAAAGTCATAAGAACAGATATAATGGCTTAGAGTTTGTAAACCATGAGATGAAAGAACTAATGGAAAATCAAGGAATCCGCCATCAAAGGTCTGTAGTATATACTCCGCAACAAACTTGAACAATTTCAAAATATTTGGAACAAGAGTATCAGTCTACGTTCCTAAAGGAACCCGAAAAAAATGGGACTCAAGAAGTAAGGAAGGAATATTTTTAGGCTACAGTGAAGAAGTTAAGGGATACAGAGTATTTTTTCCAGATGAAAATGAAGTAGAATGTCACAGAGATATAATATTCCTACCAGAAAGAAACCATAAGCCCATAGAAAATAACGGATCGAATCTAATATACAATGATACTTCAGAAGGCGCTTCTTTGCAAGGAAATGAAAGTAGCCATGAAAGTCTAGTTGAAGACCAGGTCAGTTCGGATGCTGATGTAGAAAGTCAACATGAAGGTGAGTCATCTGAGGAAGAAACAGATATAAGGTATAACTTGAGAAAAAATAGACATAGACCTGTCAGACTAAATGATTATGAAACAAGTTTTTTAACAATCTGCGAAGACGAATAACCTAAAACCTTTGAAGAAGCTATGCATACCAACGAAGAAACTCAGTGGAAAGAAGCCATAGAAGCAGAAATAAGTGCTCTACAGGAAAATGATACGTGGGTGTGTGGAGAAGATGAAACAGGTGAAAATAAAGTCATTGAGTGTAAGTGGGTGTTTAAACGTAAGAAAGATGAAAATGGTAGAGTTGTATCGTACAAAGCAAGAGGGGTTTTCAACAGACAAACTTGTATTATTCAGATGTTTATAGTCCTGTAGCCAAGTTGCCCTCTGTAAGAGTTTTCTTAGCATTGTGTAATAACCTCAAAATCCCTATATATCAATTAGATGTATGCAGTGCCTTCCTAAATGGGCATATTGATGGTGATGTCTTCATTTCATTACCAAAAGGGTTCACAGAAGAGGAGGGAACTATATGCAAGCTGAGAAAATCATTATATGGGTTGAAAAGTTCCCCAAGAAACTGGAATGAAAAGTTTCATGAAGTTATGTTATCACTATCGTTCACAAGATCAGAGTATGAATACTGTTTATATGTGAAAATAACTGAAAATAGTAAATTGTATATTCTACTTCATGTTGACGATGTGTTGTTGGCTGGTACTGATGAAAACGATGTTGAAAACGTGAAATTTATTCTAAGTGAACATTTTAAAATGAAAAACTTGGGAATGGTAAAACATTTCTTAGGAATGGTTATTTCACAGAATCCTTCAGAAGACCAAATAAGTATGAATCAAACTAGCTATCTCAAGAAAATTTTAACAAAATTTGATATGCAAGAGTGCAAGCCAACAGCAACACCAATGGACTTGAATTTCAAACATGATATCCATAAAAGAGAAAAGTCAGAAAATTCAGAAATTGAAAGTAAATGTAGAATGGCAATAGGATCTTTAATGTATGCAATGGTGCGTTCACGACCTGATCTGTGTATATCAATAAGCATTTTAAGTAGATACCAGTCATGTGCTAGTCAAGATCTTTGGCGAGCATATATCCAAGGAACACTACAATTGAGTCTTGTATTTAATAGGCCTGATAAAAACACCTATTGTATAGAAGGATTTGCAGATTCTGATTGGGCTGGTGACGGGGTCGATAGAAGATCAACCACAGGATATATTTTCAGAGTTTTTGGTTGTACCATATCTTGGGTATCTAGAAAACAACCTACAGTGGCCCTGTCATCTACCGAGGCAGAATATGTAGTACTTAGTTTAGCAGTCAGAGAAGCATGCTGGCTCAGATATTTAATAAAAGATTCAAAGATTCATGACAATTTTATTTGTGTTAAGTTGTTTGAAGACAATCAGTCTATTATAAGAGTGTGTAAAAATCCAGAGTTCCATAAGCGGCTCAATCATGTAGATATAAAATTTCATTTTATACGAGATAATATTAAGAAAAACATTGTCTGCATTGAATATGTTAGCACTGATGATCAAATTGCTGATATATTTACTAAGCCACTGAGGGCTGCAGTTTTCAAAAAACATTGCATGAGCCTAGGGCTCGAGTATTGTCAAGAATTTTCGTTTTGACTGAATTTACCATTGAGGGGGCGTGTTGAAATTCAAAGGTTAATCCGGTGTTTTTTGTTCTGTGTAAAATAAGTTTTGTTCTTGGGATATTTGGCAACCCTGAAAAGTAGGTGTGTCGGATGTCCTCTGTCAGTTTGTATGTAGAATAAAAATGGTTGTTTTTGTAAAGTCATCATAAAAGAGAAAATAAAAATAAGTTTTTCCAGAGAGTATTCAATTAAACAAAACCAAACACCAAGCTTGAAATAAATAAAAAGTTTTTTTTCAAAACTCTAAAACATACGAGAAAAATGCCTTTCAATTTTCCAGTTTCAAAACCTTGTACCTCTGGAAGGAAGTTGCTTCGTGAAAAAATGCATGTGAAAGTGTCATTGATTTTTTTTGGAATCAATTTTCATTTAAACCAGTAATCAGGATTGCAAAATTCACTCCAGCAAAAATTTTTATTTCATAACTAGTATGTTTGTATTCATCAAAGCACAATTATCTTGAAAACGGTTGGTTTTTCCGGATCCAAACTAGTACACATTTTTTATTCAAAATTGAATGAGGAATGCGAAAAATCACCACTTACCACTTGATAATAAGCGAGGCAATCTTTATATTCCATATTTCATTCTGTATGACAAAAGGGCTCACATCGGGTAACCTATTTTGTTAATCAACAAAATTGTCTGGTCGTTCACTACACACTTGATTTCATGAAAATAATCAAGTGAAATCATATCGAGAGAACAAGGTAGCCAATCAATACTCCCAGGTATTGTTATCCACTTTGATTGAATACGTGAAAAATGTGGTGGGGATCCACCAACCGAAACCTGTCGATATCATTTGAATAATCAACGCCGTAAAAAAGTATTTCGATGTCGCTATAAACATCACTGTTAACTTAGCCCTCAGAATAATAAGAGCCAATAATTCCATCAATACCGATACCAGTCCAAATGATACCTCATTGAGGAAATTGTGTGTGTGCCTTCATGATCCAATATTTGTTAAAGCTGTCACAGAGCCCCCATTGGACATCTCGACCCAAATCAGTGTTTCCATGAGGTATACAATAAAAAAACTGGTGTTTTCAGGTGGAACATGTATGTATACTGAGTACAGGAGTTGAGGTGCATCAAAGTCATTGTCGAGAGTTTCGATCATGGACACCAAATCTGTGATAACCCTTCGTTTCTCTGATGAGAGAATACCAAATGTTATTCTTGCTGAATTTGAGTCTTTCACGTTGTTAACCACATTTAATCTCCAGTTCAGAAATCTGATCAATTTTTTTTGGTTTCTCTCAAGTCTTATTTCGTAGAGGTTATAAAGTGAAATACAAATGACGCAAAACTCAACTGGCTGGGTACATATGCAAAACAAAGGGATTTTATAGACTTTTGTGAGTGGAAGTTTCTACATGTTCTATTAGAAGCCCAACATTTCAAACTATGGTTAAGCGGCAATATAGTTATAGCTACCGTTTGCTTGTAGCAAATAGATGTATAATATAAAAATATACATATATATATATATGTAGAAACGAAAAATCAAATCATCCACCAGGTATACAAAAAAAAATATTAAAAGTTTCCTAGTTTGACCACCCGAACTGCAGTATTGAACCACTACAAGCAAATCGTGGAAAATCATGGACACCTTTAGCTAAATAACTCAATTTTTTTCAGTTTGGTGTCACACGCACTGAATCTCCTCCATAAATCGCTCTCAGAGATGTTACTCCATCAACAGCTGAAAAATTAAAAACATCGTGAGAGTGGAAGCTTTTGGGATTTGAACTAACCCTGCTGCGCATTCGAATTCTGAAAATTGCACTGGATGAAATTCCAGAAACTCTTCACGGATGATGCAAACATTCTTCCAGAACTTTCCTATCATCACTGACGAATAACCCTCAGACTTTTCGTGAGGAACCAGGATTCCAGCCTCAGTTCGTAGTAGTATCATAGGTGTTTTGTTGGAGAATTCCTTGACCCACACAAAGAACAAACTGTAGTTGAAAAGATGGACAATATGAACCAGGTTCATTACTCCAGGGATGATCATTATGGAAGTGAAGCATATATCTCTATCAAGTACAAATTTTGTGTGGAAACCTGGATTCAAACCAGGGCCCGTTAGATTTTCAATTTACCGCCCAATCCAGTGGCTTATTTTGACCTCATAACCATGGCGGATGTGGGTAGACTATGATGGCCGTAATTATGACAACTATTGGCTGGCGTTATAGTCATTTTCCAAGATGATTGGCCTTTATTTTCCTAACGGCCATTGGCTGGTGGCTATGAGTAGCCATTGATGGGTGTAATTATGACGGCAATTACCGCTATTTTTGGTGGTTCCAATGAGACTCAGAAAAGAGGCTGAGCTATACTGCGGTAGTGGGCTAGTTCAGCTGATCTCCAAGATCCAAAATTAACTTGGTCAAATCAAATGAAGCAAGTCTGTACAAAACTAAGTATCTTCCAATTACTTTTCTGAAAACTTACCCTGAACAACACCACTCATTGAATGTGTATCATGCTTCTATGCCTTCCACACAAAATATTGATAAAACTCTTATTTGGTTTCAAATATCAAGAAAGTTCTTGGGAAACTCTGAGAAAATAGATTCCCAACTTGAACAGGAATTGATGTACAGAAACTCCTCTTATACAGGGTGGGGCACCCCATACGACACGGTCCCTGTAAACCAAACCATTGATTTTTTCGGGAATTTCTCTCCATTTTATTGCATGTATATTGATTAAGGCTGCAAAAGGAAATTATTTTGGAGTCTATAGGGTGTCTCAAAAGAGTGTGACATATCAAAGTTGTGTTTTTTTTATGAAACACCCTGTATTTCGTTACACTTTTGAATAGCTCAGGAAAAAATAATATGATTTCATTTGTGGTACTATGTAACCGTTCTCGAGTTATTGATTTTTTTATGAAAATACTAGGTACAATTGTAAACCAAATAACATCGAAATGTAGAGAAATCATCCCTTCGAATTGTGACCAAGTATAAGAGAGGTTTTGGGCTATTGATTTCGATAAAACCCGTTTCTCAATATTATACAGAATGTTCAAAAATCATTGTCACTTTTTTATAATTTCGGACAAAGATAACTTCGTTATTTAAAAAAAAAACACCCAGTATTTCTTTGGTTTGAACAATAAAAAATTCAATTTCCTTTCATCCATATTGAGGTCCCCTATACCCTAGTTTTACAGATATTGGCTTTTTCAAATAGTAGTTCTTATTTCAATGCATTCTTTGAATCAAGATAGCTTTGAAACGACATTTATTCAACTTGTTGAAATAATTCTTATTGACAGTTATTGTGTTTTGCGTTATTGAAAATATTCACTGACTTATTAGCGTCGAAAATGGAAACTTATCCCATTCAAGAGCGGATAGTTATGATTCTAGCGATTGGTGAGTGTTTAGAGAATTTCCTTTTGGCGTCGAGGGGGTATGTCCGAAAATATCCAGACTGGAATCATCCAAACAAGTTGTTTTTCAAACGATTGCAACATCAGTTCCGTAGGACTGGTAGTGTAGCTTATGAAAAGGCAAATAGACCAAAACCTATTATTCAAAATGAGAAAAATGATTTTCTCATTATGGGATTAATCATAGAAAATCCTCATGCGAGTCAACGTAAGATCGAGACAGATACAGGTATAAGCAGACGCAGCATTTCTATGGTAATAAAAAAATACAAATTTCATCCGTACCGTATTCAGATGCACCAGGAATTATATGAAATAGACTTCTATTGACGAATCGAGTTTTGTCTATGGGTTCTGGACAAGTTTGGTGAGGATGGAAATTTTTTGGATTCCATTTTATTTTCTGATGAATCAACTTTTCATAACAATGGCTTAGTGAACAGAAAACTTCCATTATTATAATGATGTGAATCCTCAATTTTTCCGCACTCTGGATCACCAGAATAGATGATCTGTTAATGTGTGGGGAGCAATTATAGGTACACAAGTTATAGGACCATACTTTTTTTATGGAAACTTAAATGGTCAAAAATTTTTACAATTTTAAGAGATGATCTGCCTGAGCTTCTGGGGAATGTGCCGCTATATATCAGACAACGGATGTGGTTACAATTGGATGGAGCTCCGGCATATTTCAAATTCAGTGTCAGACAGTTTTTGAATATGTGCTTTCCGAATAAATGGATTGGTAGGGGAGAACCACAAATTTGGCCGGCGAGATCACCAGATTTGACTTGCCTCGATTTTTTCCTATGGTGATACTTGAAGAATGAGGTGTACGACACTCCTCCAACCATACTGGAAAATATGAAGGAGAGAATAAGGGCTGATTTTCGAAGAGTGACGCCTTAAATGTTATTAAATGTTAAGAAGTCTTTCAGAGAGAGTGGCTCTTTGTATTCAACAGGATGGTCGTCATTTCGAGAACCTACTTTGAATTGAAAACATTTGTGTTTCATAATTTGTTGTTGTTTCAGTTCAATAATAAAAAACTGTATAGTCTGTTTAATGAACTACTGTCAGAATATGAATGTAAATGATAACTTCATTGTACTGAACAGTTCGATGAGTGAAGTATAACAACTGTCAATGATAATTCTGTGAGCAAATAAAATAAATGTCGTGTCAAAGCTATCTTGATTCGAAGAATGTATTGAAATAAGAACTACTATTTGAAAAAGCCAATATCTGAAAAACTATTTAGGTTAGGTATGGAATGAAAGATAATTGAATTTTATATTGTTCAGACCAAAGAAATACAGGGTGTTCTATTTGGAATAACAAAGTTATCTGTGTTCGAACTTATAGAAAAGTGACAATGATTTTTGAGCATTGTGTATAATATTGAGAAACAGGTTTTATCGAAATCAATAGCCCAAAACCTCTTTTATGCTTGGTCAGAATTCGAAGAGATGATTTCTATACATTTCGATGTCATTGAGTTTCCAATTGTACCTAGCACTTTCATAAAAAAACACGGGAATGGTTATAGTTAGGTACATAGTACTTCATATGCAATCATATAATTTTTTCCCGACCTATTCAAAATAGTAACGAAATACAAGGTGTTCCATTTGAAAAAACACAACTTTGATATGTCACACTTTTTTGAGCCACCCTGTGGACTCCAAAATTATTCTCTTTTGCAGCCTTGATCAGAATACATTTAATGAAATGGAGGAATCTCCGAAAAATATAATGGTTTGGTTCATAGGGACCGTGTCGTTTGGGGTGCCCCACCCTGTATATTCATAAAAATATTTATTCTTTCATGAAACGTTATTTCACGCGAAGCCATATACAAAAAATGCATATACCCAAGAAATGCATGTGATAAATTAACTGTGCTAGTAGAATAAGTGAATTGGAATTGAAAAACATACTCGTGAAAAATGCATTTAATTGTTTTTCATTATTTGGTGTAAATGAACGTATTCTCTTTCTATGGTTGTATATCCTATTTGTTTCAATTTGTTTGATTTTACAAAAATTATATATTCCTCTTACGAACCAAACATTTGTTAAATCGGCATAAAGCTAATAAATCTATCAACTTCTAAGATATCTGTGAAACTACCACTTGGGGTGAATGAATCCATATCCATCTCCCTATACTATAAGTACAGACCGGCAGTTATTTTCTCAACGCCAAATTAATTTTTCCAAATGCAATGCTCCTATAGAAAATTCAGTAGAAGATTCTCTTCTGACCTCACCTTCTAACGTTAATATGAAGTGAAATTGTGTTTCATGTCGCTTTCAGACCATTCGAGAAACACTCGAAATGGAATCCATTAACTTTTTCCTTCCTACCCACCTTTCACATGATGAGCAAATTTTGATTCGTTATCCATTTCACTGTATCATGTATAACATTTTAGTGATGAGCGAGGAAGACAGACAATTGATCATAAACAATGTTCAAATAATATTCCATTCAGCGGCCTCTGTACGTTTCGATGACAGCTTGAGATATTCCATCATACTGAATGTGAGAGGCACGAGAGAAGTTATCGACTTGGCCTCAGAAGTCAAGAATCTCTCAGTTTTTGTTCATATTTCAACAACATATTGCAACATAGACAAAAAAGTAGTCGAAGAGAAGATCTATCCACCTCATGCTGATTGGAGGAGCACCATCGAACTGGCAGAGAAATATGATAATGATATCCTGAATGCCATGGCAACTAAGTACATCAGTCCATTACCGAATACATATACGTTCGCCAAGTCTTTGTCAGAACATGTTGTGAATGATATGTGCAGAGAAAAAATATCCGCTGTTATAATAAGGCCTTCTATTGGTGAGTAACATTCTCGACCATGAATCCATAATAAGTACCGATTAGAGAACAAATAACCATAATATACCTAGAAAGTTGGGAAAACACCCCTAACTATCGTAGAGTGTATCTGTTGTTACTCTTTTTATATTCGATTTTCTAGTAAATAAATCATCATCATTATCAAATCATATATTCGATCTGAAGAATTTTGGAAATTAATATATTCGCCGATATCTCATGAAAAAACATTCATATTCAAATGACCTATGTTCAGTCGGCAGGGAAGAAAAATGGCCGCCGTAAAACATGAGACTACAGTAGCGATATCTTTTTTTCTCGTGATAGGGGGTTGATCCTGAGTTTAGCTCTGAGTTGGCCGGTGAAGGGGGAAGGGGGAGGGGGTGCGTTAGTGGCCATCTTGGAAATCGCGTTTTCTCATATCTCCTAAACGGTTTGTCGGACGCGAAAAATACGTGAATGTTCTTTCATTATTTCTGCTAATTTTTTCTGGAAAAAGTTGAAACGCATGCTTAATCTGCGAATAACTCGAGAACAATAAACAATTGATCCTACATGATAAATAGTTATATTGAAAGTTGTGAAGAGCAAAATTATTAACATATTTTTGCCTTAACTTTTTCTCTATCTCCAATGGCCAAACGAAAATTATTCACATATAATGCGACAGATGCACGGAACAGGTACTTCGACGTTGTGGGGGCTAGTGTAGCAGCTGTGGAAGACCTTGGTGTGAACCAGTCATTTTCGTACGTTCAAAATTCGCAAAATCAGCCAGACTACACAATCTCCGAACTCATCATCAATTCAAACATGGATTGGAATGAGACCCCAACTAATAGGATTAGAAACAAACAACACAGGGTCTGGAAGCGATCTCCAACACCATGCCATGCGCAGCACCTGATTTGATGAAACTGCAATGAGTTTCATTGAATATGAATGAAATGGAAAATGCGGGGCTTCATGTGGTTGTCGAAAAGCTGGACTCAAAAGTTACATTATATGTATGTGACCGAACGTGCGAAAATGTCCCACGACAAATAGACAATATTGATGATGATGATATCAGAGTTGACGACATTTCTCCAGAAGATGAAACAGAAGAAATTGTATTTGGGAGCGGAATGCTGGAGTGTGTAGAGGTATAAGATCGAAAATTAGGCCCATCAACAATAAGAAGAATAAAATGAATAATATGAAATACTAATGTATTTTCATCTATTACAATGTACATTATATAAAGAAATTTGAATGAAAATCATTGATTGAATAAGGAAATATTCAAATTGAGATACAATAACATTCATTATTCTTAAAAAAAATTATTACATGATTTTCTGAATCATTTCTATGTTATGATCAATCCTTGAAAATCAAACTTGCCACCTGATATTATTTACTAAGAACGTCACAGCCAGATAAGACAAATCAGTTTCAATAACAATCCAAAACAACGTCGTAAATTTGACACACGTCCAAAGTCGATAAACACCGAACAGTTAAAAGAAACATAAATCTTTACCCGAAAAGAGATTAAAAAAACGCGATAACGCGATCATCACTAACCAGCATCATTAATTGGGGTAAACAAACCCGAAATTCACCGGAAATAGACAACGTCTAGACTCATAATTCACCCTTGTGTGGTCATTAGTTCAGCGACCATCAGACAGCCCACCATAAATTCCTGTCATTCAGTGAAATTTTACCCATTTATAACATAGATGAGAAACCGCGGTTTATTCAAGAATATATTAGACAAACAAGGCCCTCATCAGTTTTACGAGCCACCTCTTTATCGATTTTTACCAACCAATTAACTAGAAGAAAAGCAATTGTATTACCTAAATCCCGCCCCCAGCCCCTGTGTCGAAGATCTTATAAAAGACACCGGAACCCGAAAGAGTTAAGTCAGTTCAATTCAGTAGCCCGTTCAGTAATCACTTATATTAGACGAAAAGAAATACAGTATGCCTTCACCGTGGGGCCAGTGAAAAGTGTCACGAGAATAAAATCCGTTCATGTATAAGAAACTTGATAAATTAAAACGAACATGTCATCTCAGTAAAAATGGTTCAGTGTGAAACAATCATTTCCAGGATAATTAAAGACGAATCAAATCACTCTAACGCGAAATAATTTCAATCAACGTGAAGGTATCTAAGACGAGTTTACCCTTTTTATAGAGTTTTCTTTTTACGATCAAATTTCTCTTTGTTGCTGATTTCCCCAACGCCTAGCCAATAATTCACCCTGTAACATAATCCGGTAACGACCAGTGAAAAGCAAATAAACAAAGTAATCCGCGTAATCCTGAAAAAACCCTCCGAGTGCGAACCAAGGAAGACCACTGGACAGTTCGACCCAGGTAATGACTTCCTATTATTGAAATTGATGTTTTGGTTTCCTATTAATATTATACGACGTTCTTATTAGTTATGATATGCATACATATATCTCCAATAGAAAAGACAATTTTCGAGTATTGATTAAACTATGGCCGTTGACATATAATCCAAAATACATGGTACCGAGTAGTCACAAGTAAAATTGGTCATGTTGTTGCCTATATCAAATGTTCCTTGGTTTATCTGTGTAATTTAGATACCATATAAATATATTTTAGTAAAAGGGCTTACTAAGTTGTAAAAAGGGGAATTGTTTATACGGGAATGAAAGGAAATTGCTTGTAGATATTTCATGCCCCCTAAATATTTTGTTTATTTTGTTCTGTATTAATTTTCCTGAAAACAGTATCAGATTACCATAGTCCGAAAAGCAAATCTCTTGTTATTTTTTTAGTGTATGTTTTCTTGTATGTTATTCGATGCTAATAGTTATTTTGCTTATTTCTTGAACGTATACCAACTACTCTCATTATAATTTAGTTGTGTTTGTGTTTTTAGTTATGTTCCATTTTTTTTTAGATAAATATAATTCTTATGATTATAAATGCATTTTATTGATATAGAGTTCAGCGAACGGTACATATTTCTAGATAAACAACCTATGTTCTCTGGGTAGTTATAGAGAAGTTGTTGAACGTAGCCGCTCACGTTCTGTAATTTCCGTGCGATTATTTATCCAAATAATTGCCATCTCTACCCATCAAAGTTGTAGCTTTGCGAGCAACTTTACAAACAAAGGACAAATCGATTATAGATTCTCTATAGTGGAAGCGTCCTTAGCGTCGAGGGCCAATTATAAGGAAAATTGCCCATACCCAACCAGTGGCGTTACAGTGGTTTTCACGGATGTAACAGTGGTTGAACAGGTGTAAGGTAATTCGATTCCCAGATTAATAGGCCAGCGATGTGACATCTAGCCTTCCTCCGGGCTTAAACCCCTCAGTCGTTCTTGAACATTCTTCCTCTCAATTTTTTTTTGTGAATCACTCCACAGTTCTCACAAATTCACCATGAAAATTATTCTTCATCCCTTCATCACCTTGGTTTGCCTATCTTCAATCCTCTTCTGGCTCCCGTTCATCGTGCCTCAATTTGTTATCCCTGCCAATGACCTTACATTCTACCAACAAATTCCTCCGGAAATCATCTCTTTGCTCCTCGTTCACCTTTCCACTGTTCTTGTTTCTCACCTCAGTCTCATTGTACCTGAAGCATTTCCGCGAAAAGTATTGTAAATAGGGGACAAAATTTGGGAACAATTTTCCGTTCTACAACTTTCAATTCAACTATTTCCACATAGGATCGATTGTTTTTGAGTTATTCGCGGAAAAAGCACGCGTTCGAACTTTGACCCAAAAACTCGCTGGAAATTTATTGAACAGAAAAGAGTTATCCAAACATAATGAAATAACATTCGATTACCTGAAAAAAAATCTGCTGTATTTTTCGCGTCCGACAAACCGTTTAAGGGATATATGACAAAACGTATTTCCCAAGATGGCCGCTCAAGCACACTCCCAGTGTCGCGCCAACTCAAAGTTATACTCAAGACTGACCACCCTATCATGTAGAAAAAAAATTGACACTGTATAAAAAAAAAACTGCCGGTTGGACTAAATCTTACTGTTAAATATTCGACTGTCTCTCAGTTGAGCATGACTTCATTCAGTATTGCCAGACGTCCCCCAAAGTGGTCTTGGGAAACTTCAATATTCATATTGAAGCTGAGCTCACATTTTCGATCTAACAGACGACGCCCGACCTGGAGTCGGGGCAATAGCATATGGCCTCGAACAGTTCGTCAAGTAACCCACCCGTATTCCAGATATTATTATTATCCATTACCCTCGATCTGATCCTCAGAGCATATTCTTGTATTTATTCATTCATTATCAGCTTCAGGATACAAGCAGACTGCAGTCTGCAACAATATCCAATTGTGCAACACCCTTCATTTTTGAACCCCAGATTTTACATTATATGATTCAAATTTAAGAAGGTGAAATACTTTGCCGATAGGCTGCTCAGATGGATACGGTAAGGCCGTGAGTGAGGTTCAATTAATGACTTTTCCTAGTTTATCAAATTAGGCCACTGAAAAAATTATACTCTAATTAACTTGACTAGTTCAAGAGTTGGGAGTCAGAATTGCTAAAGACAAAAGCCAAAGATCAATAAAATTAAATAAATGTCACCTAGCTTGTTTGGGAAGGCAAATAAATATGCAAGAAATCAACTTAACAAATTTATTTCAGAATGAATTGTAAATAGACTGGACAGGATATAAAAAAACAAATGTTGATAATTATACTGGAAGAGTATTGAACTTCTCTTAAAAAATTGAAGAATTACATAAAAAACAAATATTTTTGACTCTGATCAAACTCTGAACATTTACAAAATATGATTCCTCTAGTCGTTGGTGATACTGATATACCTTCGGAGATCTTCAAGGGAAAGAGATGAAGGCTGGTTTCTTCGAAGCTGGTCTCAGCAGTACTATGAGGAACTTGGTTTCAGTGGTTAAGACGAAGCTGGTCGCGGGTGGTTCTATATTTGGTTTTAGACCCCTTGACAGGCGTGAATTTGGTTGATCTCCACGGACCAGTGCTGAATTGGATGTGCTGTATGACCTCCCAGGGTACCAGTAGTCCTTCTGTCTCCGTAGATGGCTTTCCTCCGTGGTATATCATGCGAAGTAGATGATAGGAATCAAAATATGTACAAAAAGGGGAGAACGAAGGCTATCCTTTGAACCTCAAGTTTTATGATTCAAATTCTAATCTAGAGTCGAAAGATAGATGCAAATGATAGCATTCAATGAAAATCTCAGTCTATATAGAAGACTGGAAGATTACAGTGAAAGAACAAAGATAATAAATAGCAATCCAATCTGCTATTCTGGATTTAAATTTCCGAATTAATTTTAATAATTTACAGAAATTATTAACAATGAGCAAAATTCAAAACCAAACAAACAAACCTCACCAAAAACGTTCTTTCAAAATTCAGTTAGATTTTGAAATAAAATAGGCTTCGATAAGGTGTGCTTTGATAAGGTGTACCAGAAGGGTAAAAAAAATTGAATGAGTGAATGTATTCAAAAAGAAATATAAAAATTTCCTTGAAATTTTACCAGAGGAAAAATATAGTACTTCAAAGCATAAATACTCTAAAGTTGCCAGAGCAAAATATACTATTTAAAGCAAAATATTCAAATGTTGCCAGTGCAAAAATATACTATTTTAAAGCAAGTGCCAAAGGAAAATATAGCGTTATAACCAAAATACTCTAGTAAGCTACAAAAAAATAGGGTTCATGAACCAAGATAATAGTCAGAGCTAAGATAAGAAGAGAGAGACACACATCTTTCAATGAGCACATCTTTCAATGAGCACGACTCTCTTAGATGAAGATAAAGTTAAATGATTCTTTTTATAGGAGAATTTCTAAAGATAAACTGAAGAGGGAGACCTCACGTCTTTCAGTGGGCACAACTCTCTTAGATGAAGATAATTTTGAAATAGGGCGGCAATTCCCTTTGCAAATCGATCAAACAGGTAATTTTCAGAAATTTGAATGAATCTCCCTGCTCTTGGCGACAAGGTAGCAACTGGAATGAATTGATTCTGCAACGATCAAAAATCAAATAACCCCCACTGCGAATTGAATGGAGTAATGAATATAAGGAACCTATTAAACGGAAATCAAATTTATGCTTGAGGCATATATTGAATCGAGTGTTCTGAGACCAGTTAGGCCAGAGGTACAACCCTCTCCATAAGCAATTCTTTCTCAAGAGAAAAGAAAATTACTCTCATAAACATGTAGTTATGAAATAAAGAAAATTGCTTATCGGAGAGCCGTCCTATTAGTCACTGCCAAACTGTCCCAGAACAGTCGAATACCCCCTTCAATCGGAATCTTTGGAACAATCCACTGGTCGTGTGAGGTAAGTAAGAGCTAATCCACTCGAAATTACCAATTACCTAGTACCTAAAAAATGAAAAACGCGTAGGACTGATTTCCAAGAAAAAATTAGTTCCCAATACTCGGAACAAATGTTAGGTTAGCCACAACATGTGCTATAAATGCTTCGCCAAAATGGCCAAAATATTCATACTTAACCTTCAAAAATGACCATGCGGCATATCCAAGAATTCTAATATTACAACATATGAAAAGCGAAGAAAATACTAATCAACTACAACATCAATTGCAAGATAAAGAGGATAATATTACTCCACCCAAATTCCAACAGTGATACTCATTTAACTCATAGATCGTACATACCAAAATCAATCCACCCAGCACACCTGCCTATTTCGACGTTCAATTCAAGAAAGAGTTAACATCGATATCGGATCAATAGTGAGAATGTAACATACCTAGCAATACTCCTACAAATTGATACACCTCGGTTATCAATTAAGAGAGATAGGCCCCTGATATATTTCTGAAAATGCAAACATGTACAGTAAAACTGATCAATATCAGAACGAAGTGCCTTATAACATAGACACATTCTGGAGATTGGGAAATTGTGACACATGTTAGTTCTAAGACAGAATATGCAGGGTGTTTCTCAATAACAAGCTAATGAGTATGTTATTCTTGGGTGCATTTTGAGGAAAAAACTTAATATGAATATATGTTCTGAAGGTCTTAACTCTTGAATTACAGGGTGTTTAAGTTTTTATGATTACTTTGGTATGACCCAAGATATTTTCGTAAAGCGGAGCGTTTTCTGCTGTACAACATAGTTTTTTATTATTGCCAGTGGCGTTCTTACGGAATTCGCACCAAACCATTTTAAAGAGAAGAGTGATACGTCACTGCTTTTTCCATGAGTAAGAACCCCTAGAAATATTCGAACATTCTCCCTCTCAAATTCGCTCTGTAAATCACTCCACAGTTCTTCCAAATTCAGCCTTTCAATTATCCCTCATTACTTTTGCCTTTCTTCAACCCTCTTCTGGCCCCCGTCAATCGTCCCCTAATTTTTTTTTTCCCTGCCAATGATCTTCCATATTACAACAGATTCCTTCGGAAATCAACTGTTCTTGTTCCTTACCTTAGTCTCATTGTATGTAAAGAATTTTAGTTTGACCATCTACTGTGCGAAAACTTTTGAAATAGAAAAGGAAGTTTCAAACATAATTTGTTGATAATTTTTTTGCTCTACAACTTCTAACATTACAATTTCCCACGTAGGATCTATTGTTTTTGAGTAATTCGCAGAAAAAGCATGCGTTCCAACTCCGACTAAAAATTCTCAAATATTGATTCAATAGATTTTTTTTCCAAACACAATGAAAGATGGCCGCTTACTCCAATGAATATAATATGAAAAATTGATTAATAACGTTGAAGAAATATTTAATGAGCAAGTGGCTCTTGAAAATCAACTAGAATCGCCATTATGAAAACGATTTGGGAAACAATTGGCAGTAAAGTTTTAGGAATGATTCTTTGCATTATCCTAAACTGTTCCATTCGACCGATGGATCTTCCCACATGTATGCGTGCTGATGCTATTTCTCTTGTTTTTTTAACTTCATTTCATGAATTTTTTTTCCTTGATTTTGTAAATGGTGGTGTTGATACGGTGCATTCATACTCATTACATAGATCATCTATAAATATTGAACCCACGATCAGCTAATATCACCTTCATCTAGACAATAAAAAAAAATCTTCCGAAAAAAAGCAACATCCACCGGTTGGTATAATCCCAATCGAAAACTCAATTGTGTTGTGGAATTTGTCTGGAATATGTTTTTCTTCGTTGACTAACGTTTTATCGTTCCTCCATATTCCATTCGAAGCAACCAATAATAACTCTTATATTTTTGAATTCTTCAAACGCTTGAGGTAAATTTTCACTTATATCTTTCGCCGATGGGAAACGATTGAGTTGTTTAAATTTACATACATTAACTGAATCCATGTCGTTGTAATTTTTGAAATATAACTTACACTGACTGACTGAAATAATAAGAAACCACATCGTAATCTTACAAAAGTCAAGAATTATTGATTTTTCAACGATAAAACCTCAAACTGTTTCACTGTTATACGTTCTTGAAATCAAGATTGCGAAGGCCAGATCATCAAAAATGATTCAGTTGGCGGTCCCAAAAAATTGCACCCTATGTCAAAATTTTTCGGCATTAAGCCTGTATAAAACTTAAACTTTTTACCATTCTCTATACACATTTCATATTTCAGAATAAATGTACACAATTTTTTAAGAAGACTTCAAATCTCATTTTGTAATTGTTTTATGTAAATACTTTCAACTTCAATACAAGTTTGATTATCTGCATCAGCTACTGATTCATTCATCAGATCTCCACTACTTGGTTCTGGTTCAGCTACTTCAACTGTTGAAATGCTTGGTTGAATTTCTTCGGTATCATTTTGTTGATCTGGAACACAACATTTTGAATCAACATCTTAACGTTTGTTCTATTTCTGGATATACTGGTACATGAATAATCCATTTGCATTGTTCAAGGTCGTTTTTTTCTCACTGATACAATTTTTTAATACTAAAAAACGTTTTCAAAAATGATTTCCAATTATCATTCCATCATTGAGATTATCATTCAATTGATGAGACACATACTATTATTTAATAAACCCACTTGTTTAAACTCCAAAGTTGAAAACATTAAGGTGAGGTTAGGTTATTTCCCTATTTATTTCATGATTACCCACCTCACTAATCGTTGCATAAACTGTATCAGTATTTCCTTCAACTGGACCCTCACCACCAATTGAATGTTTAGAGCAAACACATGGATATTTATTCATTCTTTCTTCCGTCAATGTGAGGATTAACGTATGGTATAAAAAACAAGTTTTTCCGTGGATATCGATTACCTGAAGTACAGATCGCAAAACCACAATGTTTCGTGGTTATTTTTTTCATCTATTTTATTGTTTCAAACAATTCAACTGTATCACTCGAATAACACTATCTCAGATGGAAAAGGTTCGATGTTTGTCCCTACCACAAGTGCTATCTCTCGTGACAAATTTACCACACTAGTCTCTGGAAAAAAAACTCATTGACGAAGATCTGTGGAATAATATCATTCTAACACAATTCTTCAGAAATATTGATTTGATTCCTTTATTCTGCTAAGCAGAATATCGAGAAGATTTCGTTGAACAAGGTCTGTATTTCCAACGTCCAGCTGAAATATTATTCTTTCACAGTGACAGCTTCCATGGAAGAACCTTTTCCTGGATGGATTGATAACACAAATGGACCCATCGGATTATTGGCAGCGGGAGCAAAGGGTAAGTTGATATGTAACACTTGTTGGAAACAATATGAAGAAATCACTTCGTATATTTTTGTTTATATATCATAGTTGTTGTATGTCATATTTGAGTTGTTGATTTGAAATATAAAATCATTCAGATAAATATATTTTCCTTCGTGAAATAGTGATTCCAACAGGTTATGGGCCCAGCCCAGTAAAAATATACTTGTATCGAGGTATATAAGTGATATATCCTGCCGAAGACAGAAATGTCTGATTTCACGAAGTTTAGTTTAGTAAAACTGAATGGATCTAACTTCCAAGTATGGAAATATAAAATGGAGCTGCTTCTTACCAGAGAAGAATTATGGGACGTGATATCTGAAGAACGACCTAATCCAGTTACAGCAGAATGGAAAAAGAGGGACAGTAAAGCCAAAGCTACCATAGGACTACTGATAGAAGATAACCAGGTGGCTCACGTAAGAAATGCGACCTCAGCAAGAGAAGCCTGGAATTCACTAAAGAATTACTATGAAAAATCTACCCTGACAAGCAAAGTATCTCTCCTAAAGAAATTATGCAAGCAGAGATTACTTGAAGGTGGAAATATGGACGAACATTTAACATTGATGCTCGATTATGTTCATCAATTAACCACCATAGGAGAAAGATTGGGAGAACATTTAATTGTAGCCTTTCTGCTCAGTAGTGTACCAGATAGCTACAGTTCTTTAGTGACCGCACTAGGAAGTCGAAAGGAAGAAGACTTGACGTTAGAAGTAGTAAAAGAAAAAACTCCCACAGGAGTATAGAAGGAAAGAAGAGTGTCATCAAGAAGTAAATGGCGAAGAGAAAGTTATGAAAACTGAAAGCATCTACAAGGCAAAAGTGAAATGTTTCCATTGTAATAAAGAAGGTCATTTGAAACGTGACTGTTATTTTTATAAGAAATCAGCAATGAAGAGGAGGAACTTTAAAGCAAACAATGTTCAAGAAACCGAAGAAAAGACGGAGAATGAACATTACGAATCCCACGTATGTTTCAATACCTCTGATGGAATATTTACTCATAAAAATGCATGGTTCATGGATTCAGGTTATACTTGTCATATGACGAACAATAGAGAATTCTTCACAAAAATATATGACACTACAAAAGAAATTCAGTTAGCTGACGGAAAGAAGTTGAAGGCGGAAGGTGTTGGTAAAGGAATTTTAGAATGTCTCGTAGGGGATGGAATATTAGAAATACCAATCAAAGATGTGTTGTATGTTCCACAACTCGAAAATGGTCTAATATCTTCAAGCAAATTAGAAAAACAGAAATTTGGAATAACCTTTGCTGATGAAACCTGTAAGGTCAGGAAGAACAATAAATTATATGCCGTTGCAAAACTTGAGAAAAACCTATACGAACTTCAATCACCCGAAAAAGCTTATTTAGTGTGGGATAAGGACACTTGGGCTTGTATTCATAGTTGGCATCGGAAATTTGGACATCGGGATCCAGTAGCAGTGAGAAAGTTGTTACAGAACTTTGAAATAGAAGGTATAAAATTGAAAGAATGCAACGAAAAATTGACCTGAGATTGTTGCTTCAGAGGAAAAATGGCAAAATTACCTTTTTCTAAGAATTCTCATACCGAAACGACAAAGGTATTAGATCTTATTCATGCAGATGTTTGTGGACCTATGCAAACAGTCACCCCAGGAAATAAAAAGTACATTCTTACTTTGATCGATGATTTCAGCCGTTATACCCAAATATATCTACTGGAGAAGAAAAATGATGTCTATAAAAAAAATCACAGAATATGTGAGACAAGTGGAGAATCAATTCAATATGAAACCAAAGAAATTCCGTTCAGATCGAGGAGGAGAATTCGTAAATAAGGATCTGAAAGAATTTCTCAAAAATGAAGGAATTGAATTACAACTCTCTGCACCATATTCACCACAGCAGAACGGCGTTGCTGAAAGGAAAAATCGCTCATTAACGGAAATGGCTCGTTGCATGTTGTTCGATGCAAATTTAGGAAATGAATATGGGGGCGAAGCAGTGTCAACAGCAAATTATTCACAGAATCGTTTGCCAACGAAAGGAAATAATGAAAATTCACCTCGTACATTATGGATGGGAAGGAATCCTTCATTGAACCATATTAAAATCTTTGGAAGCTTAGTATATGCATTGGTACCGAACCAAAAGAGACGGAAACTTGATGAAAAATCAAATCAATATGTCTTTGTGGGGTACGAAGAAGGTTCAAAGGCTTACAGATTACTAGAAAGGAAAACAAATAATATAATAATCAGCAGAGATGTTCACTTCATTGAAAATTGCCACAATAATAGCATATATATCAATGAGAAGGAAAACGAAAAGGAGGAAGTAAACGTGCAGAAAAATAAAAAGGAGAATGAAGTAGAACTTTACTTGGAAGACGACAACAATGAAAATGAAAAAGCTGAGGAAAGTAATAACTTTGAAGTCGAAAATGACTTGACATATCCAGAAAACACATCAGAAGAATTGAGAAGATCAAAAAGGAAAACTAAAGGGAAATTACCAGAGAGATTCGAAGATTTCTGTTTGAAAACAGTAAAAATGCATGGAAAGGTGACGGAAGAACCGAAAAATTACAATGAAGCAATTTCTAGAAGTGACAAAAGTCACTGGAAAAATGCCATGCTCGATGAAATCCATTCAATGGAAGAACATGATACGTGGTCACTGTGCATCCCCCCTGTGAATAAAAATATTGTAGGCTGCAAATGGATATACAAATTGAAAACGGATGAAAACGGAGCCATTGTGAGATACAAAGCTAGGATAGTCGCGAAAGGTTATTCACAAAAATATGGAGATGACTATGATGAAGTGTTTGCACCAGTTGTCAAACGAGTGACATTTCGTATTTTGATGGTGATCGCTGGCCAAAATAATCTAATTGTTCGTCATTACGATGTCAAAACAGCATTCTTAAACGGCACATTATCTGAAACTATTTATATGGTACAACCAGAAGGATTCATAAAGGAAGGTCAAGAGAATTTGGTATGCAAACTTCACAAGAGCATTTATGGTCTGAAGCAAGCGGCCCGTGTTTGGAATATGCTGTTAGATGAAATACTCCAAAAGTATGGTTTTAGAAGGGGAAGCGCTGAACCATGTTTATATATGAAAGAAAAAGAAGGTAACAAAATATACATTCTAACGTACGTGGATGATGTACTGATTGCATGCAAAGAAGAAAAATACATAGAATAAATATACGAACAGTTAAAAAATGTGTTTCAAATACATTGCTTAGGAAACATAAAATATTTCCTCGGAATACAAGTGAGGTGACAAGAAAATGGGATTTTCAATATTTGCCAATTGACTTACATAAATAAAATTTTGAAAACTTTTGATATGACAGATGCCAAAGTGTCGAATATTCCTTTGGATACAGGATACTTCAAAATTAAAGATGAAATTTCAATGGAAATTTCTGAAAAATATAGAAAACCATCGGAGCACTGTTGTATATAGCTGTAAACACAAGACCAGACATATCAGTGAGTACTTCAATCTTGAGTAGAGAAGTGAGTCAGCCAACAGAAAGAGATTGGACAGAAGTGAAACGCATTTTGAGATACCTCAAAGGTACACGAGATATGATAATGCAATTGGGAAAACGTGGTATTTTTGAAAATATTCTCCATGGTTATGCTGATGCAGATTGGGGTGGAGAACACAGAAGAAAATCAAATACGATATTTATTCAAGTATAGCGGTGGATTGGTGAGCTGGAGAAGCAAGAAACAAGACTGTGTATCACTTTCATCAACAGAAGCAGAAGTCATAGCTTTATCAGAAGCATGTCAAGAAGCAATGTGGCTGAAGCAATTGTTGAAAGATTTTGGAGAAGGAGTGATAGGAATAAAAATGTTTGAAGACAATCAAAGTTGTATAAAGATGTTAGATTCAGAAAGAATAAATGACAGAACCAAGCACATAGATACAAAATACAACTATGCCGAAGAAATGAAAAAAAAGAATAAAATATTTTGGAATATTGCCCCACTAATGAAATGGTTGCTGATATACTGACGAAACCATTGGAAGTTAACAAGATAAAAAAATTCAGAGAAATGATGGGTTTGATTTCTTTAGATTGAGAAGGGGTGTTGGAAACAATATGAAGTAATCACTTCGTATATTTTCGTTTATATATCATACTTGTTGTATGTCATATTTGAGTTGTTGATTTGAAAAATAAAATCATTCAGATAAATATATTTTCCTTCGTGAAATAGTAATTTCAACAACACTGAATAATTGAACAAATTCACTCTCAGTCCAATCAGAGCCTAGCTGCATATGAAAGCCTCGTCATCTCCGACTCAATCAAATAACGAAACAAAAAAAAAACATTGTGGAGGATTTTTCCACCAGTATTCAGCAATATTGAATGTCCTTCATATTTGACACAGAGGAAATGATCAGGTATTCACACTCTGGTTCTAGAAATATAAGTCGATTGCACCTATTATTATATTTTGTGGCATTTTTTGTTGACAGTTGAGCGAGAAAAATATAAAATATTGTTTTTGACAATATCTGATAAATTTGAAAAGTCTTCGAAAACTCATTATATTTCTTGAACTATCGCATTGTGTAAATCACAATGTTCCAAGAGGTATTATTCAGATTGAGGTAACCTCAATTTAAAATTTTCAAACTCATATCTGTATTCAAAATGTCAATTTTGACCAAACCTACATTATTTGAGTTCATGAAACATATTGAGAATATAAGTGACCAACCAATAAATCCGTTATGTAGTATATTCTATTCTATTCGGTAGAGGTATCAATACACTGCGAACTGTGAGGCCTATTGTTTTTTTTTCTGCTGCCCAGCCATTTGAGATGTGTCAACGACTATGGCAGTTCCTGCAGTACTATGGCCTTTAAAAAGTTCGGGGTGTCCTATTTGATGTTCTCCGAAGTATCGTACCCTCGGGTTCTGCAGAAAAATGCATTCTGAGGGAATATGGATAGATGTTTCTTCATCTTCCTCGTAAGACCTGCATTCTTCTCCCTCTACTCTACTGCCCTGTTTTTACTCTTGGTGGTGCACTTATTTGATCTCTTCAGGTTGTAGTTTCCCAGTAGTATCTTGGCCTGCCTCATTCCCTGTGATTTTATCCGGTATTAGGATCATTTGTTAGGTACTTCTTTTCCACGTTCATCCAGTATTGTGCTGGTACTTATTCCGCAGAAGGGTTCAGGTCCCAGAAATGGTGTTTCATTTCCTTTTTTGCAAGTGCGTCTGCCATTTCATCGCCCTCCACTCCAGTGTGTCCCGGAACCCCTATGAGTGTAACAGTGTTGTTCTTGCCTAGTTTATTCAATCCTTCTAGGCACTCCCAAACCATCTCGGAGTCGATTATATGAGAGTTCAGACCATCAACTTGTCTGACATGATGATAATAACTTGTCTGCGGAAAGGACCTCGCACCGCTCCAATGGAAAATTGGCTTTACATACATTTGCTCGAATTTTTCATATATCGCAGAACTTGTGATGCTTATCAAATGTCTCCATTGAATTGACAAATCTATTATGTATTTCTCATGAAACTGCACCAGTCCTGCTTATTGATATATCCAAATGCCTGAAATTCCGGAAAAGTCGGTTACAAACTCGATCGTTCACGGTGAAAGTTCACTCTGCCGATACGAAAGATTTACAGGGTGGATCAAGAACTAGTGTCCTCTACTGATAATTTCCTTGACTTGAAGTAGTTATAATTGATATTGATGATATTGAAGCATTTCCACAAATATGTGTTTGCTACATATGTTGAAAGAATTTGAACAATTTCCTCTGGAATATTTTGAATGATATGTATAAACCTATATACACTACTAGTAGTAGAAATACTCGAGTGAGGGTAAAAGAATCTCGAAAAATATCAAAAAATAAAACAAAATATTATAGGTAACTCACTGTGCTCATATTTCATTACAAAAAATGGTTCGTACCTATACAGAGTATCACATTCGCGAGACAACAATTAATTTCAATATTCCTTGGATAATTTCTAGATTCTAGATATATGTTGCATATGGAATTCAAGAATAAACCACAATCGACTTTCCATCGGAGACTAGCAGAAAGCGAAGCTACCAATTCGCAAAACATACTCCTTACTCGAATTCACACCTCGATTGGTGAAATATCGATTGATTGGTAATTGAAACTTCCTGTATATGGAAAACAATACATGATGAGTAGCCTGCTGTGAACCATTTGTGGTCAATATAATCTCATATGAATGCTTTCTTTAAAAAAAAAAGATATGGACTTACACTTTCCATTTGTATGCCTATGACATAAAATGTTCACACATGAGATACATCAATAGAACGCTCTGAAAAGTCAGGAACTTCAATGATTTTTAAACGAACTCAGAACTGCCGCTAAGCGTAAATTAGATTACGTAGACGAGAACAGTTTTTCTGATGACGAATCCAAATCCATTGCTCCGCTCATAGAAGAACAGTTTGGTGACTTATATAATCATTGTATATCTGTACCAAGACAAGATAGAGGTGAGAGACATATTTCTAAAAAAGATTTATTGGCATTGTTATGCAAACTCCGACAAAGTATTTTTGACGATCTTTCAACCATCATGTTTAATTATTCAAGCCGCCAGGCGACAAGTTCAGTGATAACTGAAGTGCGAGAATCTTTGATGACTCGTTCCGTACCCGATAATATACGATTTACCGCGATAGCAAGAGAACAATTAATAGAACGACATGTTGGTATGTTTACGAATCAATTGAACAATCCACAACTCGATGAACCAAAAGCAATAGTTTATATGATTAATGATAATAATAATAATAATAAAGGTCTTCATTATTTTCGAATAATATACATAGAGGTTGTGATATTGTAATAGCGAAAAAAAACAAATTTTAGAAAATAAAGGGCAAAGTTCATTTTCTGCAGGGAAAACAGTAGCTTCACTACGAAAATGTTCTTCCACTTAACCCTGATACAGTGTGTCAAGGAGAACATTGCAGTATTAGGCCTTTCGATTGACAATTGACAATGGGAGAAAAGGGATGATTCTCTTTATACCTATCAGTTTTTTTAGGCAGCGGGGTAGAGGAATATCTAGACTTGTTTTTTGAATAGTTCACTTTTATATTTAGATCTGAAGCAGGCGATGCTGAGGTTCTTTATACTTCCAGGAACGGAGTTATACAACTGGTAAATTTGGTTAGTAGTGGATCGCCTGAATATTTCAGTTTTGTTGTCAAATGTTCCTTCTACGTCGATGCATATACGTAGAGTGGCGCCGCCCGGCCTAACTTACTCTCGACCCTATGGACGAGTCGATGGAGGGCAGTCTCCGTGCCCTTGCCAATCTAGTACTCATGCTGGAAGACGCTGAGTAGATTCAGTTTCAGTACCTCTCTCTGATGTATCTGTCCACCAGCCTTTCAGTTGTCCTCATGGCTCCTCATTGTTATAGTATTAGTATTTCAGTTATTTGCTCCCTTACTATTTCTCATAATATAATAACATATATAGATGTCAAGCATGACAGTTCTTGTATAATCAACTTCAGTAAACGTTCAACACTAAAGTCGAATAGTTTCATATATATTTACATCATATAACATGGTGGCAGCGTAAAACTATTGGAAAATACGATGCAATCAATGGCAAATTTGTCTCCTCCGAAAGCTTTCGAACCAGGAACTGATCCTGCATTATCATGGGCAAAGTGGAAACAGAAAATAGATCTGTATTGGACAGCAACTGAGATGGAAAAAGGAAGCGAAGAGAAGCAAAGGGCAACTTTACTTCATATTCTTGGCGACTATGGAATCGATGTGTATAATACACTGAATTTTGATGAGAAGGAAAAGAGAACTGTTGAAATAATTTTGGGAAAACTCACAGATCATTTCGAACCGTATAAAAATGAAACATATATTAGATTCCTATTCTTCACATGTAGTCAAAAAGAAGACCAGACCATTGACCAGTATGTTACACTGCTCAAACAAAAATCTTCCGAATGTGGATTTGGAAATTTAGTCAATTCACTAATAAGGGATAGGATGGTGTGTGGTATACTTAATAACTCTTTGAGAGAGAAACTTCTCAGAAGAAGAACCTAACATTGGCAAAATGTGTGGATATATGCAGAGCTGATGAAGAATCTAGAAAGCAAGGCCAAATTATGTCAGCAGGTGTGAGTAGTCTCAATATCAATAGCATGAAATGGAGACCAGAAAGTACGAGGAGTCGAAATGAAGAACGAGAAAGAGCAGGAAAGCAGTACAACAGGAAAAGTGCATCTACAAAGAAAATGAAGCGGTTCACATGTCAACGTTGTGATACAGCACATAACTTCGGGAAATGTCCAGCATGGGGCAAAACTTGTAAAAGATGTGGGAAACAAAACCATTTTTCTTCAAATTGTATGGGAAAGAAAATTTTCGAGATACAGTATGACAAAGAAAGTGAAAATGTGGGTGATAGGTATGAAGAGGAAGAGGTAAACTATCTAGAAATAGGAAGTATTGTAGAAACTGATGAGGTATGTGCTATTCATCACAATGAAAATGATCATTGGTCTGAGATGATTTCTGTAAATAACGTAGCAATCAAATTTAAACTTGATTCAGGAAGTGAAGCCAATATTCTGCCTATGAAATTTTACGAAAAACTGGCATTCAAACCTAAAATAATAAAAAAAGGAAAGTCATTATTAGTTTATAACAAAAACAAATTAAATGTGCTGGGTGTTTGTAAAATCAATGTTAAACATAATGGCCTGGATAAATGCTATGATTTCTATGTTTTAGAAGGTAATTTTGAACCAATTCTCGGATTGAGAGCTTGTGTGGAATTAAATTTAATCAAAAGGGTCCACTATCTTGAAAAAAGCCAGAGTTGAGAAAGCAACGGAATGGGTAAATGCCATGGTAGTGAAAGAAAAGAAAGATGGTTCTATACGCATATGTATGGATCCAAGACCACTGAATAAGTATATTATTCGTCAACATTTAGAATTGCCTACCAGTGAAACGATATTTGCTCAAATAGGTTCAGCTAAATATTTCACAGTGTTGGATGCATCTTCAGCCTTCTATCAGATACCAATGGATGAAAGAAGTTCCGAATTTTGCACATTCATAACACCTTTTGGAAGATACAAATTTGAACGCCTTCCTTATGGATTATCAAATGCTTCAGAAATATTTCAAATTTATATTAATGATCTGATTGAGGGTCTTGAGGGTACACTAGCCTATATCGATGATATTCTGGTTTTTGGGAATACTCTTGATCAACATAACCTCAGACTGAAAAATTTATTAGAAAAAGCTAGAGAGAAAAATATCAAATTTAAAAAAGATAAACTGCAATTATGCTCAAAAGAAATATCTTTTTTGGGTCATATAATATCTAGTGAAGGTTTGAAAATTGATAAATCAAAAATTGACGCTATTGAGAATATTGAAAAACCTCATAATGTCAAAGAATTACAAATGTTCTTGGGCATGTTAAACTATTTGGATAAATTCATAAAAAATGTTGCTGAAGAAACTGCACCACTAAGGTCACTATTGAAAAAAGATACTGTGTGGTCATGGGAAGACTACAGTCCCCAAAATAAAGCTTTCAATAGATTGAAACAGCTCATAAGCTAGGCACCGGTTCTGAGTTTTTTCAATCCTAATATACCAGTTATCTTAGCCACAGATGCCTGCCAATATGGTCTTGGGGGGCATATAAGTCAGAACGGTCATCCCATCGCTTCCTGGTCAATGTCTCTAAATCAGGCCCAAAAGAATTATGCACAAATAGAGAAGGCACTACTTGCAGTTGTGCTTGGATGTGAAAAATTCCATTATTATTTATATGGCAGAAAATTTGTTGCTATAACGGACCATAAACCATTATTAGGCCTGATAAACAAACCAATTGATTCATTGTCCCCACGTTTACAAAGACTAGTCATACGTTTATTGAAATATGACATTGAACTGGAATATCTCCCTGGGAAAGAATTATATATTCCTGATTTACTCTCAAGGAAACCTCTTCAAGAAGGTAAAGACACTGGTTTTCTTGACGATTTTCGTGTAAGATCAACAATATTAGCTTCTGAGGAGAAACGTCAAGCCCTATTGGAAAGCGCGGAACAGGATGAAGAATTCAAAATACTGAAACATTACATTCATAATGGATGGCCGAAACAAATAACGTCTATGGCAAAATTAGTGAAGCCATATTATCCATATAAAATGAAATTTTTGAAATTGAGGGTTTTCTTTTGAAAGGAAACCAATTGATAATTCCCAAAACCATAGGATGGACATTCTCAATAGTATTCATTCAACTCATCAAGGAGTAATTTCCTGTCAGAAACGTGCTCAAGATTCAGTTTTCTGGCCACACAATAATGAACAAATAACTGCTTTAGTATCATCATGCATAACTTGTCTCAGATATTCAAGGTCTAATAAAAAACAAACTCTTCACCCTCATCCGATACCTGATCTGCCATGGGAGAAAATCGGGGTGGACTTCCTAAATGTTGGAAATAAAAATTATTTGGTGGTTTGTGATTACCATTCAAAATCTGTAGAGATTTCCATACTCATGAAGAAGGACTTCTATTCTGTTGAAGAATCACTCCTAGGCATTTTCAAATCACATGGATTACCTGCTGTCCTCATGTCTGACAATGGACCACCATTCGAATCAAAAAATTTCAAATCTTTCCTCAAAGAACTTGATGTAAACCACACTACGTCCAGCCCCACCTATAGCCAATCCAATGGCTTGATTGAACGGCATATTGAAACATTAAAAGGAATGTTAATCAAAAATCCTGACAAACATCCTCACCTCATAGCTTTGGAATATAATAGTACTCCTAAACAATACCTGCCATCTCCTGCTGAAATGTTAATGGGCAGAAAATTGAATACTACTCTTCCGCGTTCGAGAGCTCAACTGAAACCTCTGTTTAACACAGAAAAAAATGTAGAAATCTTGCAATCGAGTCAAGCAATGACAAAAAACTATTATGATAGAAACAAAAAACCATTATCAGAAGCAGTAGTTGACGAACCAGTGATGGTTTAAAAATCTACAAGGAACTGGATACCTGGAGAAGTTATGAGCAGAGATGGAAATCCCGAGAGCTACATAGTTCGAACAGATGATGGGGGAATATATCGTAGGAATAGGATTCATTTAAGACCCATACCCACTTCAAAGTCATTGAATTTAAATGAACAATCTTCTGCTATACCACCAGAATCTTCTGCTATAAAGCCGCCGATAGCCACTGATTCATCACTAACAGACTCTTTATCGAATCAAGGATCATCCCCAGTGTTTCAATCTCCAGTGTCTCATGCAGAAGGAGGCACAGAAGATATCTCAATATCAAGAGAGGAAGCTATTGAATCCCCAAGGAAAAGACAAACAAAACCTCCAGTCAGATATAAAGATTATATTTGTCATTTTTGATATACTTCAAATTGAACTTTTTTTTATTTGTGTTTCTTGTTACAATGTTTGCAAACTCGAAAGAGGACGTGTTATAGTATTAGTATTTCAGTTATTTGCTCCCTTACTATTTCTTATAATATAATAACATATATAGATGTCAAGCATGACAGTTCTTGTATAATCAACTTCAGTAAACGTTCAACACTAAAGTCGAATAGTTTCATATATATTCACATCATATAACACTCATGACTCATGGCTCTGATCGCTTTTGTCTGGATGTAGTCATTTTTACCAAGCTTGGGGGAAGATGACCTTGGCTGTCCTCTCCACTCTGGAAACGTATCCATATGCGAGGCAGCTGCGAAAAATCTTCAGAAGATGGGGGATTAGGATATCCTTGCCCTTCTATATTAGGGCTGGAAATATATATCTTTCTCCAGCAATTTGAAAGATGGAAAGGACTCATTAGCCCAGTCCACTCTTTCGTGAATTACAATCCCAGCAGCCACTTTGTAGTCAATCTTTTTTTTGGGTGGTACAGTAGGCTGTGGATGGGGTGTTACATTGTCACTGTCCGGAAAATGGACTGAGAGCATGTGTTGGAGTGTCTCCCTGTCCGACGCAGTAAATCCGCCTTTGGGCAGGCAAACTACCTCCTGCCGCTCTCCCGGGCTCATACCTTGGCAGTAGTCCCTCTGTGCTTCTCGAATACTCTTTTTGTATTATCTTTGTGCTGACTTCCAGTCCTCCCAGTGTGTGGGTTGCTTTGTCCGTTTGGCTTTATTGAGAACTTTGCAGACTTTCTTGCAGAGGACTCTAGTTGTGAATTCCAACACGGAGTTCCACCTGCTCCGTCTACTTCTTTCAAGGGACAGCTGGCTTCCAATTATGATGGGATAGCAGAATTGAGACATTTTGCAAACGTCTGAATTTTCTCCTCAGATCCGTGAAGTGTAGGCATGATCCCGAGCCTTTCCATCAGTTCCTCCTCATAGAAGTTCCATCGGGTGGCTCTGGGATTCTTGTACCTGCTGGTTTCTACATTGCTGTTGCCTGCTAGTGGAAAAAGTATGTGTTGGTGATCCGCTATAGTCTCTTCCACCGATATATGCCAGTCACTAATGCTCCACGTCAGTTCCGAGAAACGTAACGTGCGATCGACGATTGTTTGAGCCAGGGGCGTGAAGTAATGTGCTTATCTCATATTCTTTTGGAATTATTGAAATCCCCAGAGTTATCACCAGATGACCAATCGATAATTGCTTATCTCATAGGAATAATTTCACATTGAGTGTTTCTTAACGAATACACGATGGATAACCAATTTTGAAATATACAAATAATCGATTGATACTCAGGCTTATGATGAATTTGTAAGAGGAAAATTCGCATATAAAAGTGGTGGATTGTCTGTTACAGCGGTCTTGTTAACTCATTCTCCCTCCAACAGTGTTGTTAGATATTTGAATTTTTTGGGTTATTTTTTGCAAGGACTGCAGGCAAAAAACAAATGACTCGAAAGAAGAAAGAACTCAATGCCGTCATCAGCATTATCAAAGATCAGAATGCCAAACCAGAAGACATTGCGGGCGCTGGTGCCCACTTTCTCGGTGCTTTGTATGGTGGCAACATGGATGAGGAAACCTTGAAAGAAGTTCGCTACCAACGTTTGGGTTGAAGTGTTCGGAATGCGTATTTTGCCATGATGAATCATGCAAGAGTGCACCAGAGATCATCATCGAGAGCGACGACGGAGATGAGGATGGATGGAAGCCCAGATCATCCCTCAAGTGGACGCACCAGTGAACTTTGTTCACCACTTACCACATTTCTGTATTTATGTACTTGAAACGTAGATGTATCCCCTCTTCTCGCACATTACCTTCTAACCGACTTTTAATGAGCAGTTTAGTTGAGTTTCAACTGCCTGCGAGTACAGATATATCAAAATACTTGGAAGAAGAGCACTATGAACGAGTGTTACGCGGACTTTCTGATGAAGATAATGAAATTACATGAAAGAGATTAAGGGTGGGAATTGGATTTATCTAATGATGAACAGGAAAACATGTACTATTAAGATCACAATAGCAGTTCTGAAATGGGAAGTGATTCTGTCTAGGTGAAGATGATCAGGAGAGATCTTTTTTTGGGGAAAATATTGTCAATCTTGCATTTCAACTTATAGAGGAAATGTTTAATGAACGTGTCAAAATGGTTTCATTTCCTGAGACATTTCTCTTGAAAAATTCAGGAAGTCGTCTAAAGAGGAACCGCCCACACGTCATCTGAAGGAAAAGCGGTGTGGGTATTGTAACAGAGCAGAAAATCAAGTTACAATTAGACGATGCGGTACATACTTTAATCATATTCGTAAAGGGCATTCAAGAGATGTACTGTGATGTGGAACCAAACAATATGATTCAGAGTGATTTGTTTGAGGATTTCTGGAAATGAATCATTTCAATAGTTTAATGTTCATATTCTCGATTCTTATTTCTTGATATATCATGTTTGAATTGATTATCATGATATTTAGAAGTATTATGTCATTCTGTTCTGATGGAACAATATTAGTAGGCATGGTTTTGTTATTTTAAAGTGGTACTTTAAGATTCTGAACCAAGGTCACCACGCGCCTGGCCTGGTCGTGTAGTTTCCCAAAGCGCACCTGCTCAACGGTTATCAGTAAGGAAAATAAATTAGAAGATAACTCTGACAACGAAGACGATTAAGGAGACATCATCATCAACCGATCAGGACCAAAAAAAATGTTTATAGAAATATTATTGGGAACATAAATTACGGATTAAGAGCTGTACTCGAAAAAAAAAAAATATCCGCGGTTTAGGGCAACTGGGGATACCACAATAAAAAAACCGGCCGTTCACTCTATCTCATGGTAGTTGGGAAATAAGTTGACTTTAAATCACATCAACTTCAGAATTTTAAATAGCATGAAGAAATAATTCATCGATGAAGAAATAATTCAATTCTCCTTCCACACATCTAACTTTTTTGCATTTAGTTGATATGTGACTTTGCGGCTTTTTATCATCCCCCTCACCTCATAACTTCGAACGGTTCGACGTTGAAATCAAAGACATTGTGATTGCTCGATAGATGACGCGGGAGGTACATCAACTTGAAAATTTTAAATAGCTTGGGGGATCGTGTGGCACATCGTTGAAGAGGTAATTCAATTTTATTTCCAAACATCTGATGTTGTTATCATTTTGTTGATTTGTTTTTTTACAATGGGCATTTCAAATGTCAAGCATAAGTGCGGAACTGAATGGTACCCTCATATCGATAACTTTTGAACGGTTCCATATGAAACAATGAGACAACAAATATTTTGAATGGTATTACCAATCCTACCCTTTGAGAAGAGAAACATTACAATTACTCGACAGAGGGCGCTGCGGGTATAACAACTTGAAAATTTCGAAACGCAAATATTTGCACACCGTTGAAAAGGTAATTCAATTATAATTTCAACCATGGTTGTTCTACGGAATCACAATTGCGATGAGTAACACTGGATACGATCACTAGAGGAAGATTCATTACTTAAATGCTTTTTCATTTTCGAATTTGTTTCAGAGCTTAATTAGGTAGAAATTTTGAATCCATACAGTAATCCAATTGTTGAATTCATGCGGCCGATAGTTGAAGAAAATCCATAATGAAGTAAACAAAAGACACTCAATTCACTAAATGATTTCCACCAAACTGGGTTTACAAAACCACGACACGTGTTTTGCTATACAATAGATTTTTATAGCCTTTTCAAGATAATATACCCAAATAATACCCAACTCATTTATTTTCAAAGACCATTATATTATAAAGGGTATCATTCATCGGATTCAGTAAACTGATAATCAAGCAGTAACCTAGAAGTGCCCATTATGGAATTGTATTATTTTGTCGATGTTCAAGAATTATTATATCATTACCTACCTGCTCTTTATATTATCGCATTCGTATTTAGAGAAGAGTTCCATTCTACTTCTATTAGTATTATTTTGAATTTGAAACATGATCATGGTTCGTGTACGTCCTATCGAAGAGAAAACTGTTGAGGCTCGTGGAAACTACCATGCAGCAGATATAATTTCCAATGAAAAATTCCCTGATCGTCCAATAACTCGAAAGTATTTGACGGAACTGGTTGAAAAATTCGGTGATATCTTCAATACTTCTTTTTTCATTGTTCTACGTCAAACCCTCCAAAGGTTAACAGGGGATGGGGGCTTCAAAAAGCCGCACTTATGTTTGACATTTCTGATGCACATTGTGGAAATACAAATCAACGGAATGATACAAATAATTGGATGGTTGGAAAGAGAATGGAATTATCTTCTCAACGATGTACCCCATGAACTCCCATGCCTTTAAAAATTTTTAAGTTGATACTCCCCCCGCGCCAGTTATCGGGCAATCACAATGTCTTTTATTCCAAAAAGTAGTATCGGTGATATCATAAAATCCTTTTTCTTCATTGTTCAACGTCGAACCGTTCAAAAGTTCACAAGGAGGGGGGGGGGGAATTAAAAGCCGCACTGTATACAAAATGTAGGGGAGAATTTTTGTCGTAGCATCAACCGTTGAGGAATTATTACGAAAAAGTTTGTACCTCGCAGCGACCCATCCCCCAAGGTCGAAAACTTGGATCTCTCATCGGGACCCGGACCTTAATGACATATATGAAAATTGTTTTCACCCCACCCTTTGTACCCCCAGACTGGACTTATAGGAATTTCGAATGAAAAATAGATAGGTCCCATGGTTCGTAAGCTTGATTGATGGCAATTTTAGAATAAATAAATACGTACATTGTACATTTCCTACTGGGCGCATCATCGTTTTTTTTTGCAGGGGTCCTGAGGACTGTTTTGGGTAATCCGGAAACTGTCCAAGACATGATGTGTGTAGATCATGTGGCGAAAATCATCATACTGGGTACTCATCATAAAGCTACAAAGCGGTAGGTGAGAATTATTTGAATTGGGATATGTGCACTATAGCGATTTGGGAACAAATGTTGGCGTTCAATTTTGTGTTAGAAATAAAGTTCAAAGATTGAAAATATAAATAGATGTGAATATCACAAAAGTGAAGTCGATCAAGCACCAAACCATTTTTAAAATAACATTTCGATTTTTCATTTTGAATATACGTACAAATCCCATTTGGAGACTTCCTTCGGTTTCAAAAAACATGTTTACTACCGTTCTCAAAACTTTTTTCTGTGGATCGAGAAAAGTTCACGAAGTGAGACAAGAGCTTCTGTTCGAAAACTCCGAGAAAAAATGCATTGAATAATTGTTCTCTACCTAAATGAATCACTTACTCGTGATTACCATATCCAGTAGATCTTTTTCAATTCTTTTTGCCACGCAAATGGAGAAGTAGGCCAGTCATTTTTTCGAAATCAAACAGACTTTCTTCATGATAAACACTTCTCAACAAGAAATAAAACCGACGAAAAAAGGAAGTGAAACTAATAAATAATGAAAGTGTGAATGAATTTTGTGAAGGATATAAATGTAGTATAGATAAAATATGAATAAAGATTTTTTTTTTTTTTTTTTATGTTCTGGTTCCCACGAAAAGGGATATCCTGTAATGTTCAGAGAACATCGTGGGAACATCAGACACATTTGCGTACAGAAAAACAAAGTTGACAGAAGGTATGAGATACTCATGCCCGATTTTCAAAATGTATTGAGATCATGCATCTTGGGTTGGAGAGAATGAACTATTTCAATGTCTTCTCAAATATTGTAACCTTCGTTCTATTTCTATATATGTAAATATATATATATATATATATATATATATATATATATATATATATATATATATATATATATATATATATATATAAATATAGAATAGAATAGAATAGAATAGAATAGAATAGAATATTTTATTTGACTACGTTACATAATACATGTTTGTAGCAAGTCATGTTTGGCTTACGTCTAAAAATCACATAAAAATGTAGAAAATGTACAAAAAGTGTTAAAACTAACAAGCAAATAACATCGATCACAAATATAAAAACTTTGAAAATCAAAGAGAAGTAGTGACATGTGTGATACCACAAAAGTGTGTTCTGGAGTCATCGACAGAATAGAAGCAATGCCTCAACAAATAATTTTTCAATTTCCTCTTGAAAGTATTCAGACTGAGCTCTTTGAACTCTTGAGGCAAGATATTGTATAGAGAGTAATTTATGGAATTTTTCTGCGATAGGTGAAGACGAAATCGGTTTAATCTAATGTGGTGAGAGTTTCGTGTGTTATGTTCGTGAATATGACATTGTTTCGTCAAGGATGATTTCTTCTTATGTATTTCAATCAAAACATAATATAGGAATAAAGTTGGCAATGGCATAATCCTGAGTTTTTTTAAATTTTCTTGACAGTGGTCCCTGTATCCAATATTAGCCAGTATTCTCAATGCCTTCTTTTGCATCCTAAATATTTGAATGGAATGACATGAATTTCCCCAAAGTTGTACACCATAACTAATATGGGAGTGAAATAGTGAAAAATATGAGGTTTTCAATATATCTGCACTAGTGATGTTCTTTAATTGGCGAAGAACAAATAGAGAACCCGAGAGTTTTCCTTCAGTTGGGAAATATGTGCAGGTCTATTATCTAATGTAATGCCCAGTAATTTAACTTCATTAGTTTCACAATTAGAGATGATTTGATTGTTAGCAGAAATCTGGATGTATTGTGTCTTCTGACCATTTAATTTCAGCTTATTAGATGAAAACCACTGATATGCACTATTAGTTACCACGTCGAGATGAGACTGTAACATATCATTATTTTTATCCGACAGAATGAAAGTGGTATCGTCAGCAAAGAGGACCGATTTGATCGGCATCATATCATTACACAGGTTATTTAAATAAATGACAAATAAGAGCGGGCCCAAAACAGATCCTTGTGGAACGCCATGCTTAATAGTTTGAAAGTTTGATGAGGTACCGTTGAGCATCACTGCTTGTTGACGATTAGTGAGATAGGTTCTTATTAAGTGAAGCGGAATACCTCTTACCCCGTAATAATTTGATTTTTCCAACAAAATTTCATGTGAGACGCAGTCGAACGCTTTCGATAGGTCACAAAGCATCAACGCAGTGTGATTGCCCTGCTCAAGTTCTTCAACCACGCCAGACACGATGTCAAACACTGCATTTATTGTTGAGCGCGATTTTCTGAATCCATATTGAGAGTTGCTGAAAAAATTATTATTCTCAAAGTAGGCATAGAGCTGAATCTTGATTATAATTTCAACCACTTTACTGAATAAAGAAATAATACTTATTGGTCTGTAATTATCGATGGCTTCAGCATCACCTTTTTTAAAAAGGGGCAGTACTTTCGAAAACTTGAAGATGTCTGGAAAAATACCAGTACATAAGATTGAATTGATCAGTATAGTAAAAGGTTGGATTATTATAGACGAGGTTTCCTTTAGTATTCGACTATTGAGTTCATGGGTATCCGAACATTTGGAGTCCTTCAGTGAATTAATCGCTTCTAAAACTTCTATCTCTAGAACGGGTCGGAAGAAAAATGAATTGCACGGAGCAGGAAATTTTTTAAAACTTAAAAGATCCTCATTTGCAGGATGTGGGAGAGAATTAATGATATTATCAGCTATGTTACTGGAAAAGTTGTTCATCTCATCAGATGATAATTCAATTGTTGGGTTTAAATCGAGTTTATTTCTCTCGGAATTTATTATTTCCCAGCAAGCTTTAGATTTATTATTGGACGAAGAAATGAAGTCATCATACGCCATTTTTTTGCAGATATCAGTTTGTTACCATATTCTTTCTTGACCTGTTTGTACGCTATGAAACCATTTGGATCCTTGGTTTTGTCGGCTATTTGTTTGATGCTGTGCATATTATTTCTTAACAATCTCAGATCATCTGAGAACCATTGAACCAATGATTTGTTCGCTTTTTGTTTACATTTTTTCATAGGAAAAAGTTTTAATGTGAGAGTGTTATAATTGTTAACTAAAAAATTTGCTAAGTAATTTGGATCAGTTTGGTCGCTAGAAAATATTTGCCAATTGATATCACATAATAATTTTTCAAGCCTAGTTATACCGTTAGCTGATAGGTGTCTTTTATATTCATGACAATTTTCATGGAGTTCATTCTTAAGATTGATTTTGGCAAATTGGCCTCTATGGTCAGATAAACAGGGTTCATTGACGCCCGTAGTAAGCAATTCTTCAGAGATGTTTGTAATTATATTGTCAATGCACTTAGAGGAAGTAGCCGTTACTCTGGTATCATCTCTAATCGTGACAGATAAACCGAATGAAGTTAACAGGCAAGTAAAGTTCGAGAGGACCTCAGATTCAACTTTGAAGTTTATATTGAAGTCTCCTAGAATTATTATCTTATCATATTTATTTGTGAGCTGATGTAGAAACAATTTCAAAATTCGTAAAAAATACATCAATATCGCCCAAACCGGATCTATAAACAAATATATATATATATATATATATATATATATATATATATATATATATATATATATATATATATTAAATATATACAAGAATCTTTTCTGGATTCGGGTATGCAGTCAACAAGGGTATGGAAATTAAAGTGAACTCTTTTTTCTATTCAAGCTTTCGAATCATTCATTGTCTCTTCATGAAAACTTAAATATACCCTACTCTACGATAACTACTTTATACCAGCAAAACAATGTCAAAAAATATAGTGCAGTTTGATGTTTATGATAATGAAAATTTGACGAAGAAATTTTGAACGTATTATCAGTCTTTTGGGTAAGGAGTTTGTAATTGTTCAGCCCAAGACAAAAATAACCAGTTGTTTAGAACACTTAAAGTTCTTGGTTTTATGTGAAAAGTTGCTCTTAGGTGAGTTCAGTTATTGAATACCTTGTAGCTGCGTTTCAGTTGACGTTTTCAATCCTGTGGACGTATTTCTGAGATGTCAATGACAGCTCACCTGCACTCCTTCCAAGGATTTATTTTCTGGACCAGGTAGGTGGAATTTTCATTTACTATGTGCTTCCTCCGATCAACCTTTCAAGAAATTTCCCTCGTTCGGCAATTTTATATCAGGTTTTCTTATATTATGGGTGAAAGCTTCTTTTCAAATTCAGTACGTGGCTTCACTTTTTTGAACTTTTTCAATCTTTCTCCAACTTGTTATCTCGTTCCATGGCATACTCACCAAATTTTTATTTTTTACAGATTTCCGAGTTATTTGCTATTCTAATTAATGAATGATATCTGATTCTAACTCTTACATACTATTAACAGATTCATATAAAATATATTGTTTTCTATTTCTGCCCCTACATTTCATTCTATATCAATACTTTTTCCACACAAACTCTTTCGAATCCCATTGGTGGGATTTCTGTTCATGTGAATTGTCATACAGGATGTTCAAAACTCATCTATACGTTGATCTTACTTCAGTTCAATGTTTGCTAGAAATTTCAATTTTGACATAATTTAATCTAGGATTTTTGTTAGATGTATTGTTGGATATAGAATTTTGATATCAGAACTGCTTCAGGGATGCTCTCTTCACAGATATGTATCGACTAGAGCTTAGTATAAGGTTCAATAGTAGTGCAAACGGTGAAGAAAATTGTAAAACAACATAGCATTAACGATACTTATTAAAATAAATAATAATAATAATGATAATTATAAGTTTAATTACTTTGCAATATTTCTCAACATAACAAATTCCCTAAATTCATATTCAATATTTCAATACTAGCTAGTAGAATCTGGATATTGATTTATTATTCACAACTATTAACATTACTACTTTTTTTCAGAAAAAAAACCTGACTTTGGGCTTCTCTTCAAATCAAGAGAGAAAAATTTTCAAGATATCATCATATATGACATTTTATATTTCTTATGATAATTTTTTTATACTGATATATTCTCAATTATCGATTAGATTTGTATCATCATTGGTACTCCTTTCAATTATACTTTGTTCTATTGTTTTTCCTATCTTTTCTTTTCATATTGAATTGGATATTTCAATAATCTGAATCTCTCAAATTATTTACTTTTATTTTGTGCATATACTCTTTCGCTATTCTTCATACATCATCAACTTATCATATTCATTCATAATTCATTAATATACCTTTATTTTAATTATTAATATACCTTCATTTTATTTATCAATATACTTTTATCATCATCATATTTCTTATAATATACTTCTTTAGTATTATTATTATTATCATTTCCACTTTCATTTCTCACATACATTCTTTTTATACACAAAATATTTTCATCTTCATTTCTTTAAATTTTTCTTGAAAATTCACATTATTTATTATCCATTTCTATATTTTTCCTCCCTCATAATCTATGTTGTTTTTCACTTTACTTTATCTTCTGATCTGTACCAATATTTGTATAATTTTCTGTTTCTCAGTATAAATAATTTGTTGTTCAATATTATTCTTTTATTTCTTGAAATTCCAACTCATGTGTTGTTTTGTTTCCTCTAGTATTTTTTTTCATTGATATTTATTTTCCATTTTATTTCATTTCATTCAAGTTTTTCTGAAATCATACCTATCTATCAAGTTATTTTTTTAACTTTTTTACTTTTTTATTCCCTAACTTACATATTAACTTTGTTAACCTATTATTTATTATTCCCTAAATTCTCCTATTAATTATTTGTCTCTCCTTCTATGGAATCTTGCTTGTTTTATCACCAGAAGCATATATTTCCGTTCACAAATTTTCAATTGAAATTTTATGTTAACCTTGTCAACTATTTCTTTCCTCAAACTTTTAACTTTTTCTTCTTTTTTATAATCATATCTATTCAAATTCTTTCACAATTTTATAGTCGACATTTTAATATTCATTATTATTATTATTATTATTCCATTGTTTGTATTTCTTTCTTTCATTTCAAAAGTTCTATTCGCCCTGTAAATGTCATTGATTTGCATAACCATTATTTTTTATTTATGTTTCCTTTTTGCAACTCAAATGTTTTGTTAGCCTCGTACATGTCATTCATTTTTATTATAATTATTTTATCATTTCTGTCACCTTTTTGTAACTCAAAATTCATTTTTGCCATGTTTCTGTCATATATTTCCATTTTTGTTACTTTATCATTCATTTTCCCCTTTTGCATCTGACATTTTTTATTGTTCACATTCATATTATCTATGAACTCATTATTTTTGTGATCAAGATTCATTTCTATATTTTGTATTAGTTTATCATCTTTTTCTAATAAACTGTTACCAACATCTGGTTTTTGTATAATTACTCCCAGAATTTTATTCTGCTCACTACTTATTTCAAATGATTTACATATTTCTTCTGTACTTTCTCCGAAACTTTCCTCCATTCTTCTCGTACTCTCTCTAATTCCATTTTTCATTTCTTCCATGTCATTTTTCATTTCTTCCAATAATTCCATCATTTCATTAAAGAAAATGTCAAATTTTTTTCGCCCCCTTTCTGTCAAAAAGTCCACCTTTTGCACACTTATATGAATATGTCAATGCAAAAATTCTAAAATGTCAACTTTTCATTGTACCTGTATAATATTATTTGATTTCGAAAAATATTTTTGTTTTCAATTTTAATTTGCTTCTAATTCTTATTGTCACAATTCAGCTCCGCGTTGGTTATCTCCCCAAGTTATTGATATCGCTGTTATATCCCATATTTTCCAACTTTCCTGTTATCGCTAATTATTATTATTATTTTGCTGTTTCGCCCTCAAAGATTTCCGCCCTTACTTGCTCTTACGTTGGGCGCCAATTGTTATGATATGATTTTTGTTAGTTTATTTAATTTATTATGATTATACTTACAAATATTTTCGCACCGCGTTGAGCGACAATTGTGATAATTGGTTGTTTATATTATTTATAATTTATATGATTTTAAGGATTTATTTTATAAATTATATTTTCAGAAACCCTATCATAACAAATAAAAATACCTCCGGCTATGTTATGTTACCTTTGTCTCTTTTTCAACCTCTTTCACCTTATCCCAGCTCAGTCAGGTAAGCCTATAAACATGTATGACCATTGTCTAAAGACACAACAATGGTATGACTTCTTCCCAGTAGCAAGTTCTTGTAATCGGTGTTGCCGGCTATGGCACTATCGATTCAATGATAAAAACTGTACAGTGGAGGAAAGGTTAAGTTAGAAATTGAAAAATGAACACAGGTTTGCAGAGAATAATCAAAGTAGTTTACTTTATTCAGATGAAAACTTAAATATACCCTACTCTGCGATAACTACCTTATACTAGCAAAACAATGTCAAAAAAATATAGTGCAGTTTGATGTTTGTGATAATGTAAATTTTATGAAGAAAGTTTGAACGTATTATCAGTCTTTTGGGTATGGAATTTTATGATTGTTCAGCCCAAAACAAAATAACCAGTGCTTTAGAACACTTGAAGTTCTTGGTTTTATGAGAAAAGTTGCACTTAGGTGAGTTCAGTTATTGAATACCTTGTAGCTGCGTTTCAGCCTTTCAAGAAATCTTCCTCGTTCGGCAATTCTATATCAGGTTTTTTTATATTATGGGTGAAAGCTTCTTTTCAAATTTAGTACGTGGCTTCACTTTCTCGAACTTTTTCAATCTCTTTAGAACTTGTTATCCTGATCCATGGCAACACTCACCAAATTTTATTTTTTTTACTGATTTCCGAGTTTGTATCACTTCCTACCGAATTATTTGCTATTCTAATTAATGTTAATGATTTTATGAATGATATCTAATTCTAACTCTTACATACAATTTACAGATTCATATAAAATATATTTTTTTCAATTTCTGCCCTTACATTTTATTCTATATCAATACTTTTCCCACACAAACTCTTTCGAATCCCATTGGTGGGTTTTCTGTTCATGTGAATTGTCATACAGGATGTTCAAAACTTGTCTATAGGTTATCAGTTCAATGTTTGTTAGAAATTTCAATTTTGATATAATTTAATCGTGGATTTTTGTTAGATGTATTGTTGGATATAGAATTTTGATATCAGAACTGCTTCAAGGATGCTCTCTCTACAGATATGTATCGACTAGAGCATAGTATGAGGTTCTATAGTAGTGAAAAAAGTGAAGAAAATTGTAAAACAACATAGCATTAACGATTATAATCAAAATAAATAATAATAATGATAATTATAAGTTTGATTACTTTGCAATATTTCTCAATATACCATATAACATATAAATATATATATATATATATATATATATATATATATATATATATATATATATATATATATATATATATATATATATATATATAATATATATATATATATATATATATATATATATATATATATAATATATATATATATATATATATATATATATATATATATATATATATATATATATATATATATATAAATATATATATATATATATATATATATATATATATATATATATATATATATATAAATATATATATATATATATATATATATATATATATATATATATATATATTTGCTAATTTGTTTTGATTGTGAATTTACAGAATACATTCGTAGGCTTCGAAATTTTCTGGTAAGCGTTACTGTTTATCCTCGATAAACTCTCTTTACGCCACTTATACGTCGAATTCATCAAGAGATTCAACTACAAATTATTAACAACGTTTAGTTAGCAAAATGTTTTAACGGAAGTGACAAAAATCCATACCTAATTTTGAACCGAAATGTCACTATTCAAACGTTAATATTTCGAAAACAATTGAATTCAGGAGTAAAGTGTATGAGAGGAAACTGTTGAGAATCATGAGCAGTTTGCGAAAATGGATAATATACGGGGTGTTCTCTCTAAAAAAAATATTGAAGATGGCGCTCAGCCGTCATTTTGAAATTTTCAGCTGTGATTTTTATCATAAGAAAATAGATTTTTATCTCGTATTTGGGCCCTCCAAATTTTGTTGCGATATACCAGGTGGTTCCAAAATTAGTAGGGTGGGAACGGACTTTAGACGAGCACTGTATACGGAAAACACCAATATGAAATCAATGTATCTGAGTGTTTTGAAGCATGTATGCATCAATATGCACCCAAATTTTTATTCGTGTTCAAGTATATGATGCTTTCGTAACAAATTAAGGAATAGGTGTTTCAGGGTTTGCTGACATTCCACCCGTGAAGGGGTGAAATGGAGTATGAAAGTTTGTATGGGGGTTCTGTTAGTTGTTACGTTAGGGTTATATAAATTGATATTGGAGGTCTTTGTTACATATTAAGAAATATATGTTCCTGTGAAATCGAGGGTAAAAGTTTGTATGAGGTTTCTGTTAGCTTTCGAGTAAGGGTCATGAAAATTGGTATTTCGGGTCTTTGTTACAAATGAAATACTACGTGTTTTTGTGTGTTTGGGAATTCAACCCCAGAGGGATGTGAAGTTGTGAAAGGTTCCGTTAGATTTTGAGTTAGGGTCATTTGAATTTCTGTCTGAGGTTTTTATTCAGAATGCATTTTTTCTTTTGAGTTAAGGTCCTTTCACAATATCTATCAGATGTAGTTCAATGTCCAGCGTGGCTTTAGCCCGGGAAGAATTCGTTTTCAGTTTGATATTACAAAAAGTTACTTCATTATTGTCTGAGATTTTTCAATATCCAGAAAAATCTTTCTTTTCATATTCAATTAGGAATGTTTCCCTTTTCAACATTCTTCAGTGTTTTCAGAAATTCAACGCCCAAAGAAGTGAAATGTTGTATCTCTTTGTATTTGGTTTTAGCCAAATTTAATAAATAAATATTATTTAAAAAACGAGATAAGGATCTATCTGATATTATATTTTGACAACCTTCAAATCTGTCCTGAACAAAATCCATCCTCAATTACTTGATGAATAAATATTAAAATACAATGTGATGTGAAAATAAAAAACATAAAATAAGAAACATAACATAACAGAGTGAAAGGGTTACCGTTAGTTTTCAAGTTGGGGTCATTAAAAATGGTATTTGAGCTCTTTGTTACAGATAAAGAATACATCTTGCAGTGTTCTTAGGAATTTCACCCCTGAAGAGGTGAAATGGGGGCTGAATATATTTATGGGGGTTCCGTTAGTTTTCAATGACCCTTATCATGAAAATTGTTATATTGGCACTCTGTTATGAATGAATCAATTGTGTTCAACTTTATTTGAAAATTCTACTCCTGAAGAGGTGAAAAGGGGTTAGTAATAGTAACAGTCGGAATAACGGGAAGTGGTTGAAGCCACAGGCAAAAGCTAGGTGAAACAACACGGAGGAAAGTCGCAGGTACCAGCTATATACGATAAACTTTCAGGAAATATAGTGGATACACCTATTTTTGATAGCTTGAGTTTTTTTTAATGTCCTTTCAACACGAAGGAACAAAATACAGACTAATGAGCCACATATTTTCCCAGAAATTCTCTAGGTACAGAAGATGCAGAAAGAAATTGTGGTTTCACCAGACAATGATTGAAGAGTGAACTTTTTTCTTTTTTTCAGGGATTGTGATGACGTAGATATATATAACTGTTCTAATGGCGATTATACTCCTCTCAAATTGGGTGAACTCTTAGAAATGGGTGAGGATCTCGTACAGGTTTCACCATTATCGCAGATGTTATGGTATCCTAATTACTCAATGACAAGATGTTGGTACAACTTCTATATACAGGTGATTCTCTTTCACATGATACCAGCCTATTTCCTGGATATATCATTGAGAATAATTGGAAAAAAACCAATGTAAGTATGAATATGTTCCGTCAGTGCTGATGTGAACTGTGTCTTCCAACTGGTGTGTTGAGTTTCTGACTCCCAAAGATATGATATTTTCGAATGAATCACTGGTGAAATTCACCAATACACCAGTATACTCCATAGTTGTATTTCTATGCAAAACAAATCAACCAATGGTTAGAATATGTGTTAACGTTCATTGATAAGCAAAAGCACATTCTAACCATTGGTTGATTTATTCCTAGTATAACCGGAGGTGAAAATACCGGGCCTCAGGCTGGTACACCTTTTTGCCAGTCAATTCATGCAATACTTCGGAAATTGTGTTTTATCGCAAAACGCTGATATTTTTACAAGCTCTTATCCAACTAGCCTTGTTTGTTTCTCTGTGATAATTAATTATTTCTCGATTTGTACGTTTGGGTGAAATTTTGCAAATGAATTTTGGTCCACTTCTAGTCCTCCGATTAAAATGGCAGCTGTTTATAATTCCGGTGACAATCTATTTTGAAATTTTTGTTTGTGAAAAAATGCCAAACGAGTTTCGTGATTATGGGGCGCTACTATTCGAAACTTGTATGTGGGTGTTCTTTGCGTCGAAGATTTTATTTTTTTCGAAATTCATTGAATTAGGATGGTGGCTCCAAGATGGCGCACGACTATGGTCCAATTCCAGTCAGAAATTGTGTGACGGAGTTTTTGGGACTGGGTATTATGATTTTTTGGTCAAAATTCATGAATAAGAGATGACAAGTTTTGTTATTATGGCTCGATTTTTTTCGAAATCTGTATGAGGCGGTTTTTGGGTTTGAAGATTATATATTTTTTGTCAAAATTCAATAAGATGACGGATTCCATGATTAACTGGCAAGAGTTGATTGAAAATGATAAACGAAGATTGAAGACATACTTTTATACAGAAGCTTTGAAGTAGAATAATAAAAAATAAATGAAAGAATATTGTTAAAAACAAGTTTTTATACGAATTCACTTAAAAGGAAAATCATATTTCTCAAATCATTTAACCTAGCTTGCCGTGAATACAGATTGGGTGTTTTTGCGCCTTGATATTTAGGGTTTTGATGAAATGGGTTTTGTGATTCATAGTCCGGGTTTCAGGGGTTGGAGATTATGATTTTGTTGTCAAATCAAGAACATTTAGAATGGCAATCAACTTTTTCAAAAAGGAAAATATGTGTTGCATAAAAAATTACTCTTTGTACAATGCTTGTGACCATAGACCACTCATAACACAATAATGAACTGTAAAAATTTGATTTTGAAGCATTGGAACAAAATTTGGTTTCTTGGAGGTTTTGAAGGCGCGAAGTACACATTTTTCCATAGTAATATTTTGTTTCTTCAGATATGTGACGTAGGTAACTTATTGTAGTCTTATATTAGTGATTATATACTCCGAAATGAATTTATCTGAGCAATAATATCCCAATATCAGCAAATATACACCATGTTGCTAGTATATCCGCGAATAAACACGCTACTTGCTATAAAACGAGTGAGAACCTAGGCATTTACCATTGTTTATACCAAACCTATCAAAATAATCCAGTCACTTTCAAATTACAAATTTATGTCTGAAGGTTTTGGAAACACTTCCTTGGAAGGAATCTGAAAAAATGTAGGAAATCATAGTTTTTTCAAGTGCTGGTATGATTGTAATACCTAGCTCGATAATAATCCGGTCATATACCACTCTTGATAGATATATTGGGTAGAGTATACTTCGAAATTTTTCCACCAATCATTCACTTCCACAGGATAACCCAACTGGCGTGTTGCTAAGCCCGCCAATATAATTAGGAATCTCTAGGTTAATTTTTTCAACATTCGTCATATAACAGCGATTGGATTTCAAGAATCTTTTCTTCCTGATTGGTTTCCAAACCGAATGATAATTGATAATTCGAAACAGCTATTACATGGAATACTTGACTTTATTGGCAACAGTGCCCGCCGTTCAGTTCTTCGGCTATTGTCTCGTAGTACAAATCAGTTTCTATCAAAATTACTCATTTGCACGGTTGGAGACTTAGATATGACTTTTGGCGAAGTGCGTCCAACCTATCCCGAAAGACTGAGGATGGCACAACTGATAGCTTTTGACCAACGTCGACTCCGTGGGGACCTCATCATATCCTTCCGTATAGCTAAGTACAACTATGCTAATCAGAAAGAACTTTTTGTTTTCAACAATGATTCGCGGTTACGTGGTCATAATCTCAAATTAAAAAAGGAGAAATTTGCCACTAGGCAGAGACAGCATTTTTTGGTGAATCGTATTTTCGAAACTTGGAATAACTTACCCAACGATGTTGTGAATTCTGACTCAGTGAATAGTTTTAAAAACAAAATAGATATTTGCTTATTTTCATAATTTTTCCTACGCATATATTAATTATTTTTCTTTTTCTTTTGCATGCATTGTATAATCTTGTTGATCTCTTTAGTTTTTTTTTTAGGCTTACATAGGACTCTGTCCTCAGCCTTTACTTATATGTAATAATAATAATAATAATAATAACTATTCACTATAATACATGGTGGCTCGAATTAGTTTGAGAAGCCATATTCATCGCCAACCTCAGGAAAAATCTATTCAGATGGAAAGTTTCAATGTTTGGAAGTTGAGAATTTCGATAGGATGTGTTTCCAGTCGGATTATGAATGAGGTTAGTTTAAGAGGTCTAGGCATCTTTGAAAATATTTTCAGACCCACGAATAAATGACTGTCCTATGTTATACAAAAAAAAAAAACATTTCATATGATAAATTTCCCAACTATGATGGTTTATCTCTATATAATTTTCTGCCGAGAGACTGGAAGATATTCTCGTGAAAAATTCATGGATTTGGAATTTCCAAAAATCTAATGTAAATGTACTTGATTGTATCTGTGGATTTTCGTGTATTTTTCTTCCATAACTGTTTATCCTGATTGTTTTTTCCTGTTCGTTTTCCACAAGAAATGACAAACCTTGAATTTGTAAGAATGACAAAGAGCTAATAATGAATCTGTCTATGTATTCTAGTATACAGAGACTCTAGATGAATATATTTCGAAACATCTTCCATTACCTGCTTTCCGAAAACGTTTTTTTTTAAACTTTAACCATAACCGTATAAAATTAAAAAAAACATTAACGTAATGAAGAAAGAACACGTTTTCTTTACCGCCCACGATACCGTCATACTAAATGCGATACTGGTTGACTACACTTTACCATAAATATAACGCTGTATTTTTCAATGTATCTTTGGTATCTCCAATTCCTTTGGAATTACTTTGATATGAATGTTTCATGATCCGACATCCTATATATTTCTGTGTTTGCATATTTCCACTTCTCTTGATCAATATCGAAAACATATTTGCTAAATTTGTGGTATATTATTCAAAATTTTGTGTTTGTGGGAAACTGTCCCAGAATTATTGCCAAACATACGATATTAATACATCATTTTCCAGGTTATTTGCCATCCAAAGAAAAATCTACATAGCCAATGCCGTTTTGGCCCACTTCATGAAGAACACATGGAAATTTGTGAACCAGAAATATATCCAACTTTATAATCAACTATCGGAAGAAGACAAATCAGTATTCGGCGTAGCAGCGAAACATTTAGTACTCAACAAGGAAGAACTGTTTCAGTTCTTTAAAAATGGCAAAAATGGAGTAGCGTTATATGTGTTGAAGGAAGGATCTGATTCCACTGAAGAAAAATCCCTGAAAACTCTCTGGAGGTGAGATATATCAAGAAAATTCATAACTGTTGGATCTTCAATTCCTCAGGGGAATATGATTGGAATATACTGAATGTGAGGAATTAACAATGTGTTTCCAAAATATAGGAAATTCTTTATATGAATCTTGGACTCATAAATTGTGTAGGTTGTAGGAGAGTCGAAATGGCTCTCCAGCAACTCCCTACTTCGACCTATGAGGTCCCTTCTACCTTTTTCTCCATCTATTTGAAACACTGAATTCCGAAATTCCTTGCGAAGTATATCAGTTCCCTAGCTTGATTCCTGATATCTGAATGCATTAACGATACCCCTTCGTGGAACTTGAGCCCTTTGCAAAACAACGCTTGGGAGTCGCAAAACAGTTGCAGCAAAGTTCTCGCATTAGCGGCGTTTAACGAACATATCAATAAGAAGGCTAAAATGAAATAACTTGGTTACTGTGTTGGGAATTGGTCTTGCTTTGCTGATACAAACAGTCCAGAATATTGTACAGCACATTCATGAGAAGCAAATGCGTCGGTCATTTGGTCACCATTTTACCAGAACGCCATATGGAACATTGAATCTGTTCCAAGAAAATGCCTCAATTATATGTTTTAAAATATAATGGCTATCATCCGATTGGAGGATATGACCACAATGTTCTTTTGGATTTTTTCAAACTTTGAGTCATTGCAAGAAAAGAGTTATTGTGTAACCTTAACCACTCTTCATTAAATATTGAACAATAAAATGTAGTGTCCTATTTGCTGAGTGAGATCAATTTTCACTTCTCTTAATCAGCTTCTCGTCAGGAAGTTACCTTCTGTTACCCAATTTTTAACACCAATGTATTCCTCTGATCACTAATTAACTCATTATGTTCGATCTTGATACCGACTGTACCTCGTGTAATATCAATTTTGATGATATTAAGACGATTCTGTCAATCTATGAACAAAACCACAATTGAGATATATTTGAAGCTAAATATATTGTAATTATGAACCGTTTTTTGTTCTTATATTGGGTGTATACCTGGTGAAAAAAGAATGTATTATTATTAATATTATCATTTCATTTTGTGATATATGCATTTCTTCGAGATGGTACTTCTAAGCACAATATCCGATAGCAGACCCTTTACCACTTTCAAGTCTTCCTTCTTCTACTCGTGATGTTGTTCAGTTTTTTTTTGGTTATGGGCTTAAAAGCCTTTTTGCTTGTCTTAACCCTGGTACCTTGTAGGTTTTGATTTGGTCTTTGATTTGGTCAGCTTCCTAGAGCCAAAACTCTTCCTCAATATGGGCTTTGGAAGGACCACAGAAGGGTTCTGTGTCAGGAAATTGAGTGGTGGTCCCTCCTCTTGACCTTTGATTCCCTTGTGATCTGGCATTCATATCAGAGTAACCGGATTGTTCGTAGCCAGCTGCCCTAGGGAGAGTTTGCAGTTCCAAGTCAGTTTAAACTCACATATGTGTGACTTTAAAACCCAAAATGCTGTTTAGCTATCTGATAGGACATAGAATTTGACTGGCGTATAGTACAGACCTGTGTTGAAGTGCTCCAGCTGAAACCAGTCGAATTGAAGTGCCTTATAAAAGTATTTGTGAATTGCCGATAAGATGAAATGAAAAATCTACCTACTCATGAAATGTTATGTGGAATGAAAACTGAGATGGAATCGATAAAAAGTACAGTGGAAAATGTCCAGCAATGTGATAAAAGCCAAAGGAAAAAAGTCACTGAACTGGAACAAAAAAATAGAAAATTCGGAAACAAGCCAATAACATTATATTTTATATCACCTGCCAAACTCAATTCATAAATATCGATAAAACTTCCAAAAAATAATGGAATGAAATCTGACAAGGTTGATCTGCATCGGATTGTAGCAAAAAACGATGATAAGAGCCACCTCATTCTGATTAAAATTGAATTCGGCTCGAAATTAATCAAAGTCAGCAATCTCAATAATACCAACTGGGCCATTGCTCAATACCTCACAGAGAAAATCATGTTGAAATGACGACTACCAATACCATTTCTTATCCAAGCGAACTGATGGGAAATGTTACATTCATAACAAAGTACATTCACAACTATCATGACTCCTTGGTGTCGTATCATCAACACATAACATTCGACTTGGAGTCATTGGAAATACGCTTCGAGGGATATGAGATACCCAAACTGACCATATGGGATGCCCGAAAAGAGCATGTCGAGAGGCAGTTAGAGGACCAACATAAATCCATCGATTCATTCAAAGAACTAGATACAGCCTCCAAGCAGCTTCAAAATGCTATAAATGAAGCATATAAAATCAACTGCCTAGAGAAACAGAAGGCAATCGATGAAAAGATAAGGAACTCTTCAATATTGCTGAAAGGAAATCAAGAAATCCAAAAATTCAGAAGAAGAACATGGAGGCAAATGTGTGAGGGGACTATGGATTGAGCCCCAGCCCATCGGCATGGGTCAGATGAATAAGCCGAACGTTAGACATAAAAAAACCACACACACAGACACACTTTCATAGGTTTGAGGTTGTTGAAGCAGTACTGCGAAGGGCTCGACCCCAACAGAACCCACAGTAGCCTAGCGGAGAAAATCTTTACCACTCATAAGATCAAATGGGCCATTAGGAGTTTCAAGCTAAAAGTATGAGACTCTAGGAAGACTTCAAAACGGTTCTTTCTGAGTACGAGGAACTCAGAAAATCCAAAAGAAGAACATAACACAACTGAACTCAGAAGTCAGCAGGGCATTTCTGCATTACAAACCGTAAGATGAAACATGAGGACAAAAAGGGCAGACTGGGGAGTGGCTAAGCGAACGGTAACTCACTCAAAAGTAGTGTGGGCGATAAACTCCTTCAAGCCTTACAAGTATCCAGGCCCAGATGGAGTATTTCCCATACTCCACCAGAGCGGAGTTGAATATCTAGTTCCAGAACTGTGCAGACTGTACAGGCTGAGCCTAGCATTGAGATGGCTACCTCAAACCTGGAAAACTGTAAACTTTGTCTTTATTCCAAAACCTGGACCAGACTCATACGACCAGGCGAAGGCACACAGACCAATAAGCCTATCGTCATTTCTTCTGGAAAGCTTGGAAAAACTGATAGATAGAGACATGAGGGAAACCGCTCTTGTAGAACGGCCTTCACTTCAGAACCAACATCCTATCTAACAGGAAAATCATGCGAGACAAAACTTCATCAGCTTGTTTCGAGGCTCAAAGAGTCTCTAGAAAACAACAAATTGCACTCTGCACTTTCCTAGACATCGAAGGAGTCTTCGACAACACCTCCTTTGAAAGTATGGTCTCTGCGGCCACTCGAAGAGGCATTGACGAAACCACCTGCAGGTGGATACACTCAATGCTTCACAATAGACTGTTTCACGCCAACATGTTCGAGGAAACAGAGCAGGTTGAAATTTCCAGAGGTACCCCACAGGAGGGCATACTCTCCCCCCTTCTGTGGGACATGGTTGTAGATGAACTGCTAATTTCTCTGAATAACCAAGGGTATTACTTTCAAGGGTATGCAGATGACTTGGTCATCCTCATCAAAGGAAGGAATACTCGAACAACCTCAGAGCTAATGCAAAATGCACTGAGGACAGTGGAGGAATGGTGTAACAGTGAGAGTCTAAGGGCAAATCCGAACAAAACAACACGAAAAAGGAATATGGGAGATCTCATACCTCCCAGACCATTCGGTGACATATTACAAGTATTAGAGCGGGTGATATATCTAGGGCTGATTCTTGACAAGAAACTAACCTGGAACCCGCATCTTCAATATGTAACCAATAAAAGCAAGATTATTTTCATGATGTGCAGGAGAGCTTTTGGAGAAACCTGGGGGCTTAATCCGAAAGCCATGCACAGCGGTAATAAGATCAAGAGTAACTCATGGCTCACTCTTATGGTGGCAAAAAACAAATTGAAATCAGGCAAAAACCAACCTTGGGAAAATCCAGAGGCTTGCCTGTCTCTGTAGCACGGGTGCAATGAATAACACTCCAACAGCTGCAATGGAAATCATCCCGAACCTCGAACTCCTTGTCATTGGAGAGGCCAGGATGGGTGCATACAGACTGAAACAAACAAAAAACTGGAGAATCCGAACAACTGGACATACCAGAATCACTCATGTAATTGATATGGAAGAACTCGAAATGATTTCAGAATATATGCAACCCGTATACTCATTCAAAAAACCATTCAAAACACGAATTGAAGCATCTGGATGGGCCTCGAGTATAGAATCACAATCATCTGCGGACAAGTCTGGTATACAGACGGTTCAAAGACAAGGCCAGGAAGGGACAACATAATACCACTTGGGCAAATGCTCCACGATATTCCAAGCTGAAACACGCTATTATGGTTTGCATTCAGAAGAATCTAGAAAGTGGTTAGAGGAGAAAACATATCTACATTCTATCTGACAGTCAAGTCAAGTCTAAACTGGTCTGAGACTGCCTCCAGAACCTCATCGAGCTGGCAAAACACAACAAGGTCACCTTGATGTGGGTGCCAGGTCATAGAGGCATTGAAGGCAACGTAAAAGCGGACCAGCTAGCTAGACAAGCATCTGAAACGCTATTCACAGGGCCAGAACCTGTGCATGGGATGAGCAAAAACCGATGCAGGACCCTGATCGACGAGTGGATAAAAAGAAGACACCAACAATATTGGGATCAAACTTTCGGGCAAATACACAGCTGAGTCATCCAAACCGGACCCTGACGGCTGACCTCCTGAACCTGGACAGAACGAAGGCACGTATAATAGTAGGTCTGTTGACTGGACACTGCGGCCTAAGAAAACCCCATGGGAGTATGCAGGGAAACCGTGGAGGGTAGGCTATGTGATGAAGAGGAGGAAACAACCTCTCATATTATCTTCGACTGTGATGCCCTAAGTGGAAGGCGACACAGAACCTTTGGAGAGATCAACCCGGAAACAGGCACGGATCCGATGAACCTTATTGACAGGCTACTTAACCTAATTGAAGGCAGAAACCTGTTCGAATGAGGAACCACTGACGACAGAGTGATACAATAGACCCCAGCTGGTCGCAGTGTCAAGGGAAATTGAGTGCCAACCCTGTCTCTGGCTCGTTAGCTTCCAACCAACCAACCAAGATGAAAAATGGAAATATCTGTCGCAAAATCCGTTCATTTTGCTTATTTTCACAGCCTACTATAATATGGATTCAAGTTCTGGCGTACAGCATTGACTTCACCCATCTATAACTCACGATACAATTGTGATTCATTCCCAAATGCTTGTGCGGTATGTATTCTAGGGCTTCAACTGCAAAATCAAAGTGCTTATTGACACTTATATTGTTGAAATGTCAATGAAAAGAATTCCCGTACATAATAGATGTTTTTTTCCACTCAAATTAAAACGCAAATTGCCTATACTACCTTCTGAGAAATAGTTCATAGTGAAAACCCTGGTGTCGGCCACAGCAAAATCGCTTTGTGGAATTTTTTTAACAAGAAATATTGTTACCACTTTATTGTTTTTTTACAAATATCTCAATGAATTTCGAAATAATCATTTCACACTGCATGGAACTTTGTGCATTTTCAACTGAGAAAATCTGGGAAAACCTCTGAAGAAGGCAAACATTTTTTAAATTCATATTTTTTATAAATTTCAAGCTGGACAAACAATCTTGCAGGGAATGATAGATGATATTATGTTGCTCAATTGTGTGCAAGATAGTTTCTGTCCGATGTGTAGTTTTTGCACAATCGCGTTATAAACAATTTAAGGGCTTCTCTTGTACAATGCGCCGATTTGAGGAAAATTGTAAAGTAGAGATCAATATCTACAATTTGCATATTTTGGATTTTTACCTGAGAGGTGGAAAATGTGTTGAAAATGTCACTGAAAGTTGCTCCAAACGCTTGAAAGTGCGCTCGAGGCACAGTCGAGTATCGAGTAGCGGTAGTGGGGGAACGAGCCAGCGGAGGAGAGTGCATCACCACGCGGTGGGTTACTTATACGTTGGCTATCATATTAGTGAATATCAATTATTACCGTGTTTCTGCATATTTTTTCCGTTATTCAATGATTAAGTTTTTTTATTATATTACATTAGTTGATAGTGTGGCTAGTATTGAAAGGTAAGTATACGTCATGAGTACTTTTATGGGTGTAAATAATTAGCTTTTGAACAACCCTTCGGTTTTTTTCGTTTTTATACATATTCGTACATTTTGTTCATTTATAAATACATGTAAAACATTTTTTTCAATACATAAATATAATATGTTCACATACAATGCAATATATTCACTTACAAATATTTTCACAAAAAAAAATAATGAGAATGTTGATATGACATTTAAAACCGAAATAAAAAAAGATCAAAGATACTATTTTCATTCATCGAAATCTCCATCTACTCGAATAACTGAATGCCATATAATCACACGAAATTTGAATTTGAAGGATATTGATGCATATTTTTGTTTTAATCAACATTTTTGTATTATGTCAACTTTCATCAGTTGAATCCTCCGCTAACTCGTTACTCCCTCCACTCGACTCTGCCTCGAGCGCACCTCCGAGCGTTTGGAGCAACTTTCAGTGACATTTTCTACACATTTTCCATCTCTGAGGTGAAAATCCAGAATAAACAAATTGTGGATAAAGATCTCTACTTCTTGATGCCGTTCACATAATTTGAATACGACGATTTTCCTTGAATCGGCATATTTTGCAAGATAAGCCCTCAAATTGTTTATAACGCAATTGTGCAAAAACAACACATCGAACAGAAACCATCTTGCGCACAGTTGAGTTTGAGTTCATGAAAATTATGAATTTTTTACAAATTGACTATTTTTAGAGGTTTTCCCGGATTTTCTCAGTGGAAAATGCACCGATCCAGCAGCACTGAAATCCATTTTGTAGGTTTTCTGAATTTTCTAGTAGAGTTCCACGGATTGTGGAACGATTCTTTCGATACTTTTCAGGATATTCGTGAAAAATCAAAGAAGTCGCAATTTTTTATCCTATTTCATGTTGAAAAGATGTCCTTTGTTATTGTAATTTTGCTGACAAATAGATGTATTCCTTCGAAAATCACCAACTGCATTGAATTGCGGATTTCTATTTTATACATTTTGGGAAGAAACTCACCAAAGAGGAATATTTTGTACAACATTTCATTTGAATCGGTTGTAAAATTTTACCTTTTCAACGAATTTCCCAATAAAACTTGAAAGAAATTGCAAGAAACTTGTCAAGCTGATCGATGTATGAGTATGTTTCAGCAAAAACGTTTTGATACTAGTTGTGTTCATTTTTTTTATTGCGTGTCTATTGCTTCCGTCTAACCGATTTTCAGACAATAATTCTGCTTCATTTAGGATAAGTAATAACACATGTTATGATAAAAGCAATTTTTTAGTATTACAAAATTTTCCGAGATTCGAAAATAAGATAACTTCCTATCAAGCAATTTCAAGTTGATCACAAGATCTCAGGCTATATTTTTTTCAATATCCATTTCAAGTTTGGTTGCGAATGAAATAGTTATGAAATGTTTTGTTTTACAGATTGTGGCTCCTTGATAGAATTGTTAAGTCAATTGCCTTCGTATTGGCTACATGGCTCTTCATCGTCAAATGGAATATTTTGGGGTTGTTCTTCAGATGGTTGGAGGATTATATAAGCAAAATCTAGTAAATCAAATTGATATTCAACTATTCAATTGATCGTTTTCATATGTCTAATGCAAAATCGATGAAACAACATAAAACACGGATCGCAGTGTGATCTCACGTTTGTAAATTCCTATTCAACAAATGGAAATCCATTCTGATTCAATAAAGATTTACTGTTAGTTTTGATGTTTCATTTCCCATCACCTCACCGATTTCTCTATGGCTAGCATACTGATGCAGATGTATTCGATTTCAAAAGAGGTTTGGGGGTTTTTATTTGAATCCGCCGATTGAACATATAGGTAACAGCTCAAAAACCATTAGACATAGTAGTCAATATCATGTTGTCTGATTCTACCCAACAAGAGGTAGGTGGTTGAAAATTAGTTTTTTTTTATTCTTGTTATGGATGAAAAACATCTATTGTATATAAATATATATATATATATATATATATATATATATATATATATATATATATATATATATATATATATATATATATATATATATATATATATATATATATATTATTTGATACAACGTTTCGACATTGTACATAAAATAAATCATTCTTCTCGCAAAATAGAACCATGCACTTCCTTTTGTATGAATGTAAATACCACAAAAATTCAACCTCCTTAATCTTGGCTTGGGAAAAATTGCCTCTCTCTCTATTAGTCAGACGTCGACCGGCAACACAGAGGAGCGAAAAGCCGAAGCTTGATGTAGTAAGTTAGTAGTATTGATGAAAATTGTACTGTTTGTCGCAGAAATGACATCTTTGCCGATTTCGGAGCGGACTGAACATTGTCCGAATAAATTTCTTAGGATATTTGCTCTTTGGTGTTGACATCTACTCAGCAATCATGCGAAACTACCTGTGATCTACGAAATCAAGCAGGCCATATCGTCGCACGTTGAATCCCACACATTTTCAGATATGAGTGCATATACCAGCGTTTCTAGACATCTCAGTTTCTACATACTCGTTTGACATTTAATTCTTATTAACATTCAATCACAACGCGTCAAAAGTACTTATAAGTATGTCCAGTAGTGGAGAATTTTCTTGTACACTTTCAGAAATTCTTGTTTTTATTTTATTATTCATTGGTCGTAGAAAAAATGGTGTTTATAACCATCATGTAATGGCTATTGATTTACTCGCACACGGTTTACGACACTGGCTTTCTGCTCATGTCGTAACTTACCTCGTGGTCATGTATTGATAGTTATCATTACATTGCATAATATACTAATTGGAAACGAGCTCGAATTACCTGTTGACAATGACGTAATATTGGCATTCGTAATGATTCAGAAAATTATTTATTTTATCCAGTTTTGTAAGTCTATGAGACCATCTGAAAAAAAAATCTCTAAGATATAAACATAAGTTTGTTTGTCCTTCATGTTCCTTCAATTTGAGGTTCTTTCGTTCCTTCTGAACAGTTTAATGTCGGGTGATTGGAATTTTCAAATTCAAAGTTGTATAAAAATATTATTATATATATATATATATATATATTGTTATGTTATGAAAAACCAGTTATATATTTTAAAAGGAAAAAAGGAAACAATTTCATAAAAAACCCACGAAAAGAATAATTAGTTAATAATTAGTAGTTCAAGAGATTGTTTTTACATAATTTTTGAAATTCTATTTCCTTTATGAAGCCTCTGTATAATATTAATAGATAAAAATATTCAAATACTATAACACAATCAATTTCATACACTGTCATAATGATTACAACCCATAATTGTTCAAAAAGACAACAAAAAAGTCTAGATATACAAAAACATCCTGAATAAAATGTGATCAACAAAATTATAAGTTCGAAACATACAGTATATGAAATTGTATCTAACTAAAAGTAGCCAATGGGAGAGCAACAAACTTCCTGATGACAATAGCCAATCAGGGAACAGTATGGTCAAATAGAAGATTTGAAATTGTGAGAAAATAAGAACGGAAAAGTGTCAGAGACAATTCTCACTGAATATTGTAAATAGTTTATAAAAAAGGAAAAATAGTTTTATTTATAAGTTTTGACAAATAACCCAAAACAGTGAAAATGTGACAATATAGTGCGCGAATTCAAAAATTCAAATCAGAGGAAATGAGGAGAAATGGTATCCAAGTGACGAAAAAAAAAGCCACAGGAGATTGAAAATAATTTGAAAAAGAATGCCACGTTTTGTTAGGAGGATAAGAAAAATTCAATAATTTCAATAATTATAAGCAGCAAACTACATCACCCTGTATGTACTCCATATACAAGTATTTCAAAGCAGATTCCTGGATTTGTATGGTTCATCTTTTTGGTATTGGAGTTCCTGAGATCATTGGATTGAAAATTGATCCAAATTCTGGGTTTGTCTTGAACAGCGACAGTTTCAGCGTCAGGTATAAACTTTCCTAGTGCACATCACGAACTGAACAACTTCACTAATAACTCATATTCCATCAGAAGAACTTCATTTCATTTGATTTTGAACCATTAAAGAAATTTTCACTTTCAAGGTAAAAGTGAGGTTGTGTATATTTTACCCATGACCTTTTCTCATGATTATCCATGAAAATTTGTAGATTGACCATAGAATAAGTTATTTATCGTAGGCCAGGTTGATTTAAGTTTTCCTGAATAAAGTAAATAATTGCTTTTTGATACTTTGTCGTTTGTTTCCCACAATGACCAACAATCATACTTATAAACATTGAATAGATTAAAATTTGACATCAAGCAGTGGCTAGTGGCTCAATTGCCTGAACCGGCTATCTGAGACAAGAGGCGTACCAACTGAGTTTAGCTGTGGTAAGAAAAGTTATAACAGTTGGCAGCGTGACGAGAGAACAGTGACGTTAGCTAGCAATTATTATTACATTGCAAAACATATTATACAGGGTGAAAATACTCATCTATATCATATAAATTTAAACCCAAAGGGAAACAAAAATTTAACAACAATTTATTTTACAATTCACATAACATAACAATATTCTCGCCCAACGAGTTGCAAAAATTAGATTTGAAAGCATAATAAATAAATACCAACTAGTATATTTTTACAAATCAACATTACATAACAATATATATATATATATATATATATATATATATATATTTATATATATATATATATATATATATATTAATATTAAAAAATTTATTATTTTCCGTCCGTCCGTCTGTCTGTCTGTGTATGTATATATGTCTCCCCAAGTAGCACAGAGTTATAAAATTCACATAATGAATTCTTATAACGTCTTATAGACTACGCATTTGCCATGTTTCACAACCAAAAAGTTAATGTGCGTTTTATAACTTCTAGGCGTTGCTATGATGTTGTGGAGTAGTTATAATGAGAGTACAATAAAGAATCCTCGAAATAAAGTTGTAATGTGGTTTGTACGTGAATTGTATGTGCCGTTAAGTAAAGCTGAAAGGCAGTCGTGTGAGGTTATTATGACAATGAACATATGTGCTTCTAATGAATAGATTTTTGAAACTTTTCAACGACTACATAATGTATGTAGGCTTATTAACAAATGAACATTGGTTGTGATGACTACATTATGTTCTTCCAGTTAGATTTTTTGGTTATATTGTGTTAAGTAGGTATTTATTTATAATTTGTAAATATAATTTAAAATGCCAAAAAAAATTTAATCCGCCTTGATATTTAAAATTATATATATATATATATATATATATATATATATATATATATATATTATATATATTCAAAGAATATAAAGAGGAAGGAGTAGGTACCTACCTCAAAATTAACACCAGACAAAATTATTCAGACTTTCGAGATACTGCAAAAAAGGTAATCTGGTCCTACCTAGAAATGTAACAGGAATAATTTAAGAACAAGGAAAGACAATTTAAATAATATATTCAATGATAGTTCTATTTTCAACAAGTGAGACTTGTTACTACATGTCAAAAAGAATGTATGTGGTTCCATACATTTATATAGTGTTTAAAATGAATCCTGTAGTGTAAGTTGTCTGATCGTCATGGATATGAAGTGGAATCATATTACAAGGCTGATGCATTGATTTTAGTCTGATAGGAGATGTAGAACCTGAGAAATAGAGTTATTTGATATTTTCTGAATTCTAAGGTTTGTGGTTATGGAACAATCATCCCGTCGAAATTACCACTACCTGGTGTTATGCCAAATCTTTGAACTACTTACCTTGCATCTGTCCTAAGATCTAATCTGTCCATCGTCCCCTGGGATTGTATTTGTTTTGACAATCTTTCATGAATTCATAATTTGCTCTCATGACAAATAAACAAATTTCATCTGGCATTCTTAATCTAAATAGTTCGTTGTCGGGTGAATTAATGTTTAACGTTATGATAGCGTAACGACGTTAGTACAACTTTGTTAACGTAAATCTTGCCACTTCTGGTCACAGCAACTAAGTCACAATTCTTTCACGTATGATATTGCGATGTCTTCGAAACACTTGTAAACTATTCTATGATACTACATACAGTATTAATTACAACTTTTCGAGACAAGTGGGACGGCATCCATGTTCTTCGTTCGATTGATACAGCCATATTGGAACATTGGAACAAAAATATTTCAAATGAAAAATTTGGGACCCTGGGTGTTATATCAATTTCAAAATCATTGAAGATGAGCAAATGAAGTATGTTTCGTTATATGGTGAAAATATTTCAACTTTTAATGAAAAAAGTTGATAAAATATATTTTTTCTTTTATAAAAAAAAAAAGATTTACCCCTCTTCATTCCTGAGGCGCATGCATTTCAAGTTAGTAGAATTGGATTTTGATCGTGAAAATGGGTTTGCTTGATCACTTTGTGCTTCAGAACAATTCTTTAACACACATAACTGAAAATCACTTTAATCTCAACTATCACAGCCATTTGCTATTAGTATTTATTGACATTACCACAGAGTATTATGAAAATGGAAAGGAAGACTGAATTATATATTATAATAATATTATATGAAATGTTTGAATATGGTGAACAAATTGTAATACTATATAAGGAAGTGTATGACCTTCATGCATAATGATATAATGACTTGACTAAAACCACAGAACGACGTGAAAATAATATTCTAGCCAACCCTTTTACGACTGGCTTATAAAGGTCATTACCACTACTTTATAACGTCGATGTGACGTCATGAAGGTGTGCCTTTTTGACATGTTGGCATACATACCGACGTCTGAGCATATTACAAGACATGAGTTACGGACTTTTGCGAAATGTCTTATGGACGTCTGTATAACCGAATTATGACCTCTGTGTGCTACTAGGAACTAATATTCCACGATAACTGCCGAACCTCTTGACCAATCGATGTGCCTAAAAACTTATTTGGCATCATTACACAAGTGTATAAAACATTTTGAAATAAATATACACATAAAATACAAACAAATTGAATTATAAAAACACACATATATAGCTGTAAAATTATACGAAACTGCATAATCTACCAATTCTCTGAATAGTACTCTTCCAAATTATAGTAAGCTCCCTCAAGTAATACATCTGTAAAGGGGTTTCTCCCCCTACTATCAAACTTTGGCGCTTTTCACTATTATCGGTTTTTCTCGGGCGCCACCTTTTGGTTTATAGTGGAAAAGGCCATTTTTGCTCCGGGCAGTCTCAGTGAAGAAAGACACTCCAGGGGTCAATATAGTCGTGACACTGTAACAAGGCCAGCAAGGCAAGCTTTAATTGCCTTTAACTGGGTTTCGAACCTGGGTGGCGACTGCGCACTAGATGTTTAAATTCTACTCAAAATAGTCAATGAAAGAATACTAAAAACAGGATAAACAGGTATATTAATAATATCAAAATACAGTAAGGCCGGCTGACGGCGGCCTCAAGTTATCACAACAAATAGACACATGGCAAGCACTATATACAGAGAAAGCGAAGAGGGTGTTTTCAAGCAAGCGGGGTAAACTCAACTTATGCAGAAATTACCAGCACAGCATTGAAATGAATATGTGCCTCTTACGATCATGCGCACAGCGCATCTGTGGTACTTACAAACATTTCCTGATGTCTTTTACCTGATACAACATATCTACCAAACTCCGATCTCACTGCTTCGGCAAGGTCCGGGACGGTCGTGGACTGCTTCGGTCTTTGGCTCACACTCTGGATACTAGTCGGACGCGTGACTGCTTCTGCTGGGCTCGGCAAGCTACTCCGTCTTAGAAATATGTCGAAACGGAAGTACAGCCGGCTTCCCCCTCTTTTCCAAATACCTCTCGACCGACTTATATGCGCGCGCCGTTTTGTGGACTTCGATACAAAGTATACTTTCACAGAATAATTACCCAGCCGTAAAATCCTTCTCTGTACGTAGCTCGGTCGTGCGTCTCTGCTCGACTCAACTGTACTGGGTGGCTTCTATCGTGACGTCAGCTCGGTAGCGTGTGCTCTTGACTCGACTGGACTGCTGTCTCAAGCTTCTCTCAGAGGACTCCCTTCTCTCGTCGGCGTTTGAATATAGCCAGCTTGCTCGCTAAAAATGTTTTCTCGAGAGTCGATAGCCGGCGCAGGTTATATTCGTGCGTGCTATTTAGCTACGTCTTGCGTTATTCGCGTGGTTTCCGAGAGGCGTTTAGTCTGTTTCATTAGGATATGTGTAATCCACGGATTTATCACGAACACGAATGGTATTTCTAGACCTATTATTACTGTCAAGCGGGGTTTAATTCATTACAGGGAGCTTTTGGCTGATAACTTCGTTACACACCCTTCCTACTTCAGGAAAAAAGAAAAAAAAAAATATTTTTTTTAACATGCGTTTGTACGGTCAGAGGAAACTGAAAACTAACTAGTTTTACTGTGAACATTCTCAAAACTTAGACGGCTAGCAACCTTATGTTCTAACAAAAAAAAAACAGGTCCATTCGGAATATAACAGTATAGCCCGCCAGGTGCCTATCCCCCCTAATAGTCGAACCCTTCATTCGGGGTAGGTCCACCTGATACATAAATTACGGAAATAAAATAAACTCAAATGTGGACCTCAAATTATTCCAAATGAAAAACAAAATAAACTTTTGCCTGGTTGCCGGAGAGCAACAAACAGGACTACTGTGTACAATGATCATTGTACAACAAGAAAACATTACCAGTCAAAAAAAAAAAATAGAAAAAATAGTCATACCACAATAATAAAGTGAAAAAAAATCTTCCTGGATTGGATGCTGGCATCCGCATCCTGATCCTACGGGTCTGCCTACGGCATCAATGGGTGCTGAACAACTGCATCGGGGACATGCGGGTCAGGATACCGTTGACATCGGGGTACGGGGCGTCGTTCTTCTTGTGCTGGTCTCCTCGAGGCTGGTCTCCTCTGGGCTGGTCTCCTCTGGGCGGCTGGGTCGGAACAGTGGCATTCCCGCGAGAGGACATCCTTCAAGCCACATCGGAAGCAAAACGGGAGGGGCCGTTTTCGTTGGCACACTCTGCGTGTGTGCCCTGGTTGACCACAGCGCCAGCACAGATACCTATTGACGGGTAGGTATACAGTCAGAGGGGGTTCCGGAGCTGCTGGGGCGGCGGCTGCTTGTCCTTGTCTTCGAGGGGCGGCTCGGTCGGTCCAGAAGGTGTTGGTGAACGGCCACGGGTACGCATCCTTCATGGAGACGGAATTGACTTCCTGGAAGTCGCTGCAGAACCTCGGCTTGTCAACTTCATTTCGCACGATGACTACTGGCGAGCTCCACGGGCTCTCGGAGGGTTCTACGATGTTCTCCTGTGGTATTCTGTCAGCTTTGGGATTGAATACTTCCTGCATCCTGGGATTCTGGGGTCGGTATCGCTGCTTCATCGGCTCTGGATTTAGGAGACGGATCCTATGTTCTACCAGCGGCGTTACCCCATGAATGTCATCGAATAGGCGTAATTCGTCCTGTTGGAAGTCTTGCAAGTGGTCCTCTTCCTCTCTGGAAAGTGTCAGGGCCGGACTTGGCTCAATAACTCCAATTGGAAAGCATGGTACGGGCCGAGCTTCCCTTGTAATGGATTGGTTCTTTACCAAGATTTGGCCACTTCCTAGGTCGAGTCCAAACTGCCTTTTTCTCAATATGTCCATTCCTAGGACCATATCGGATGACAGGCCACTCAGGTGTCCAAAAGAGTCCTCGTAGCGGTGTTCTCCAACTCGTATCTCCACGTGATACGTTGTGGGGACGGTAACTATTTCTCCATTGGCCAGTCGGACGGAACTCGTAGCAGTTGGAGTTTTCGGTACTCCTAACAGATCCCACTGCCTGGCTATCCCGTCGCCGACATAGGAGATTACGGCACCTGTATCAATCAGCGCTTCAGCGGTGCCACCGGGAATCTTGACGGAAAGATGCGGTCGGTGGTCGGCGGTAGCGATGATGGCGGTGGGTGAGGCGTCATGGGGGCGGTGTTGTACGTACCTCAAGTCGTGGTTTTGGTTTTCCAGCCGTGGGAACGGGCAATCACGAGACATTACTCCGTCTCGCTTGCATCGGGAGCAGAATATCCTTGGAGCTGATTGGCATTGGCTCCTAAAATGCCCTGTCTGCCCGCATTGCCAACACTCTCGGTTTCCTTCGATGGGGCGGCGAATGACTGGGCTGCCTTGGCTCATAACTGGCTGGACTACTGGGCTCCTAGGGGGCGGTGTGGCTAGTTGGGCTTGCCTACTGACCACTGGTGGGGCTGATGGGGTCTGGTAGGGTGCAAAAAGCGGCATTGGAGTCGTACTCTGAGCTTGCTCAATCTCGGCTCGCAAAAGCTCGTACTCTCTGGCAGCTTTGGCAAATTCATGGACATTGTTGAAGTCTGTCCTTCTTATTTCACGTCGGAACTCTGGGTGTAGGTTGCGGTACAGCCAGTTTAACTCCTGATCAGGCGAAAATCCACCATGGCCGCGAATCATGGTCTGCAGGTCCGTGATGTAGGCTGTCATACTCTCTCAGGTTGTGTGTCCTCCTGCTGATGGCCACTTCCGAATCAATTCGGTAGTTGACGGGGAAGAAGAAGTCCTGAAAGGCGGTGCAAAAGTCTTTCCATCTCGGCCAGCATGCCCGGTTGTTTCTGAACCAGAGGGCCGGCATTCCTTCCAGCAACTCTGGCATAGCTTGTAGAAGGCGGTCTGCTGAGATGCCTTGAGATTCTCGAATCTCCTCCAATCTTTCGAGGAAGGCGGCGGGGTCATTGGTTCCATCAAAGGTCACTCTCCAGTCCTTCACTCTCAGTGGTGCCATCCCTACACTCGTGGTAGGCGGCAGTGGGGCGGCCTGTGCTACCACCAGGGTCCCTGTGGGCACGTTGCTCATGATTGGATTTCCAGTGCTCGTCACTGCGATTGTGGGTAATACTGGCGGCGGTGCGGTTGTCGTGATAACTCCTGTGGTCGTCGTGGGGAACGGAAACGGGTTGGTGACGGTCGGTGCGGGTAATGCTGCTCGTCCTTCTCGGAGAAACTTCATGATTCTCCTTCGCTTCTCGTCGACGGTGCCGGTTGGATCCAAGCGAAATCTAGCGAGCTTGGTGTCTAGCTCCTGTTTCTGGCTGATTATTGAGAAAACGACCATTTGGTAACAATAATCCAAAATATTTTCAACTGTCGATCATCAGTGCTACTCTCATCAAGTTCAGGAAAATTCCGTTTAAAAAACTGAAGAAACTAATTATGAATGTCATCACGATGAGGCAGATACAAGGATTATTTTTCATGCTTCTAAAGCGGAACCAGGCTCAATGATTTTAATCAAAGCCTCTGATACTGACGTTTTGATCATTTTGTTAGGAAATATGCACAAACTTATCGAATCAGAATTTTGGCTTGCCAGTTCAGCAACTAGAAAGACTAATAAACAAACTGTTGATTGCATTAATTGCACCGATTTTGCGTTGAAGTTAGGAATCAAATTATGCCAAAGTCTTTCCGCCTTCCATGCGTTTACAGGTTGCGATTATACGGCAGCATTTTATAATAAAGGGAAAGTAAAACTTCTTCAGCTATTTCCGAAAAATGAAAAATATTGAACAGTTTTTGCATCATTAACAGATGCTGCTGACATTTTCATCGATGAAAAATGAAGACCGTTCAGGAATTTACGGCTAGTATGTATGGTATCAACGTGAATGGTGCGAGATATCGCATTTTTATGCAAAATTATTCTGCTCAAGAAGACAGCGAGCAGTTGAAAAAAATGAAAGGTTTCGACTCCAACTCCATATCACCATGCTGGATATCATTAATTCAGAAAATTTTACGAACTATTTTCGTAAATTCCATGTAGCTGAATGCAACGGATCCATTATGCGTGGAACTTCAGCCTGAGAACTGCGGTTGGTTCTTAGATGAATATTTAAAACCAGTAGGATTCATTGGGAACACCTTTGAAGCTAGAAGACATTGTCGGAAGAATTGAAACGGAGAGTGAGGACGAAGAAGGTTCAGAAGTTGGAGATCATAGTCATATGTCCAATGATTCGGAACCTGAATAATTTTAAAAAATAAAAAAAAAAAATATTTATAATTTTTTACTATAAACAGAAGTTTTTTTTTATTGTTGTTTTTCATTTTGTCTTCTAATGATAAAGATAAAATTTGAAAGATTAGTATTATATATGTATTACTATAACCTTCTTTTTTACTAAAGATGTATATATACTTTAGTGTCACATGAAATATATACACACATAAATAATTTTTTGATTAAGAAAAAAATTGAATAACTATTCCTCTATTTTGATAATAAACTACTTCAAAATGATGCATAGCATATACGAGTCTATCGCTATCCTTCTCATTTTCAAGAACAAATAGCCTGCGTACTCTCTTCAAATGGACGGACTTCAAACAGCTGATATGCTGTGTTTTCTTCTATCGCATGGGATGGTTGGTTGGGACCTCTCAGTCGCACATATTCACTCGCAGCAATATTTCACTCTTCAAAATTCGGGACTGATTTCTCGCAGGCAACCCTATACCACCGTGTTCATAATGAAATAATCTTCATTTTCATTCAATTTTACTTCAATAATCAGACCGGTGCAAAATGCTAGTATCGATTCACCTGTTTTCACCTGAATCCTACTGGTTTTAAATATTCATCTAAGAACCAACCGCAGTTCTCAGGCTGAAGTTTCACGCATAATGGATCCGTTGCATTCAGCTACATGGAATTTACGAAAATAGTTCGTAAAATTTTCTGAATTAATGATATCCAGCATGGTGATATGGAGTTGGAGTCGAAACCTTTCATTTTTTTCAACTGCTCGCTGTCTTCTTGAGCAGAATAATTTTGCATAAAAATGCGATATCTCGCACCATTCACGTTGATACCATACATACCAGCCGTAAACTCCTGAACGGTCTTCATTTTGTCATCGATGAAAATGTCAGCAGCATCTGTTAATGATGCAAAAACTGTTTGATATTTTTCATTTTTCGAAAATAGCTGAAAAGGTTTTACTTTTCCTTTATTATAAAATGCTGCCGTATAATCGCAACCTGTGAACGCATGGAAGGCGGGAAGACTTTGGCATAATTTGATTCCTAACTTCAACGCTAAATCGGTGCAATTAATGCAATCAACAGTTTGTTTATTAGTTTTTCTAGTTGCTGAACTGGCAAGCCAAAATTCTGAGTCGATAAGTTTGTGCATATTTCCTAACAAAATAATCAAAACGTCAGTATCAGAGGCTTTAATTAAAATTCTTGAGACTGGTTCCGCTTCAGAAGCATGAAAAATAATCCTTGTATCTGCCTCTTCGTGATGACATTCATAATTAGTTTCTTCAGTTTTTTAAACGGAATTTTCCTGAACTTGATAAGAGTAGCACTGATGGTCGACGGTTGAAAATATTTTTTGTTTTGGATTATTGTTACCAAATGGACGTTTTCCCAATAATCAGCCAGAAACAGCACCAGAACCTCTTTAAATGGACGGACTTCAAACAGCTGCTATGCTGTGTCCTCTTCTATCACATGAGATGGTTGGTTGGGACCACTCAGTCGCACATATTCACTCGCAGCAATATTTTACTTTTCAAAATTCGACAACCGGAATTCGGGACTGATTTTTCGCAGGCAACCCTATACCACCGTGTTCATAATGAAATAATCTTTATTTTCATTTAATTTTAATTCAATAATCAGACCGGTGCAAAATGCTAGTATCGATTTACCTGTTTTTACCTGGCTATCTGAGAGTTGTGACCGGAAAAGAATAGGCAACCTAACGTTTGCATATTCTATGGGCTTCATACTTTCGATTGATATAGAATTTGTCTAATAATCAAACCGGTAAAATGTAAAAAAAAAAATATTTTTTTTTAATTAATAATTAATCATATCCTGGACTGAAATTTGTTAGGCAATCCATATGCAATATATTTATTGACATATCAAATCAAATATAAAATACGTTTCATCAAATAAACATCTCGGTGAAGGTCGTTTTATATCGGGATCCTATACTATATGGGTGTCTCATTACACTCATTGTCGCAAGACAGGCAAGTCTTCGTACCTTATCTAATTGCGTTTTAGATTTGCCGGATGCTGTACTGTACCTTGCCACCATACGATGGCTCCGTACGTAATCATTGGGTATATGATACTGGGGTAGATCTGAAATAGGTAGATCAGTATAGCATTTTGTGGCTGAGCCCCCTCGTACTGCCAAATGCCATTCTGCATGCCCAGAACGTAGCTGTGGCTTCCCGAACTTTATGTTCGATTTGCTCTTCCCAGTTAGGTTTGGAGTCATCTTTGGAAGATTGTAGGTCAACCACTTTTTGAATGCATATTTGATGTTCAATCATCATTCATGATAAATTTGTGCCCAAGCTGTACTTCAAAATTTGTTTTCATTAAACTACCGGAAACTCATTTTTAATAAGTCTTCAGTTCATTAGAACCCAAAGAAAATGAGTTTTGTCATACTTCTTTCTTTTGATTTGAGTTCAGAGATATTAGAATCCCTTTCCAAATTTCGATCGTGAAGGTTGAGGTTTATCCAAAAATAGAAATGCAATTAAGACGAATAAAAAAATGAAATTTATGAAGTAACTTAGGAGGAATTGAAACTGCCTATCGATCGACTAAACTAGAGAAGTGTGAATATAATTGTCAAAACTGAAATAAAAACAACCTAATGTATGGCATGGAAGATATACGTGGTTATGTGGGCGGTGATTACTAATGATCATGTTTCCGCTCCTGTACCACGAGTGAAGTTTGACAGGATTCCCATTGATTTCTATGCCACTAACTTATGTGGTATGTTTGGAATAAAAAACAATCAAACTGAATATATTTACAGTAATCGTGGTGTCAAAGTTGAAGGTCAAATATTCGAAAACTATTTAGAATAATTTCCATTTATGCATAGAAGCAGTTAGTTTAGCAGAGTATTTCGAAGTAACTGGATTTCGCTCCAGAAATGTTTTCTATTACGGAGTATTTTGAAGGAAAAGACATTCTCATAACGGGAGGAAGTGGGTTCATTGGCAAAGTTCTCATTGAAAAAATCCTGAGATCATGTCCCGCAGTTGGTAAAATATACTTTCTCTTAAGAGGAAAAAGGGGAAAGAGTATTGAAGAACGACTGGCTGTCATAAAAAATATGGCGGTGAGTAATGAATCCATTGTAAAAATATATCTTAAATCAGTTTTTTTAGATTTTCGATACTCTCAGAAAATCTGATCCAAGCGTCTTGAATAAGATCATACCTATAAATGGAGATGTGACCGAACTACAATTGGGTAAGTCTGATTCTCAAGTGAAAATCTCATCAAGTGTGAATGTTACTCGAAATGAAGTCAAAAACCATAATTGGCAAAAACAAAAAAAATTTACAAAAAACGCCAAAAATTTTATATGTATAATATTTGATACACTCACAAGACTTAACACAAAGTTTATCATTTATGGAAACTGAAAAAACAGTTTTTATTTTTCACAAAACAATGATGCATGTGATTTTTCACATCAGTTTGCATTGTGAAATTTCTAAATTTTAATTTTTTTTCCTTGATTTTTGCTTCTTTTTATGTTCTGTTTCCCTCTTAATCTCTCACTCCTTGTTTCATTTCTCGATATGAGAAGGCTTCGGATGTTCTAAGAAAATGTTTTTTCTTTTATCGAAATGTTTCAGAATCAGATTTGCATGTTCATCTTCTGATTACTCGGCATCTGACAAAACCAACAGTTTCAGCAACAACGAGAATATTTATATGTATATATATATACATATATATATATATATATATATATATATATATATATCTATATATATATATATACATAAATTTGAATTTCATTTGATTTTGCCACCAGTGGCGTACAAGAAGGGTATTATGATCCCTTTTCCCCCTTATTTTTCACGCCAGTAGTGAAATCAGAAAAAATCATTCATTTTTCGCATTTTTCATTTTATTTTGAGTGAAAAATGTATACTTGTTAGAATCCGAATAAAACAAATTAATACAAACATACTAGTAATGAAGAAATTGTTCGGCTGAAGTGAATTTTGCAATCCTAATTACTGGTTCAAATAACAACTGGATGTTCTACCAGAAAATAATTTACTCTTGAAGAAGTTAACAACAATTGGTCCTTTCGAACTACTGAACCGGCGTTATATACAAGATGTCTTTGGATAGAAATTTTGAGAGTAGAGGAAGCTCACGAGTAGATATCGGAATTCCGCCCAGAAGATACGGTTCTGAAAGTGGATCAATCATTAGATCCAGAAGAATCAATCGAAAATGGTTCTAAGAAGATGTAGAAACATGAGACTACAATGAAGAGATCCATAACTGGCGCAAGATCAACAAAAGCTTTGTCAACTAAGAGTTCCATGAGTGAGGAATCCATGACGATTAGGAGAGCTACGGCAAGTCAAGAAAACCAAGTATTTACGAAAAATGACGTCACAATCGGAGAAACTATGGAAGAAAACATGAAAAATAGAAGCCTAGAAAACGGAAGTAAACAATCTGAAGAGAAATTGGGTATAATATCTACTAATCATGCAAGTATAAGGTCTGCAAAGCTCAGAAGTAAACAGAGAAGTGGAAATGCAGAAGTTTCAACAGCGAATGGCTTAGTTAGAATAAGAGGAAATAGAGGATGAAGAAAAATCAGAGACATCTTCAAGACAATCCAATTTCAAGATAGAATCAAGGGAAGTAAAAGACAAAGAAAAATACGAATATACCGAACAGTGGAGGAATTCCTTTTTGCCATGATACCTTTGACAATTCAAATAATTATTGTATTGATTACTATAAAGATATGGAAGCATCTAGGTTCGATAATCATATTGCTTCTGAGAATAAGGTTACGACAGATGATTTCTCTACCATACTCACGAATTGTATGGAAAAATTGAGTTTCAATATTGAAAAACTAGTTGCAAAGCAACAAATCTCACCTTTGTCAGAATTTGATGGTGACATAAGGGATTTTCCCTTTTGGATGAATGAGTTCAATTGTTCCACTGCTGAAAATAATATATCTAAGGCGGAAAATCTAATACGATTACAAAAATCATTAGAAGGTCGTGTTAGGGATCTTCATTGTAGCTCAGAGAATGTTGATGAGATAATTGAAATACTTGAACTCAGTTTTGGAGAAACAGAATGGATATTGATGAATTTAATAGAAAAGGCAAAACGATGTTCTATTCCTCGAGAAGACTCAATGGATTCTTTTGTTCAATTCTCTATAGTTGTATCGAATATGGTCATTACCATGACCAATACAGGGTGTGAGAGATATTCAGAGAATCCAGAACTTCTCGTAAGACTGAAAGAAAAGTTACCAATTAACTCCAAGAGATCTTGGGCTCTTGAGAAAATTAAGATCAAACATGCAAACCTCAAAATATTTTCAGATTGGTAGAAAAATGAGGTCAAATTATTGATGTCAGTGAATGTACAATACAACTCACAAATATCCGATTCATAAAAAAAAAGAATTCTAAATGTAGTCAATACCGAGAGAGCAATCTGTAAATTATGTGGAAATGGCAGCCACAGAATTGAATTTTGTATCGTGTTCTTAGAAATGACTGTAGAAAACAGTGGTAATTATGTCCAAGGAGTCTTTGTTTTAAATGTTTAGTTCCAGGGCATACTGTGAAAAAATGTTTCAGGAAGATTGTTTGCAACATAGGAGAATGCATAATCGATTAGTACATATAGATGTCGAGAGAGCAGATAAAACTAACGAGCACTCCGAGGGAGGTGACAGAACAGATAAAAATAGTGAGCATTCTGAGACAGGCGACTTCTATTTTTCTGGTTTTGTGGGGAATCAGTATTCTGCCTTATTGAAAATAGTTAAGGTGAAACTATATGGACAGAAAAATAAAATTGAAACCTACGCACTATTAGATGAAGGATCAACGGTGACTTTGACAGACTCTAGAATGGCTGAGATCCTCAAATTAAACCGACTCCACCTATTCGTCTGCACTGGACCAATCGACTGACACAAGATGAAGAATATTCGAAGATGGTACATTTGGAAATAGCTGGTGTGGAAAGCGGTAAGAAATTCAGGTTGAGAAATGCAAGAACAGTCAAAAATTTAACATTGCCGAAACAAAAACTCGATATTGATTTCATCTGTGAAAAATATGATCATATTGATCGGTCTATACTAGAGATGATTGATAATGCTGAACCAAAAATTTTAATAGGACAAGATAATATTGGTCTTATTACTTGCCAAAAAATAATCTATCCCAAATTTGATCAATTGGCCACAAGTAAAACAAGATTGGGGTGGGTCGTACATGGTCCATATTCCAAAGAAAAAAGAGAAATGATTTTCAGCGTCAATCTTTGCCATCATGATGATGTTTATTTGAGAAAATCGATTGAAGAAAATTTTAAAATTGAAAATATTTCACGAATGCAAAATGAAGAATACTCAAGGGAATCAAAAGGCTCTTGAGCTATTTGAGAAGACTGCAAGGAGAAATGGAAATCATTTCGAAATTGGTTTACCTTGGGGAGATGGTAGAGGAATCCTTCCAGAAACAAAAAACTTGGCATTCAACAGATTGCTTTGTATGGAAAAAAATGGATAAGGATACTAATTTCGCTGATTGATGAGTACTGCAGAAGAATTGATAAGTATGTTCAGAAAGGTTATGCCAGAAAAATATCCAAACAGGAAGAGGAATATGACAATGGAAAAATTTGGTACTTACCGCATTTTGGTGTAAAAAATATAAACAAACCTGGAAAACTGAGGTTGGTTTTTGATGCTGCAGCAAAAGTTGATGGTGTGAGCCTCAATGATTTTCTGTTGAAGGGTCCTGAGTTTTACCCATCTTTCTTGCCGATTCTGTGGAGATTCCGTGAACGAAAATATGCTTTCTGTGGAGATATTTCAGAAATGTTCCATCAAGTGTTCATCAGAGGAGAAGATCGAAAATGCCAAAGGTTCTCATTCAGAGGAAAACAGAGGCAAGGAAATTCTGACGTTTATGAAATATGTATCATGATTTTTTGGGCAATATGCTCTCCATCCATACTTTTTTTTAATACTTTTATTTCGCAAATAGATAAATTTCCATATAATGTGTTTTCTTATGCTATGTAACAGAGTAAGTTCAAAGGAATATACCTGAAGCCATCACAGCGTCGGGAATCGAGAGACCCTTCGATTATGGTATTGACAATAATTGATTGTTATTTCAACTGAATCTCAATAGTATATAATATTTTAATGAAAGAATCTTTTGTAAAGACGACTTTGTGTGCTTCATGCATTACATTTCAAATTGTATATAATATTGATTGGAAAAGATGAAGAACATGAAATGAATATGTCCACTGCCACTACTGAAGTATAGTTGCGAAATATTCCTCAACATTGTGGAAAACATGGTGGAGTAATAATGTCTTGACTTCCACCTTGAATTTTTTGTTAGGGTGTAATTTCAAACTGTGGGGTAGGTGATTATAGACCTTGATTCCGGAGTAGAGAGTACCTCTTCGAGTTCTGTTATGAGATTAATTTGGTGAAATGAAGTCTTGATTTCTTGTAGAATATGCATGTACGTCAGACGACCTCTTCAAGGTATTTTTTTTTGTGAATAAGTATTTAAATTTTCCAAATGTACAGATTGATTGAAGTGAATATTTTGTGCTGTTTCATTGAGTAAGTCAAAAAATGAGTTGAAGAATACTTCGAAGTTGCCTGCTGGACTTGGGTAAATACAAATATTAATAACTTTTTTTTTATTGCTGAAGTCACATGTAAATTTAGAGTCTTTTTCTATAGAATAATTTCTGTTAACTTCAAGGTGCTTAAGTTGAAATTCTGGCTCAGAATAAATTATTACTCTCCCATGTATATAACGTTTGCGACAAAAATATGATATCATTTCGTATTTTTCTAATTTACAATATTCAACTTCACCCTCATGCAACCAATGTTCAGAAAACATAACACACTTGCCACGATTGCATCGTTATCATCCAGGTATATATTTATGCCATCACACTTATTGCGTAGGCATTGTATGTTCTGATGCATGATGATGAGGTTTTTTGATTCCTTATCCTAGTTTTTTTTTTGTGTTCCGTAGCGAGTATGTCCTGGATCTATTTGAAACGTCTTGCCTTGGGTGTGTGGGCTGGGGCGCTGCTGGTACCTCATTAGCTGCAGTATTTTCTTCTGTCGTGGGTTCATGATATTGTTGACTCTGTTCGATGTCCTGCAGGCTATGTTTTTTATTTTCGATAAATATGAAGTTTTGCCTGAGGTATGCCATTTTTCCCATACTTCTGGCTTTTATAAGAATGGGTATCAGTTGTTTCCTCTCTTCCATTACATTACCAGAGAGATATTCCGTGATAGCGTATGGTGTATTTTTCAACTTTTTTGAGGCTTTGAGAAGTTCTTGCCGCGTTTTGAATGAATTCAACTTCAGCATTATGTTGGATATATTCTATTCAACCTGTTAGATATTCTATTAGATATACTTCTTTTTACTCAATATAAACGTTTTATTAATATCATCGACAGAAGTCAAAAAGTAATAATATTACATGTCATTCTCATATCTACATAGCACACTCCTTAACACAAAACATATATAACATAGAGAGTGTTATATAAATAATTCGTAGTTTGTCGTAATCTCCAACACCCCTTCTCGACAATTATGAATTACATATCTTCATACCTACCATTTCAATATTATTTCGCAATTTTCCAGGTCCTAGTGGTTTTGTTAAAAAATCAGCCAACATGGAATGGGATGGGCAATATTGAAACATGATTTTATTTGTCAATTTGAGATTCTTGACGAAATTGTATTTTGTTTCAATATGCTTAGTTCTGTCACTCATTTTTTCATTGTCAAGCAATTTTAGACATGACTGATTGTCTTCGAACATGACAGTTGTTGTTACATCTTGTTGAAAATTTTGTAACAAACCTTTCAGATAAATTGCTTGTTGAGAAGCTTCTGACAATGAAATGAATTCAGCTTCTGTAGAAGATAGTGCCACGCAGGTTTGTTTCTTGCAACGCCAGTCGAACATGGCTCCCATGAATTTGAATAAATAACCACTGTTTGATTTTCTGTCTGACCTATCTCCTGCCCAGTCCGCATCTGCATATCCATACAAAATATCTTCATCAATATCAGATGATATTTTTCCAAGTTTAATTTCCATATCGATGGTTCCATTGAGATATTTCATAATCCTTTTTACTTCTGACCAATCATACGTATAGGGATCACTGACGTTTCTCCCGAGAATTGAAGTAGCAACGCAGATATCTGGTCTCGTGTTCACCGATAAATACAATAGTGCACCTATCGCGCTCCTGTAAATATCCTCATTTCTGAATCTATCATCATTGGAGTTTCTGTTCTTGTAATATCCTGTGTCTAATGGAATAGTCACAGCTTTAGAGTTTTCCATCTTGAAGTTCCTCAATAATTTCATGATATACTTCTTCTGGTTTATTGAATAAATCCCATGGATGTCTTTTTTCACTTGGATTCCAAGATAGTTGTCAATATGTCCCAAACAAGTTATCTTGAAATTTGTTTTCAGTTTTTCAGCCGTTTCTTCAATTATTTTTATTTCTTTACATGCTATAAGGATGTCATCAACAAATATCAACAAATATATGAGGCTTCCTTTTTCATTTTTTATGTAGAGGCATTGATCATAATCACCCCTTCTGAATTCCATATCAATGAGAAATTTATTGATTGTGGAATTCCACATTCTGGCAGCTTGTTTCAACCCATATATTGATTTATGTAGTTTGCATACCAAATGTTCATGTCCTTCTTCGACATAACCTTGGGGTTGTTTCAAATAGATTTTTTCCTCCAATTCAGCATTTAAGAAAGCCGTTTTGAAATCATAATGATAAATAGTCATTTTTTCTTTCCCAGCAATAGTGAGAAAAAGACGAAATGTTGACTGTTTCACAACTGGAGCGAATACCTTATCATAATCACATCCAAACTTTTGTGAGAATCCTTGAGCTACAATCCTAGCCTTGTATCTATTTACATTTCCTTCACTATCAGTTTTGAGCTTGAAAATCCATTTACTTCCAATTGCTGTTTTTTCTTCGGGTAATTCAGACAAACTCCAGGTGTTATTCATCTTCATTGCCAATATTTCTTCGTCCATAGCATCAATCCAATTTTTTGCGTCCTTTCCTTCAAGTGCTTCATTTCTTGTTTTTGGTTCATTTAAAATCTCTTCGACTTCTTTATTTTCTGTAAATTTATTCGGGGGTTTACCTTTATTGTTTCTTTCTGATCTTCTTAGCTTTATTGTATCTCCTTCTTTACAATTTTTATTTTTTTTATTTTTCTTAGAATTAGAATTTTCATCCCTCTGTTCGCCTTCATTGTAAGTATGCATTTCACCACTGATTATATCTTCGGTTTCTCCTTCGTCAAATATTTCTTGTTCTATTTCATCTGATGTCACATCTTCCTTTTTATTTTTAACGAAAATTTCCACTTCATCATCAATTTTCTGGGGTTCATGATCATTTTTGATGTTTTCAATAGTTTTTGATTGATGATAATCGCTGTGATAATCTTCCAAAATTTTCACGTCCCTACTGATTGAAATTCTTCCCGTACTCTCATCGAGGAGTCTGTATGCTTTTGAACCATTTTCATATCCAACTAATCTGTACTTTTTCGCTTTTTCACACAGTTTTTCTTTTGGAATATGAGCAAAAACTGTACTTCCAAAAACTTTCAAGTGACTAACGGTCCCTTTTATTCCGTTCCAAATCTCGAATGGAATATTGTTAGTTGCTTTCGTTGGAACCAAGTTTTCCAGATAATTCGCTGTCATGACTGCTTCTCCCCAGTACGTATTTGATAGACTAGCACCAATTAGCATACATCTCACCATTTCAGTTAAGTATCTGTTTCTTCTTTCAGCTACACCATTTTGTTGACTTGAGTAGGGAGCTGTTAATTGCAATTCTATACCTTCAGATTTTAGGAAATTTGTTACTTCTGAATTTATATATTCTCCACCTCGGTCAGATCGTAAAATTTTTGGTTTTTTGTTGAATTTATTTTGCACTAATCTGACATATTCTCGAAGCTTATCGAATACCTCGGACTTTCTACTCAATAAATATATAGTAGAGTATCTACTAAAATCGTCTATGAAAGTGAGTATGTATTTCTTTCCTCCAGGTGTGATTGTACGCATAGGTCCGCGAAGGTCTGTGTGTATTTTATCCAATACATTTGTTGTTTTCGTAAAAGACTTCTTTGGAAATGTTTGTCTTGTCATTTTTCCTCGTATACAGGTTTCACATGTCATAATGTGTCGACAGTTTTTCATATTCATTCCATTCACCAAATTTTTGTTCGCCATTTCCTTTATGACAACGGGATCTCGATGACCAAAACGTTTGTGCCAAATTTTTTTTTTTTTTTTTTTTATATGTTCTGGTTCCCACGAAAAGGGATATCCTGTTATGTTCAGAGAACATCGTGGGAACCAAGGGAAAGAAGGTAGGAGTTGGTGTTCTTCTTAAATTTCTGGAGGTTGTATGCCTCGGGGAACACCTCCCTAGGCAATGAGTTCCAAAGCCTCGCAGTTCGTTGGATGAATGAGTCTTTGGAAAGTGATGTTCTGCAGGTCTCCAAAGTGACCACGAAGGGGTGTGAAGACTGAACTTGACGGGTTAATCTCGAAGAGACTGCCAAAGGAGGAACGATTGTTGATATTTCAGAAGAGCATCGCCCATGAAAATATCTATAAAATAGAGACAAATCGCCAACTTTTCTACGGTGTTCCAGACAAGTGAGCGAGTTTGTAAGCGAGGCATCACCGACGAGACGAATTGCCCTTTTTTGGACAGAATCCAATAGCTTCAGGATATGTTTAGGTGCCGCACTCCAAATATGGGAACAGTATTCCAGGACAGGTCGGATCTGTGCCTTATAGATCATAAGCAGCTGACTGGAGGTGAAATAGCTCTTGGCACGAAACAAAAAACCAAGTTTTGGGATGCACTTTTGGCAATGGACCTCACGTAATTTTCCCAGGAAAGGTTATTGCTGATAGTAATACCAAGCATCGATATGGATGACTTCAGTGGTATGGTTACTCCTGACAAAGTTATGTTAGGCACAGTGAGATCGGCTTTTCTAGAGAAAAGACATGCTTGTGTTTTGTTTGCATTGAATTCTACCAAGTTATTGGATCCCCATTCGAGAATTGTTGCTAAGTCCATATTTATATTGTTAACATTTCTTCCTCGTTCATTTCTGGTTTCACGGGCTGATATAGGGGCCCTGGAAGAGAAAGCGGTATGGAGAGTACTATCATCGGCAAAGCTGTGTACGGGACATGAAGTTGCTTTCAACAGGTCGTTGATGTGAAGTAAAAATAGTGTTGGTGCTAGAATGGATCCTTGCGGAACACCAGCATTTATGAGTAGAGTGTCAGATGAAACTCCATCGACCACTACATGGAGAGACCTGTTTGAGAGAAAACTAGCAAGTAGAGAACACAGCTGAGGGGGCAAGCCATAAGATGGAAGCTTGGCGAGGAGTCCCTGGTGCCAAACTCGATCGAACGCCTTGGAGATATCTAATGCCACAGCTAAAGTTTCTCCATACTTTTCAATAGATAGCTGCCATATATGTGAGACGTATGCGAGCAGGTCACCAGTTGATCTCTGATGGCGGAAGCCATATTGCCTATCATTGATAATTCCTGAGTCTTCCAGATATTTCATGAGCTCGATGTTGATGGCTTTTTCCATGACCTTTGAAATAATAGATAGCAGTGCGATAGGTCTGTAGTTGATAGGTAGGGTCTTTTTGCCTTTTTTAGGGACTGGCTGTACTCTTGCAATTTTCCAATTGGACGGAAATACCCCAAATTGTAAGAGTGGTTGAACAACTTGCAAAGAACAGGTGTTAGTTCGGGGGCACATTGCTGGAGAACAATCGGCGGGATTCCGTCAGATCCACAGGCTTAGTTGGTATTGAGACCCAGCAAAATCTTTCTGATAGTACGTTGGCGAAAGGGGATCTCGGGCATGTGACTGTCAATAGGTGTAATGTTCGGGGGTTGTTTTCCGAAGAATCCAGAGTGGAATTTCCAGCAAATAGGTGCGCAAAGATATTGGCTTTTTCCTGGGCAGTCGTTGCTAGTGTTCCATCTTCTTTGGTTAGGGGAGGAAAAGAGCTGGAAGGAAGTTTCTTCCCACAGCTTTGGCGAAAGACCAAAATGAACGGGATCTGTTGGGACATTCAACAAGTTTTGATCTTATTTTGGCATTATGAGCATCTTTTGAACATTCTATTGTCTCTTTGCATATGCCTCTAGCCTCAACGTATGCTGCTCTGGTCTCAGGTCCCGGATTTTTTTGCCATCGATGGTATGCTGCCTGTTTGGAAGCCACAGCTCTAGAGCAGTTTCTGTTAAACCAGGTCTTATCGGATGATGTTCTTCTTTCGGTATTCGGTATGTAAGTTTGCATCCCCAACATGATGATTTCAGAAATTGTCTCAGCACATCGTGTTGGATCTACTGAAGAGAAACAAACTCTCTTCCATGGAAACACTGAGAAAAACATACGAAGACCTTCCCAGTCGGCCGAATTGTAATGCCACATGAAACGGGGTGGTATTGTGCTGCTCGATGGTAAATGGAAAGAGCATGTTGTGGAGATGAGGGTGTGATCAGAGTTTCCAAGTGGGGCACAAACTTCTATTCTATACGGGTCAGGATTGGTGGTGAGGAAAAGATCTAGTGTATTGGCAGACTGGTTGTTGACATCAGGGATACGGGTTGGTAGCTCGACCAGTTGTTCTAGACCATGAGTGATGGCGAAGGCCTCAGCTTGACGACCTGCATCATCTGTGTGAATGCAGCCATCATTACATCCATCCCATACCGCCATAGTTTTATTGTATTGCTTGAGTTTGTATAAATTTCCACTCAAAGTTCCTTGGGCAATGACTTTATCCTTTAACTTTATACTGCAATTATCCTTGACAAATTCAATTTTGAATGCCAGGTCTGTCAACTTCTTAACTGACAATAAACTAGAACCCAACTCAGGAACATACAGAACGTTTTTTACTATAACTTCTGATACGGTATTATCATCTAAAAGACAGAAAAATCGAATTTAAACGGTTTTCTTCACATAAAGGATTCAATATAAAATTGAACCAGTGGAAGGTAGATCTCAGGTGAAAAACAACTACTTTCCTGGCAAATACCACGCAGAACGTTGAATGATATTCACCTGAAAATCCATGCATACTTCCATATAATATCAATGGACATTGAATGCAAATGTTTCTTTCTGATAAGCTCGATTATGTTTAATTTATGTCGTGTTCACCTAACAATCCGCATACCGGTTTCAGGCTTCTTGGCCCTCATCAGTACGGAGTAGTCAACCAGCCAAAGGTACAAAGAACTCTGGCTGAAGTGAGACACAACGTAAACAAACCATCATCGATCTTGTAACATCTATAGGTACGCCGGAAAAGATAAACTTTAACTGGCGGTACCTAGTGACAGAAAGAAACACTCCGAAAATCTCCCACCCCGATAGGTTTCTAAATAAAGATTCCTTCTCAGTAGGAGTGGCAAGCCCGTCTAGCATATAGTGAGAGATAAGTGCCATGTGAAGTGGAATGAATAGAAAAATCGAATTTAAACGGTTTTCTTCACATAAAGGATTCAATATAAAATTGAACCAGTGAAAGGTAGATCTCAGGTGGAAAACAACTACTTTCCTGGCAAATACCACGCAGAACGTTGAATGATATTCACCTGAAAATCCATGCATACTTCCATATAATATCAATGGACATTGAATGCAAATGTTTCTTTCTGATAAGCTCGATTATGTTTAATTTATGTCGTGTTCACCTAACAATCCGCATACCGGTTTCAGGCTTCTTGGCCCTCATCAGTACGGAGTAGTCAACCAGCCAAGGTACAAGAACTCTGGCTGAAGTGAGACACAACGTAAACAAACCATCATCGATCTTGTAACACCTATAGGTACGCCGGAAAAGATAAACTTTAACTGGCGGTACCTAGTGACAGAAAGAAACACTCCAAAATCTCCCACCTCGATAGGTTTCTAAATAAAAGATTCCTTCTCAGTAGGAGTGGCAAGCCCGTCTAGCATATAGTGAGAGATAAGTGCCATGTCACTAGGTACCGCCAGTTAAAGTTTATCTTTTCCGGCGTACCTATAGGTGTTACAAGATCGATGATGGTTTGTTTACGTTGTGTCTCACTTCAGCCAGAGTTCTTTGTACCTTTGGCTGGTTGACTACTCCGTACTGGTGAGGGCCAAGAAGCCTGAAACCGGTATGCGGATTGTTAGGTGAACACGACATGAATTAAACATAATCGAGCTTATCAGAAAGAAACATTTGCATTCAATGTCCATTGATATTATATGGAAGTATGCATGGATTTTCAAGTGAATATCATTCAACGTTCTGCGTGGTATTTGCCAGGAAAGTAGTTGTTTTTCACCTGAGATCTACCTTTCACTGGTTCAATTTTATATTGAATCCTTTATGTGAAGAAAACCGTTTAAATTCGATTTTTCTATTCATTCCACTTCACATGGCACTTATCTCTCATCTAAAAGACAGTTCAATTTTCCAGTACCTACGCCGTGAGCACGAACTTTTCTGCGATCAGCAAGGTCTACTTCGCTTTGGGAATCAATAAAATGTGAGAAAAAATGTTTATTGTTCGTCATATGACTACTAGCACCAGAGTCAATAAACCAATCCTGATTTTTATTGGTTCCTCCAATATTGAAACAAACATGTGTCTCTTCAACATTTGCACTGATTTCGTTATTATCTGAAGATACCACATTTGCTACATTTGAATGTCTATTAAGTTGTTTCTTATAATGGTAACAATCTTTCTTCAGATGTCCGGTCTTCTTGCAGAAATAACATGTCACTGTACTACCCCTTTTATTCTGTTCGAACACCTTTTTATTGAAATGTTTTTTATTTATGTTCAGAGCTAATTCATTGTCTGTTCCTTGATTCTCTTTTCTTCTGTGATATTCCTGTATCAATTTACTTTTAACCATATCCATAGTTAGGTCAGTTTCTGCTCTACTTTCCAAGGCTATTACTAGGTTTTCATAGTTTTCAGGAAGACTGCATAATAATAATGCTACTTGCAAATTTTCTGCTAAATTTTCCCCTAATGTTACCAACTGATCTATAATGCCCATCATGTCAGCAATATGTTTTTCCATATCACCATTCGAAGACAATGTCATCCTACAAAGTCGTTTTAACAGAAAAACTTTACTTGTTAGTGATGATTTTTCATATTGCTTCTTCAGTTTGTTCCAAGCTTCCTTTGCTGTTTTACAGTTCTTCACATGTACAACTTGCGCATCCTCGATCAATAATCCAATTGATGCCCTTGCTTTTCCATCTTTCGAAATCCAGCTTTCAGTTTTTGGTTCGGGTGGGTCTTCAGTGACTATGTTCCAAAGTTCTTCCTTCAATAGCAGCATCTCAACTTTATATTTCCATATTTGGTAGTTAGTACCATTCAATCTTATAATATTGAATTTAGAAGCATCCATGTTCACGATTCACTTTCTAACAGTTTTACTTTTAATTCCAGTCAATTTTTCAATTTACTTCAGTGACTGGGCCCATAACCTGTTGGATATATTCTATTCAACCTGTTAGATATTCTATTAGATATACTTCTTTTTACTCAATATAAACGTTTTATTAATATCATCGACAGAAGTCAAAAAGTAATAATATTACATGTCATTCTCATATCTACATAGCACACTCCTTAACACAAAACATATATAACATAGAGAGTGTTATATAAATAATTCGTAGTTTGTCGTAATCTCCAACACATTACGGGCCTGTTTCGCCCCTCCGTTTTTTGTCCTTGTCTGCGTAGTTCTGCTATTCCGTTATTATTGATTTCGACTCCCAGATCTGTGTTCACCATTTCCACAATTTTTCTATGGACAGCTTCGTTGTTTAGAAAATCAGAATCCGATAATCCGTGGAAAACCACCTGATTCGCCTCTTGTCTTCTTTCGATATTGTTTATTTTCTGCTCGAGTTCATTGACCTCCTTTTTCAGATCGCAATTCTCTTGCCTCAAATCTTCGACCGTGGTTTTTATCGACTGTATGTCGGTTTTTATTTCACTTACGGCTATAAGAAGTCGGTCTATTTTTTACTCCATGGTGATCTCCCACACGTGAATGAGTTTTTGGTTAGTTTGGTGTTTTTCCACTCTATTGTTTAATTATGTCTCCGCACTGGGCTGATCACGCGCGCAATAAAATTTGCCACAATTTGATATAACTTTCCGAATTGTTCGTAGTCTGGATCTTGAGAAATATGTATTGAATTCAGGAGCTAAGATTATCGTGTCTGTGCATGACCACGGTACTCTCTATAGCACAATTCATAAAAAATCTGAATGCAAATGAATTCCATCAAGAACATCCAGATATCATGAGAATAATGATTGATCAGCATCACGTAGACAATTACCTAGACTGTGAAGACAAAAAATAGGAAGCAATGGAAACTGTAGAGACACTCATAAAGGTACACGGAAAAGGAGGTTTCAAAATGGTAAACTGGCTTTCGGATGATGAAGAAATTTTGAAAAAAAATCCCAGCGGAATATACTTCCCCCAAGAAATCATTGAACCTGGACTCAAATAAATTAGAGAGAGAACACGGACCTTTTTGGGATACACAAGGAGATAATCTATCTTTCAATAATAAATTCGAAAGAACATGCCCCAATTCATTGGATGGAAAGAAATAACCCAGCAAACGGGAAATTTCACAGTTAGTTATGACAGTTTTTGATCCAATTGGTTTTTCTTCTCCCCTAATATCAACAGGAAGACTGATCATGCAACTCTGTTGGGCTGAGAAAATGGGCTTGGATGAAACGGTCGGTGATGACATTCACAGAAAATGAAAGAAATGGATTTGAAATTTCAGAAAAATCAACAGCTTCAAAATACCACGAAAATATTTTCCCTTTAGATCTGAGGAAGTGAAACTACATATTTTTTGTGATGCTGGTAGTGAAGTCTCCTGCTCAGTCGCATATGTCAGGACAAAATTAAATGATCGCATTGAAGTTTCCATGGTGTCTTCAAAATGCAAACTTGGTCCGCTGAACCAAATTGTGAGCATACCCAGCATGGAATTGCAAGGCGCATTCATGGCAACTCGTTTGGGAAAGCTAATTGAAAAGGAAAGTACTCTCAATATTGATGATATCTACTGCTGGACTGATTCAGAATTCGTTCGGAAACAAATCGACTGAAATCTTTTGAAGCCCACAGAATACAAGAAATAGTTAATTCCACAGAAATAAAAAAATGGAGATATGTGCCATCTTCGATGAATCCTGCCAAATTAGGAATCGAGGAAAATTATAATTTCAATTTTTCGATGGATTCATTCCGGATGAAGGGTCTTACCTTCTTAAAACAACAAGATATTTATTGGCCTCAAGAAATGAAGTTTAAAATTGACAACGAACAAGTTAATTTGATAATGTATTCTGAAGAATGGTCTCTGCCAGATGAACAGAGATTCTCAAAATGGTCCAGACTGCTGAGAGCTTAAGGTTGGATTCTAAGATTTGTTAGTAACATGAAAGATAAGGATAGAAGAACAGGAGAATTACAGCCAGAAGAATTGGAGGAAGCTGAGAACATATGGTGGAGAAAAATACAAGTTCTCCACTTCAAGGAGGAGATTGGGTCATTGGAAAAAGGACAGTATCCACGAAAAGGCTCGAAACTCTTTAATCTCTCACCATTCATTGATGGAAACGGAATATTGAGAATGGATAGCCGAATAAAATATGCAGATGTTCCGCATGATTGCAAATATCCAATCATTCTTCCCTCTGCTAAAAATAATTCGGTTGTTAGATTGTTGATTCTATACTCTCATGAGAAGATATATCATACAGGTCAGGAAACTCTGATAAATGATTTGAGGATGAAATTTTGGATTATAACAATGCGACAGACAGTTAGAAACGTTTTGAGATATTGTCAATTTTGTAAAATAATTAGAAGAAATCTTATACAGCCAGAAATGGCTTCATCACCGGAATGTAGACTGAAAAGCTATTCATGACCATTCAGTTACTGTAGTATTAATTACTTCGGCCCTTTACTTGTGACAGTCAATAGATCAGTGGTTAAAAGATACGGTGTAATTTTTACTTGCATGAATACCAGAGCTGTGCATATCGATCTCTCCAAGTCACTCTCTACGGACTCTGCTCTTATGGCAATCGAAAGATTCTCTGCTAGAAGAGGATACCCGTTGGAAATTCATTCGGATGATGGCACCAATTTTGTAGGAGCAGAAAGTGAAATGAAGATAAGCTTGGAGGAATTGGATCAAAATGAAATCAATGCTAAACTCTCAGAAAACAGAATAAAATGGATTTTAAATTCACCAGTTGCGCCACACATTGGTGGAGTATGGGTGCGGTTGATTCAGTCTATCAAAAAAGTTCTCTATGTCATTTTAAGAAAACAATATCCGGCGGAAAAACCACTCAAAACATTACTCGTTGAAACAGAGAGTATTGTAAATTCCAGGCCAATCACATATATTTCTGATAACCCCAATGACGAAATTGAGGCCATAACACCAATGCATTTTTTGATTGGGACTTGCAATAAAAACAATATTCAAGGGGTATTCGAAGCAAGTGATTCATATGGTCGGAGACAATGGAGAATTGCTCAATTTTTAGCAGAGAGATTCTGGCGTAGGTGGACGAGTGGCTATCTACCAAATCTATTTAAGCGAAGCAAATGGCACGAAAAATACGGAAACATAGAAGTTGGCTATATTGTAGCTGTAGCGGATAGCAATTCCCAAAATGACTGGAAAATGGAAAAAGTCATTGGAACTGATCCGCGTCGATATGGTCAAGTGAGAACTGTAAAACTCCAAACTAAAAATGGGATGTTAGTACGTCCTGTACACAATTTAGTCAAACTGGAGGTTGGAGAATGTTAAGAATAATTTCCATTGTAGAATTTGATTTTATTATACCTAATTTCACTCTGTATATAACGGAGAGCTTGACAAAAGTTTTTTTGACTTCGAAGAAAATAATAGATTGTGATTTTGAATTTCAATAAGAACTTGTTGAAAACTAGAATAATTTACTCATAAAGAAGTTAACAACAAACAGGGTGTTGAAACTGGAAAATAAATGTTTTCTCATAACTATCATTTCAGAAAAATTCAATCAAATTTGCAGAGATGTTTTCCTTCAATGTGTGCTCTATTTTGGAAATAATAAGTTGCCACAGTCGCGTACAAGAAGAGTGTCATGGCATTTTCTCAAAAATAAAAATAGAAGACTATATAATCTATTTATTGAAGAATTTCTTCAAAATCCTGTCATCTCATGAACTGTTCAGAGTGCCCATCATAGTTTTGGATACAAGCTTTTACCATTTTGAGGAAATTGAATTTGAGTTTTCTTAGAACATTTTCATTTAGCTGCATCATTTCCATGTTTTCCTGTATTCTCTCTCGCAACTCCTCTGTTATGTGTATGGGTATCGAATGAACTTTCTGTTTTGATTCTCCACGAACATAAAGATCCAGTGGATTCGAGTCTGGACTTCGGGTAGGCCAACTGAGAGATGTATCCCTGCCACGACCAATCCACCTGTTATTGAAATGGAGATGTAGCCATTCCCTCTCTGGCAGTGTGTTATGTAGAAGTGCACCATCATGCATAAACCATAATTATTTTCGATCTTGTGAATGTATATCTTCTAAGAATTCTAGAAAATTATTGTTCAGGAATTCTAAATATTATTGTCAATTTAGTGCTCCTTCGATTTCAAAGAATCACAACGTGTTATCGGCTACTACTCCCCACCAAATATTTATTTCAAATGAATATTGGAAATGGTGTTCTATAGTTTCATGTGGATTATTCTGCATATACATGTGCGTCTCGCTGATTGGGAATACCTTTCTTGGTAAATGTTGTTCCATCCCTGAACAATATTTTGTTTACGAATCTAGCATCATTTTCATGTTTCTCGATAACCCAATTACAGATCTCTAATATTTTTCGGTGATCATCAGCACGAAGATCGTTCACTTTGACTGAATGGAATAGATGGAGTTGCTGTTTCTTGCATATCCTGTGAACACATGATTTGGATAAATTTTCCGCTGAACCAATTCTTCGAACGCTTATTGAGGGATCTTGATATCCATTTTCGGGATCCCTTTTTCCTGTCCGTTCATTTCTGGCTGACCTTGGTCTTGCTGTCGATCTCATATTGATCACGAAATACCTATTTTCACTCAACTTTCGATGTAAGGAACTGAATATCCTTTTACTAGGTCGTCGCCTATGCAGTTATGATTCTTTATATTTTCTCAAAGAAGCCCTTGAATTTCCAAAACACATACCATAACCAAAAACATCTCTTCAAGCTCACTGAAGGAAAAATTCTGCATTCTGGAACAAGTTCTTCATTACTCTGTACAAAAAACACTAACATTTTGCCATATTCGATGACAAGTAGGTTCCTACTTGATTCAAATCATTTTTCATAAAATATAACTGCAATGACAGATGCCAACTCGATCAACGAACATAATCATCTGAATAAACTCGTTGAGGATAGGAGTTCATTGCAAAATTGAATTGAAATAAATAATGATGTAAACTAGTTTAATTTTCTACTTCACTTGGATATCATTTTGGAATATTTTTTCGTATATCAAATGGTTGTGTTGTGCTTCCATTCTCTCAATCGGGTCCTTCCAATAAGCACTTAGAGAATAAATTCGACAAAATCTTCTTATTACACATTCCTATAGGAGAAATGTTTACATTATTCCAATATAATGGTGAATGAGTTGGGAAAAAATGCAACTCAAAGGTGCATTTCTTTTTGAAATAATTGGATGCGAATTCAATGCAAAATCTGTTTCATAAATAATAATAAAATACAATAAATATTTTTTTAAATGTGTATAATTTTACTAAAAACTTACAAGTCTCGTGGGATGTGAAGTGGAAAAAAAACTATGGCACTCTTCTGCACGTCACTGTGACAACTGATTTCTTCTCAGTATAGAGCACCCATTGAAAGGAAACATACCTTTAAATCAAATTTGTTTTTTTCGAAACTCTAAAACTTACGAGAGTAATGCCTTTCAATTTTCCAGTTTCAAAACCCTGTACCTCTGCAAGAAAGTTGCTTTGTGAAAAAATGCATGTGAATGTGTCAATAATTTCTTCGGTAGAATATACAGTTGTTATTTAAACCAGTAATTAGGATTCCAAAATTGCCTAAGGCCGACCATTATTTTTCATTACTAGTTTGTTCGTATTTATCAAAGCACAATTATCTTGAGAACGGTTGGTTTTTACGGACTCAAACTAGTACACATTTTTCATTCAAAATTGAATGAGAAATGCGAAAGATCACCACTCACCACTTGATGATAAGAAAGGTAATCTTTATATTCCATATTTCACTATGTATGACAAAAGGGCTAACATCGGGTAACCTATTTTGTAAATCAACAAAATTGTCTTGATTTCATGAAAATAATCTCATATCGAGAGAACAAGGTAGCCAATCAATACTCCCAGGTATTGTTATCCACTTCGATTGAAAACGTGAATAATGTGGTGGAGATCCACCAACCGAAACCTGTTGATATCATTTGGATAATCAACGCCTTGGAAAAGTTACTGTTGACTGAGCCCTCAGAATAATAAGTGCCACTAATTGCATAAATACCGTTACCAGTCCAAATGATACCTGATTGAGAAAATTGAGTGTGGGCCTTCATGATCCAATGGAGATTTCCAGAATTTTTTTTTGGTAGGTGGAGTATTTTTTTAAAGACACCTTACGGAAGTGTGGGAGTCTCTGAGCCCTGGAGTCTGTGCTCCTGCACCTCAGAAAATTGAAAACCTCACCCGCAGGCTCGTCCGGCCATGACCTCCGATTACACTTGAGCCCCTTGGCCCTTTGTATCTTACCCAATGAAAATATAGGTCTGGAAGATCTCAGTTGATCTGTTACAGAATGGCTTCCACTTAATACCTCCCAGACCTTTTGTATCATCATGTTGAGTCTATGGTTCCCAATTGAGAGCTCCTTTGCAGTCCCTCCTATCAACTGCAAGTACTGCCGTGGCAACCTTACAGTGCTGGAGGTCTGTCTGTACGGCGATTATCGTTTGTTCAGTACCCTGAAGAGTTCACTTCCAATGCTGCAGAACGCTCGGAATTGTATCCTCTTCAGTGCCCCTAAAAAAAGCGAGGAGGCCAAGAGTTGTCCTCATTTCGTTCAGTATGTTGACTCAGTGGTGATTTGTACTCACGAGTGAGGGAAAAGGAATCAGTCCAGCCCTGTGGTGTTTCCCCGCACAGGAATTTCGCCTTGTTTTTCGGAGGCTCCGTAGCGGCACTGTTCCTTTAGAGACGCCTGTGCCATACATCCGTCGCCATGACGCTTACAGGTTGGACTTTGGTCGGTTTCCCAGAGTAACATTAGTCGGGTCGCAGCCGCCCGCAAGATCACACGAATGTCCGCAAATTACCCCATTGCTACGCGGCCGCGGCACGTTCACCTCAAACCTCATGAAGGTGGGAAAAAGTTCTGGCAGTTTACCATTTGCAGAATCCCAACTTCAACTGGAATTCACGTACCGAAACTGCTCTTATATATTCATTAAAATATTTATTCTTCCATGCAATGTTATTTTACGCGAAGCCATATTCGAAAACTGCATATACCTTAGAAATTCATGTGATGAATTGAATCAATCATCCGACTGTGCTGGTAGAATAAGTGAATTGGGATTGAAAAACATTCTCGTGAAAAATGAATTTTATTGTTGTTCATTATTGCATGTAAATGTAGATGTTCGTATTCTCTTCCCATGGTTGTATATCCTATTAGTTTTGATCTGTTTAATTTCACAAAAATCATATACACCTCTTACGAACCAAATATTTGGTAAATCGCCATTGAGGCAATGAGTCTATCAATTACGGAAATATCTGTAAAACTACCACTTGGGGTGAATTAATTCATGTTCATCCAGTACTACTAGTACAGACCGGCAGTTATTTTTCCAACGCCAAATTCATTTTTCCAAATGCAATGCTCCTATGGAAAATTCAATAGAAGATTCTCTTCTGACCTTTCCGTCTAACATTATTATGAAGTGAAAATATGTCTCATGTCACTTCCAGACCGTTCGAGAAAAACTTGATATAGATACCAGTCACTTTTCCCTTCCTACCCACCTTTCACATGATGAGAAAATTTTGATTTGTTATCCATTTTATTGAATCATGTATTACATTTCAGGGATGAGCAAGAAAGACAGACACTCGATCATAAACAATGTTCAAATAATATTTCATTCAGCGGCCTCTGTGCGTTTCGATGACAGCTTGAGATATTCCATCATACTGAATGTGAGAGGCACGAGAGAAGTTATCAACTTGGCCTCAGAAGTCAAGAATCTATCAGTTTTTGTTCATATTTCAACCACATATTGCAACATCGACAAAAAAGTAGTCGAAGAGAAGATCTATCCACCTCATGCTGATTGGAGGAGCACCATCGAACTAGCAGAGAAATATGATGATGATATCCTGAATGCCATGGCAACCAAGTACATTAGTCCATTGCCGAATACATATACTTTCGCTAAATCTTTGTCAGAACATGTTGTGAATGATATGTGCAGAGGAAAAATATCCGCTGTTATAATGAGGCCTTCTATTGGTGAGTTACATTATTGACCATGAAACCATCATAAGTACCGATTAGAGAACAAATAACCATACCTGGAAAGTTGAAAAAAACACTTCTAACTATCATAGAGTGTATCTGTTGTTACTCCATGTACATTATATTTTCTAGTAAATTGATCATCATCATTATGAAATTATATATTTCATGTGACGAATTTTCGAATTTATTAAATTCGCCGACATCTCATGAAGAAACACTCATATTCGAAAGACCCATGTTCAATCGGCAGAAAAAAAAATGGCCACCGTAAAACATAAAACTACAGTAGCGATAGGGGGTTGGTCCTGAGTTTAATTATTGTATACACATTTCTGCCTGAACTTTTTTTCTATCTTCGATAGTTCTCGCACAGTGGATAGTAAAACGAAAATTATTCACATATAATGAGACCGATATACCAAACAGATACATTGACGTTGTCGAGGGTAATGTAGGAGCTGTAAAGGGCCTTACATAAGCGCTTGGGCCGCCATTTGCTGACATTATTCTACTTTGACGCTTGGTGTAAACCAGTCATTTCCGTACGTTCAAACTTCGCAAAATCAGCCAGACTAAACACTCTCCGAACTTATCATCAGGTTCAAACATGGCTTGGAATGAGCATAGACCCTGAAGGATAGGGTTGGAAACACAGGGTCTAGAAGCATTCTCCAACACCATGCCACCCGCAGCACCTGATTCAATGAAACTGCTATAAGTTCCATTGAATGATAATGCAATGAAAAATGCGGGGCTTCATGTGGTTGTCGAAGAGCTGGACTCAAATGCTCCAACATATGTAGAACTTGCAGTGAACAAACGTGCGAAAATGTGCCACGATAAATTGACAATATTGATGATGATGATGATGATGATGATGATGATGATGATATCAGAGCTGACGACATGATTTCAGAAAATTAAAACCGTCAAAGTTTAAAAAAAAAATATTGGTTCACAACGAAGTTACAACAACTCCAATTTTGGAAACAAAGTATTTGATTATAATTTTCATTTAGATTATAGCCATATTTGAAATCTGGCAACACAATATCGATACAAAGTAGAACACCAGTGAACTCGTACAGTGAAAATCCGAAGTCAATAGCTCATTCCGCTATACAGTTATAAGAATGGTAATATGAGCGATTTGTAGTGGAAGCGATTTTGTAATAAAAATCTGACTAGGCCACTGGATTTGTAAATTATATTCCCTTAAAATCATTTATTGAAGTGTAGGTTATAAGTGTATTAGAAAAGAATAGAAAATGTTCAATTCATTTTCAAGTTACACGGTGGTACATTCTTCCATAGCCGATGAAAACGGAATGAACAGAAACAAGTTTTAAATTATTTATTCAACAATGAAACAACATTAAGCAAAAACTAAAACTAAAATAAACATTACTGTAAGATTAAATATTTGAATTTTTGTGGCTTCTACCAAACCTCCATTTAGTTCAACAAATTTATCGTATTTCCTCCAAATATTTTCAAAGAATATTTTTTACACTATTTCTCATTTGTTGGGGTGTAATCTTGGCACAAATCCAGTGGCGTAGTCAGATGTTTATTACAAAATCGCTTCAACCTCAAATCGATCACATTACCATACTTTCAGGAGTTATAACTGAACGGAATGAGCTATTGACTTCGGATTTCCACTGTACAAGTTCACCGATGATCTACTTTGTATCCACAGTGTTGCCAGATTTTCAATATGTCTATAATCTAAATAAAAATTATAATCAAATACTTTGTTCCAAAATTAAAGTTGTTGTAACTTCGTTGTTAAGCAATATTTTTCTATGAAATTCTGACGATTTTCATTTATAGCGACTACAAATCCATTGGTGTAGTCGAATTCGAAAACAAAAATTGCCTAATAAACTTTTGCCGTTTTTGACAAAGGAAAAAAACCATAGAGTGCCTTGGAAATGAAACTTAAGTTATGAATTTTATTTTGAGATTGATTGAAAAAGGCGAATTCTACAGAAGTGGTTCCATTCCAAATGGGTCACACGTTATAAGGTATTTGTGGATAAATGTATAACTTTTTTAAATTTTTTTTTTTTTTTTTTATGTTCTGGTTCCCACGAAAAGGGATATCCTGTAATGTTCAGAGAACATCGTGGAAACCTAGGGAAAGAAGGTAGGAGTTGGTGTTCTTCTTAAATTTCTGAAGGTTGTATGCCTCGGGGAACACCTCCCTAGGCAATGAGTTCCAAAGCCTCGCTGTTCGTTGGATAAACGAGTCTTTGGAAAGTGATGTTCTGCAGGTTTCCAAAGTGACCACGAAGGGGTGTGATGACTGAACTTGACGGGTTAATCTCGAAGAGACTGCCAAAGCAGGAACGATTGTTGATATTTCAGAAGAGCATCGCCCATGAAAATATCTATAAAATAGAGACAAATCGCCAACTTTTCTACGGTGTTCCAGACAAGTGAGCGAGTTTGTAAGCGAGGCATCACCGACGAGACGAATTGCCCTTTTTTGGACAGAATCCAATAGCCTCAGGATATGTTTAGGTGCCGCACTCCAAATATGGGAACAGTATTCCAGGACAGGTCGGATCTGTGCCTTATAGATCATAAGCAGCTGACTGGGGGTGAAATAGCTCTTGGCACGAAACAGAAAACCAAGTTTTTGGGATGCACTTTTGGCAATGGACCTCACGTAATTTTCCCAGGAAAGGTTATTGCTGATAGTAATACCAAGCATCGATATGGATGGCTTCAGTGGTATGGTTACTCCTGACAAAGTTATGTTAGGCACAGTGAGATCGGCTTTTCTAGAGAAAAGACATGCTTGTGTTTTGTTTGCATTGAATTCTACCAAGTTATTAGATCCCCATTCGAGAATTGTTGCCAAGTCCATATTTATATTATTAACATTTCTTCCTCGTTCATTTCTGGTTTCACGGGCTGATATAGGGGCCCTGGAAGAGAAAGCGGTATGGAGGGTACTATCATCGGCAAAGCTGTGTACTGGACATGAAGTTGCTTTCAACAGGTCGTTGATGTGAAGTAGAAATAGTGTTGGTGCGAGAATGGATCCTTGCGGAACACCAGCATTTATGAGTAGAGTGTCAGATGAAACTCCATCGACCACTACATGGAGAGACCTGATTGAGAGAAAACTAGCAAGCAGAGAACACAGCTGAGGGGGCAAGCCATAAGACGGAAGCTTGGCGAGGAGTCCCTGGTGCCAAACTCGATCGAACGCCTTGGAGATATCTAAAGTTTCTCCATGCTTTTCAATAGATAGCTGCCATATATGTGAGACGTAAGCAAGCAGGTCACCAGTTGATCTCTGATGGCGGAAGCCATATTGCCTATCGTTGACAATTCCTGAGTCTTCCAGATATTTCATGAGCTCGATGTTGATGGCTTTTTCCATGACCTTTGAAATAATAGATAGCAATGCGATAGGTCTGTAGTTGCTAGGTAGGGCCTTTTTGCCTTTTTTAGGGACTGGCTGTACTCTTGCAATTTTCCAATTGGACGGAAATACCCCCAAATTGTAAGAGTGGTTGAACAACTTGCAAAGAACAGGTGTTAGTTCGGGGGCACATTTCTTGAGAACAATCGGCGGGATTCCGTCAGATCAACAGGCTTTGTTGGTGTTGAGACCCAGCAAAATCTTTCTGATAGTACGTTGGCGAAAGGTGATCTCGGGCATGTGACTGTCAATAGGTGTAATGTTCGGGGGTTGTTTTCCCGATGAATCCAGAGTGGAATTTCCAGCAAATAGGTGCGCAAAGATATTGGCTTTTTCCTGGGCAGTCGTTGCTAGTGTTCCATCTTCTTTGGTTAGGGGAGGAAATGAGCTGGAAGTGAAATTTCTTCCCACAGCTTTGGCGAAAGACCAAAATGAACGGGATCCGTTAGGACATTCAGCAAGTTTTGATTTTATTTTGGCTTTGTGGGCATCTTGTGGGCATTATATTGTCTCTTTACATATGCCTCTAGCCTCGACATATGCTGCTCTGGTCTCAGGGCCCGGATTTTTTAGCCATCGATGGTATGCTGCCTGTTTGGAAGCCACAGCTCTAGAGCAGTTTCTGTTAAACCAGGTCTTATCGGATGATGTTCTTCTCTCGGTATTCGGTATGTAAGTTTGCATCCCCAACATGATGATTTCAGAAATTGTCTCAGCACATCGTGTTGGATCTACTGAAGAGAAACAAACTCTCTTCCATGGAAACGCTGAGAAAAACATACGAAGACCTTCCCAGTCGGCCGAATTGTAATGCCACATGAGACGGGGTGGTATTGTGCAGCTCGATGGTAAATGGAAAGAGCATGTTGTGGAGATGAGGGTGTGGTCAGAGTTTCCAAGTGGGGCACAAACTTCTATTCTATACGGGTCAGGATTGGTGGTGAGGAAAAGATCTAGTGTATTGGCAGACTGGTTGTTGACATCAGGGATGCGGGTTGGTAGCTCGACCAGTTGTTCTAGACCATGAGTGATGGCGAAGGCCTCGGCTTGACGACCTGCATCATCTGTTTTGTTAGAGAATTTGAGCCAGGCAGCGTTATGTACATTAAAATCTCCCATGATTATGGTTTCAGCTGTTGGATGGTTCTCCTGAATGTAGTCCAGTTTGAGTGATAAAAACTCAAAGAGGTCGTTATATGAAGGTTCATTAGGTGATAGATAAAGGCAGCAGAGAAACTTAGTCAGTTTGGTATCAGATAGCTTGAACCACATCACATCAAAGTCTTTCGGTTCCAAACTCTCTTCACGCTGGCATGAAAGGTTAGCCTTGGCGTAAAGGCAAACTCCACCTTTGAACCTGAATCGAGAATGGAGTTCGTAACCAGGACAAAGCATATGGACAATTTTTAGTATAGTGTTTTGAGTTGTTTGCACATTTTTTATAATTGAATTATTCGTTCCACTCCACGGGACGATACAATATCTGATAACGCTTTCTGCCAGGAGAAAATATCCAGTTCTAAAAAGTTTCTTGGTGAGTATATCCCTAATATTGAAAAATGTATGAATAAGCTTCCCCAATCTGTTGAAGACATGGTTTGCATGATCTTTCCATCTCAGGTTCGGGTCCAATTTAACTCCAAGATATTTCAATGTTTCCCAATGATGGGACAATTGCATATTGCATGAGGTTTGGGACAGTTTTTTTCGTGGATACGAAGATTGTGCATTTGTGGTTCATCTGGTGCCAACATTGAAGTAGTTATGTATTTGGTTTTATCTATATTGTGACTAAGTAGGTTGAGGTTCAACTAGGAGTGAATTTTTCTCAGATCACTTTCTACTTCAGAGTATGCATTATCCCACGTATATCCAGAAAACACTATAGCGGTATCATCCGCATAAGATATAAGATTTCCCTGTATACCATTAATATAAGAGTATATTTATATATGGTGGGGAATAACGGGGATCTTCAGTCAGCACAAGTGTTGAACTATGAAAAACTCTTTAATACGTTGGACCGAGCTTTCTATTCAATTTTGAAACTTCTTCAGGGTCCTAAAATATGTAAATGACATTATTGTGAAACAACATACTCAAAATGAAGGAAGTACTTACAGTAATCTGAGTGTATGATTAATAAACATTTACTTTAAAAAAAACGTGAAATATGTAAATATTTGTCGGAATGGTGTTATACCTTTGACGCTTCGTGTGACATTGAAGGATTTGAAATGACAACCTATGATTAATCGTCAGAAAAATATAAAATATGTAATGGGTGTGTTAATGTTTATATTATATTCTTTGAGAATCATCAGTTTTAATCCATTTGTAGAAGATAACTGTAGATTTTGCTAAGATTTTCGATATCTGTTTTTTTGTTCATATTTTGATTGGATTTATTAATTTCAATCTTTTCAAGAAATAATCTTTTAGAGAAATTTTTTCTGAATATAAAACTTGTGCTTTCTCGAATGATATTTTATAGCCTGTTTCAATAGCATGTTGAGCTAATGCACATGACTTCTTGTTGAGTCTTATATCACTTCTGTGTGAGATAATACGATTATTCAAAGTTCTTGAACTTGTATCAATATAGTTCAAATCACAGTTGTTACATGGTATGGTGAAGACAACATTTGATTTCTTCAAATCTGGTGTGGGATCTTTAAACCTCGTATTTAAATTTCCAATAGACTTGATATTTTTTTGTAAGATTTTTATGTTACTTTCATTCTTGAATTATTTAATTATATTTCATGATAGAATTCCTATATTAGGAATTGAAAAATAAATTATCCTTTCATTGTTATTTTCTGAATTTTGATTATTTGTGTCATCATTATTAATTTATATCAGAGTTGGTATCGAAAGATACATAAACTTTCATTCCTTCCACTCAAAAAGAATGAAAATAAATTTGATTCTTTGTTTGAAAAGAAGGATCGAGATGTTGGTTCATCCTTCATTGAAAAACAAAAATTTTAAAATTATCAGAAATATTTTACTAGATAATTCTTACCCCAAAAAACTCCTTAATGGAATTCTTTTCAATACCAACTCTGATAGACAAATTAATAATGATGACACAAATAATCAAAATTCAGAAAATAACAATGAAAGGATAATTAATTTTTCAATTCCTAATATAGGATTTCTATCATCAAATATAATTCAATTATTCAAGAATGAAAGTAACATAAAAATCTCACAAAAAAATATCAAGACCATTGGAAATTTAAATACGAGGTTAAAAGATCCCACACCAGATTTGAAGAAATCAAATGTTGTCTACAGCATACCATCTAACAACTGTGATTTGAACTATATTGGTACAAGTTCAAGAGCTTTAAATAATCGTATTATCTCACAAAGAAGTGATATAAGACTCAACAAGAAGTCATGTGCATTAGCTCAACATGCTATTGAAACAGGCCATAAAATATTATTCGAGGAAGCACAAGTTTTACATTCAGAAAAAAATTTCTCTTAAAGATTATTTCTTGAAATGATTAAAATTAATAAATCCAATCAAAATATGAAGAAAAAAACAGATATCGAAAATCTTAGCAAAATATACAGTTATCTTCTACAAATGGATTAAAACTGATGAGTCTCAAAGAATATAATATAAACATTAACACACCCACTACATATTTTATATTTTTCTGACGATTAATCATAGGTTGTCATTTCAAATCCTCCAATGTCACTCGAAGCGTCAAAGATTCAACACCATTTCGACAAATATTTACACAATTTACTTTTTTTTTAATGTTAATGTTTATTAATCATCCACTCAGATTACTGTGAGTACTCCCTTCATTTTAAGTATTTTTCTCCACAATAATGTCATTTTCATATTTAAGGACTCTAAAGAATTTTCAAAATTGAAACGAAAGTTCGGTCCAACGTATTAAAGAGTTTTTCATAGTTCAACACTTGTGCTGACTGAATATCCCCGTTATTCCCCACTGTTCATACCAATTTTCAGTCGTTATTTCTGAATTTATATATATATATATATATATATATATATATATATATATATATATATATATATATATATATATATTATATATATATATAAATAAGGAACATTTCTCGACCTGAGACTCAACCTTGAGGAATGCCTATGTAGACTTTTTTGAGTTCACTGAAGTGAACATCAATTTTAACCTGCCGATAACGATTTGGTAAGAAATTTCGCATAACATCTAGAGCTGGACCTCGACCACCTACCTCAGACAGCTCTTCTGATAGAATATTGTGTGAGACAGAATCAAAAGCCTTTGCTAAATCGAGAAATACTGCAGGAAATTTTTTTGATTCATCAAGATTAAGGCTTACGTCCTCAATTTGTTGAAGAACCGCATTCTCTGTGCTTTTATGTTTTTGAAATCCATACTGGTCACTCGGGATAGTATTGTGTCCTTCGAAGAAGGTTGTTAGCCAATCTTTGGGGCATTGCTCCAACATTTGGCTGTATGGGGTCGGCTTGGCTGTATGGGGTCGGCTTAAGAATAGCCCCAGGGTAAATCCTGCCTGTCGTAAGAGGCGACTAAAAGGATAACCGTAGGTGGAAGATGGTCTCATCGCCCGGTGAAATACCACCATATCGACTTTGTGTGCTGTGAAATGGATCATTCCATGTTTCAGTGTTCGGTCGATACTTTCCGGTCTCCCTCTTTCCTTTTCCCCAATTCCTCCTTTATTTTCAGCTAATAGTAATAATGATGAAGTCTCCTAGAGTAAAATACTCCGGAAGTAAAATACCTCTCCATTCGGATTTCCGGGCGAGAGGTACTCGAGGGGACTCAACATTAAAGATTAATTTTTGCAACATCCGTGGACTCAACAAGAACATCAATGACGTCCACCATCACCTACAGACGAAAAAACCGGATATTCTGGCTCTAACAGAAACACAAGTAAACTCGTCCACCAACAAGGTCCATATGCTTTGTCCTGGTTACGAACTCCATTCTCGATTCAGGTTCAAAGGTGGAGTCTGCCTTTACGCTAAGGCTAACCTTTCATGCCAGCGTGAAGAGAGTTTGGAACCGAAAGACTTTGATGTGATGTGGTTTAAGCTAGCTGATACCAAAGTGACTAAGTTCCTCTGCTGCCTTTACCTATCACCTAATGAACCTTCATATAACAACCTCTTTGAGTTTTTATCACTCAAACTGGACTACATTCAGGAAAACCATCCAACAGCTGAAACCATAATCATGGGGGACTTTAATGTACATAATGCTGCCTGGCTCAAATTCTCTAACAAAACAGATGATGCAGGTCGTCAAGCTGAGGCCTTCGCCATCACTCATGGTCTAGAACAACTGGTCGAGCTACCAACCCGCATCCCTGATGTCAACAACCAGTCTGCCAATACACTAGATCTTTTCCTCACCACCAATCCTGACCCGTATAGAATAGAAGTTTGTGCCCCACTTGGAAACTCTGATCACACCCTCATCTCCACAACATGCTCTTTCCATTTACCATCGAGCAGCACAATACCACCCCGTCTCATGTGGCATTACAATTCGGCCGACTGGGAAGGTCTTCGTATGTTTTTCTCAGCGTTTCCATGGAAGAGAGTTTGTTTCTCTTCAGTAGATCCAACACGATGTGCTGAGACAATTTCTGAAATCATCATGTTGGGGATGCAAACTTACATACCGAATACCGAAAGAAGAACATCATCCGATAAGACCTGGTTTAACAGAAACTGCTCTAGAGCTGTGGCTTCCAAACAGGCAGCATACCATCGATGGCAAAAAAATCCGGGACCTGAGACCAGAGCAGCATACGTTGAGGCTAGAGGCATATGCAAAGAGACAATGGAATGTTCAAAAGATGCTCATAATGCCAAAATAAGATCAAAACTTGTTGAATGTCCCAACGGATCCCGTTCATTTTGGTCTTTCGCCAAAGCTGCGGGAAGAAACTTCACTTCCAGCTCTTTTCCTCCCCTAACCAAAGAAGATGGAACACTAGCAACGACTGCCCAGGAAAAAGCCAATATCTTTGCGCACCTATTTGCTGGAAATTCCACTCTGGATTCTTCGGGAAAACAACCCCGACCATTACACCTATTGACAGTCACATGCCCGAGATCACCTTTCGCCAACGTACTATCAGAAAGATTTTGCTGGGTCTCAACACCAACAAAGCCTGTGGATCTGACGGAATCCCGCCGATTGTTCTCAAGAAATGTGCCCCCGAACTAACACCTGTTCTTTGCAAGTTGTTCAACCACTCTTACAATTTGGGAGTATTTCCGTCCAATTGGAAAACTGCAAGAGTACAGCCAGTCCCTGAAAAAGGCAAAAGACCCTACCTAGCAACTACAGACCTATCGCACTGCTATCTATTATTTCAAAGGTCATGGAAAAAGCCATCAACATCGAGCTCATGAAATATCTGGAAGACTCAGGAATTATCAATGATAGGCAATATGGCTTCCGCCATCAGAGATCAACTGGTGACCTGCTCGCATACGTCTCACATATATGGCAGCTATCTATTGAAAAGTATGGAGAAACTTTAGCTGTGGCATTAGATATCTCCAAGGCGTTCGATCGAGTTTGGCACCAGGGACTCCTCGCCAAGCTTCCATCTTATGGCTTGCCCCCTCAGCTGTGTTCTCTGCTTGCTAGTTTTCTCTCAAACAGGTCTCTCCATGTAGTGGTCGATGGAGTTTCATCTGACACTCTACTCATAAATGCTGGTGTTCCGCAAGGATCCATTCTAGCACCAACACTATTTTTACTTCACATCAACGACCTGTTGAAAGCAACTTCATGTCCCGTACACAGCTTTGCCGATGATAGTACCCTCCATACCGCTTTCTCTTCCAGGGCCCCTATATCAGCCCGTGGAACCAGAAATGGACGAGGAAGAAATGTTAACAATATAAATATGGACTTAGCAACAATTCTCGAATGGGGATTCAATAACTTGGTAGAATTCAATGCAAACAAAACACAAGCATGTCTTTTCTCTAGAAAAGCCGATCTCACTGTGCCTAACATAACTTTGTCAGGAGTAACCATACCACTGAAGTCATCCATATCGATGCTTGGTATTACTCTCAGCAATAACCTTTCCTGGGAAAATCACGTGAGGTCCATTGCCAAAAGTGCATCCCAAAAACTTGGTTTTTTGTTTCGTGCCAAGAGCTATTTCACCTCCAGTCAGCTGCTTATGATCTATAAGGCACAGATCCGACCTGTCCTGGAATACTGTTCCCATATTTGGAGTGCGGCACCTAAACATATCCTGAAGCTATTGGATTCTGTCCAAAAAAGGGCAATTCGTCTCGTCGGTGATGCCTCGCTTACAAACTCGCTCACTTGTCTGGAACACCGTAGAAAAGTTGGCGATTTGTCTCTATTTTATAGATATTTTCATGGGCGATGCTCTTCTGAAATATCAACAATCGTTCCTCCTTTGGCAGTCTCTTCGAGATTAACCCGTCAAGTTCAGTCTTCACACCCCTTCGTGGTCACTTTGGAGACCTGCAGAACATCACTTTCCAAAGACTCATTCATCCAACGAACTGCGAGGCTTTGGAACTCATTGCCTAGGGAGGTGTTCCCCGAGGCATACAACCTCCAGAAATTTAAGAAGAACACCAACTCCTACCTTCTTTCCCTTGGTTCCCACGATTTCTCTGAACATTAAGGATATCCCTTTTCGTGGGAACCAAAACAAAAAAAAAAAAAAAAAAAAAAAAATTTGCGAAATTACTTATCTGTAGTAATATTTCCAGAACATTGATAATAGACGAAATAATCTTATGACAATCGAAAGTTCCTTGGTAAGCAACGAGCCTGAGAAATTTGTCATAATATTATGAGGCATTTGTTAATGTCCGAGGGATATTCGGCGGAAATTTTTTTGACAAAAAAATTTATAACTCAACACAATGAAACATTTATCTATTTATTGAAAGTACAGTTAGTGAAAGTACAATTATTGAAATTCAACTTAACATCAGATTCGTTGCTGTTCTCTACTATAGAAGATCTATTACCACGCATAATATTCATTATCCTGTTGTGGTGTTCTTGATCGAGATTTGAGTATGGTTTTATAGAATTTTGATTGCTATGACCAGTAATTTTCAGCAATTGTTGTTCTTCTACACCACTTTTTGCCAATTCGCTAACAGCAGTTGATCTATTCGAGTGATTCGTTATCTTTTTGTCGTTTTCATTCAAGCCAATTGCCTCAGCAGCAGATTTAATGCATTCATTCATTGTATTCCTCCCAACAGGTACATTGTCGTACCATTCGTCAGTTTAATTTTTCCAGTGTCGATTTGGTTTTAAGAACAGTCGTGGTGAGGTAATATTGTCGCCTCGTTTCGATATCAGTTTATGAAAAAGACGTACAGGGCAGCTTTGTCTGTCACTATTGGAAACCAACCATTCACCACTTGTACAGCTTTTAGAACCACTTCGGCACGTTTTACTGAACACCGGATTGTATTCAATGCGATTTGTTGGAGAGTCATCGTTATTTTTCTCGATTTGAAAAAATTCACCAGACAAGCAACTGCCTCTCCTCCTCGCCACGCTAATTCACAGCAGCAATGTGGTAAAATTTGAGGCATAAGACCTTCAGGAGTATTTTCTTGCCATAGCAATATTATTTTGTTAACTTCAGACGAATTCAACGAAACTGAACTGGACTTACGTTTACATGGATCTGCTTGTAGTTCCTTCCTGATTGCATCGCGGGCATCTCGAACTAGTTCAAGTGCTATATTGTTGAACGGGTCAATCATAATATTATAGTCATTATAGTACTTTTTTTGCAGAAGTTTGCACGAATATATTTGTGACTGTAGGTTGTATTTCTGGGAATTCTTTCTTTGATTAGCGCATCTAGGCCCGATATTATAATGTCAGTTTGAACTCCGGAAACTTTAAACCCGTTTATCTTCAGGTTTAAACCAAAGGTGGTGAAAAAGTTGTTTTATAAAAACACATAAGATTTTTATCCTCCATGTATATAAATGTCATCGTCACTTGGCCTTATGCTGTTTCGTTTCCTTCAAACTCGATGGTTTAAACTCGATGACGTCACTCAAGAGTTCAAACTGACATTATAATATCGGGCCTTATACTTTGAACATTCGCATTGCCAAAACGTGACATTTTGAAATTTATTCAAACTCAATCGTGTTGTCATAGTGATTGATAATTGCACTGAATGCAATTATCAGTGTAATGTTGACATGATAGGGTGAATGACAAAATTTGAATGGTTTAGAACTGTCAAATTTTTTTTACCGATATAGGTCTGTAATTATTCAATTGTTGGAGTTTCCCGATTCATGAACTGGGGTAACGATACTTCATCTCCATTGCCTTGGTAATATTCTCTTTTTGGAAGTTCAATTGATGATATGAACCAGTGGATGACTTACGTAGAGATGATAATTTTCGATATTCATCGATGATATTTCATCTGGACCAGGAGAGCAGTTGTTTTCAGAGATACTCATGACAACACAAATGAAGTCATTTAGATACATGAAAGATTATACCGTTTTGTTTTTCTGCAATTTTTTCCGTAAATAATCTGGTTTGTTAATATTTTTTGGCATTGTGTCTCCAATACTGCCAAAAAAATCATTGAAAATTTCAACTTTTACCACTTTTTCAATTATTTCAACTCCTTCTGGATTGAACCAACAAGCTCTTATCATCTATCTCCAAATTTAAATTCATGTATAAAATAGATGGTTGAGAATGAAAAACTAAAGGTGTGATTGTGCTCATAGAAGAGGACGAATGCTTCTCCACTTATAAGGGATTTTTGGAATATAGGTGATACTCTGGAGTCATTGTACTTGTACCATGTGCCTGAATGAGGGTGCCAACATTAAGCCGTGTAGTGTCCGCTAGAGATTGTTCCACTATGGTTCGACACAGCATATGAGTTGTAAAGACACGGGGCTACGTTATCTGCCGCATAATTAGTCATATCTAAACCTTCGAAAGGGAAGTCAATGGTAGCATTTAGTTTTTCCATAAATCTCTCCATCGGCGGAAATCGTTTTAAGTGAAGTACTAATATTTTGGGAAACTCATGTATAGATAATGACTTTGTGTATTTTATCATTTCCTTACAATTACACCAAGTTGGTTTCTCTTCGCCTTCCAAAATTTATTTTCTGGTAAACGAGTCCAAACATTGTGAGAGACTGATCTGGCCAGTATTCTGTGGAATATGGAGTGAAAGGTCTCAGAAGGGGTCAAAAGATACAGACCTATAGCCGCATGGAAAACAATTCAACGTTGATATCAGTTGACCAACAAAATTATCAACAATTTTCGAGTTATCCATTCTAAGATATCTTGACCAAGACTACTGTGCCTTTTCATGGTCACTCAATATTTCATCGATTTCTTTCAAGGCAGGTTTGGGCTTTTATGTCACTCTGTTCACATCTTCATGAAGACCTTCCAATAAATATCTGAGAAATTCCTGATCGTCCTGTTGAGCGTACCTCATGAAACGAAGTGCAAATTTTTGTATCTGGCTTCCAAAGGTATTCACCACATTATCAGACGAATCTTCGCACCAAAGATCTTTTATCACTAACGAAAATTGTTTTATCAAAGCACTTTTCATATTTGATATGCTTGTGTTGATATCCATCATATACTCGTCTTTTCTCAGATACTCGAGCAACCATTTGGTGTTCGATAAACGTTGTATAATGCTGTTCATAAAACAGGTATTTACAATGTTTTTCGGACCATTCAGACCGGGAACTTTGGCATTACCGTGTACTAGGGACTTGATGGTGTTATGACTATCAGAACTGTGCTCTCTGATACGATGATTTTTACTGGCACTGGATCTGTGTGGAAGGGAGATGAAGAATTACATGGACATATAGCAGGTCGTGTTGCTTTTAACGAGTCATCATCAAGAACTGAACTGAGGGATTTATATGAACTCTCCATAGGAAAAATCGTACTTTGAGGATTTAAAAATAATTCATTCAGTTGACGTGATGAATTAATAGTTTCCAAAACAGAAGCAGCATTACCCCTCTGGATTGCAATGCTAATTCTTAGGATCAAAAATGAACTTGCTCTTTTATCATTGGTCACTTCTGTTATATGTCTTCCTATGTATTCAATGAATTCAAAAGCTTCGGAACCGAATACTCCAAAAATCTCAACGGCAACAAGATAAAAAATATAAAGTTGTTGTAAATTTTGGTATTTTCTACTTTAAATTCCCTTCCCATTCACTTGGAAGAAGCAACTACATGTGAAGTGGCAACTGTGTCAACGCAGGTAAAACGCCGAACAGCGGGTTTTCCAAACTTCCATGGAATAAGTGTAGGATCGATGGAATTATGGCTGTTGTTAATGCACGTTTCAATGAATCATTGACTGCGTGATGACAGGATTAACAACCTGCGCTAAATTAACAGCTCAAACCGTGGGTTCCTTTCTCATATACAAAAGCACCATATTTGCATGTGTGAGGTACACAAATAGAAGATCCTAGTCGTAATCCAATGGATATTCTGGAAGATTCATCATCTAAAAGACACCCAAGTAAAGCGACAGGTGCAGCATCAGGCCAAGCTCCTGAATGGTGGAAAGTTAATTTTTTTGATTCGAGCCTTTGCTTCTGCTGACATAGCTGAAACAAGCAAATCCTCAGCAACCATTTCAATGAGTGGGCGATCCCAAGCTTTTTGGAACTTTTTCGTAAGTTCAGGTATCTCAGAATTGGTTTTGGAAGTCCACTCCTGCCCTCCCTCCACAAAGAGATGGTTGGGTACCTTTGAGAATGAATCTGGTAAGATCATATGAACTAATTGAGAAACACTGCTGAAAGATGACAAATAAGTTGGAAGTTCAAGAGAGGATGCCAGTCGTATTCTCAAACCTCCTTTGTCGACAGGTTATATTGCTTGACGCCAAGTATTGTTTCGCATATGATTATTCGTTATACTTCCCAATGTTTTTCGCAGAATAGAATCGAATTCTAGGAGTTGCTCTTCAGTGTGCCATGTCGGGCTGCATCTCATGATCTATGTTAACTTTGGGATTTCCAAACAGTTTTCAGAATAAAAAATGCAATGTTCGTTGGAATGTCACTCATTCTAGAAGCAATGAGTGACAGTGTCTTCTGTTTTTCCATGAGGCATACAAGAAGTGCTTCATCAGATAGCGGAGCGCTGAGAAGAATCCAGTTGGGTTTTTTCTGGAACGTGGTTCCTGGTGCAAGGGAGGTGAACTCCAACAATTGATTCGATTTCAAAGTGCTCGAAGCAAACATTTCACATTTACTGAAATTCAATTCCAAACCTAGAGCCTTGAAAATGGAAACGACAGTGCGTAAGTTATCAAGCACTGAATCAATATCTCCTTCGATAGAGCCATCATCCAAATACCAGCAATTAAAATCACAATCCACCGATTTGTTTAATTTTTCGATTGCTTATCAAAATAACGCTGGACTCCCTGTTGAACTCCTTTTTCAGATATGATCAGGCTATCAGCGAAAGATAGGGAAGTTTCATTTTGGTAACACTGGTTAAGAAAAGGGGAGAGATTGGGAATCATATTCTTGATTTTGTCTAATAAGATGTTACGGTGGATCGAATTAAAAGCGTTCTTGAAATCTAATTTCAAAAATATTTTGGATGATGGGTTTGGGTGATAATTGATGAATTGTCGAGCAGCATGAGAAACAGCTTCACAACTGCCAGGTGTACCGAAACCAAATTGAACAGGCGAAATAGTTTGCTCAGTCGATCTCGTACGTCTAAGCATCCAAGTTTAGCAACCAAACGACGATAAAATAATCCAAGTGCGATTGATCGGATTCCACCAGTTTTCTTCTTGATTTATCAATGAGTTTTCCGAAGAAATTGAATTTGAGGCTTCCAAGGATTTCTTACAATCTGTGTATATATCTTTCCAAGGTTCTTTCTGAACAAAAGAGTTCGAGTTATTGAAATACATTTTTTGCAGGTTGTCAATATATCAAATTCCTAAATCCCTAAAATAATGAAATAAGAATATGGAAGGTTTGAATTAGACATAATCAGAACGAAATATTTCCGTGCAATTTTGGAATGCTATTTCCTTATTTCGATGAGATCATTTCCATTTATCGAGTTTTGTTCCATTCTAGTGTTGGGTACTTTTTATTCAAGCTTGTTTATTTCACGTTCTAAGTGCGCAAGTTTTTCATTCACATTTTTTGTTACTACCTTGCTTACTCTATCTGCCACGCTGTTTATGAATATACTTTATACCATCAATACATGGCACGAACTGATTACGGAAAGTCGATGTTATATTGATAACAACAACAAAGTTTGGATGCAGTTCCTCAACCTCAAGTATTCATCCTGTTTTCTGGTTATGTAGCTCAATTCGAATGAATTTGATCAGATTCACAATACCCATACACTTTCGAGTCGAAAGCAATGGTACAAGCTATGTTGTGGATTGAGATTCGAGATTCCCCTCTGCGAACACATTTTTTTTCTGAATGTTGAAATCATATTTTCTTATTGAATGAATGTGTTTTTTTTGTGGAGGAACAACGTTTCTTGACATGTTTTTTGGGTAACCTTCCACAGTCTGAAAATGAAATAATAATCAGGAGAATCTATACAAGTGTAGAAAGGGCAAACTGATTAGTTCACCCCGATAAATTATATTTCCTATAGAAAAATGATTCAATTTGTCAATAACTTGCCGTTTTCTGAATTTGCCTATCAAATTTTTTTTTTTTTTAATTCAATAGATACTTCTCTATATAGTTTTTTTGGCAGATCTCGATTGACATCCGTCAGTTGAAAAAGCGAAAAAGACGCTGCCAGAAAAACTCCAAATTATAAAACAATTAAAGGAGATTTAGAAGATTTTGAGAACGGGGGCAGATATAGTCCCCGAAACGTCAAGCAAAAACTATATAGAGAAGTATCTTTTGAATTTTTTAAAAAAATTTTTTGATAGGCAAATTCAGAAAACGGCAAGTTATTGACAAATTGAATCATTTTTCTATAGGTAACATAATTTGGTGAACGCAATAACTTATCGGGGTGAACTAATCAGTTTGCCCTTTCTACACTTGTATAGATTTTCCTGATTATAATTTCATTTTCAGACTGTGGAAGGTTACCCAAAATACATGTCAAGAAACATATTGTCTTCTTGGGTATGAACTACTGAAACGGTGGAAATGGACGCTGAAAAGGGACTGCCAATGGGACTGATAATTTTTTTTTTCCACATACCATCAGTATACGCTGGGGTATTCGCATTTGTGTTTGATCCCATTGAATCACTTCAATATGAATGTATCAACTGATGAGTTGAATCATCAATCAGATTACTGATTGCTGGTTTGTACAATATTAGAAGGTATTATTGAAATTGACTCTTATAGCCATACACCACACTATTCTCCATAGCTTATCATCGTGAAAGAATACTTCCGAATTGACGAAGAACTGTGGAATACTATAATCCTGGTCAAATTCTTCAAAAATGTTTATTTGCATAGTCTATTCTGCTCAACAGATTTTTTTTAAATCGAGAAGATTCCGTTGTACAAGTTCTATCTTTCCAACGTCCAGCTCAAATATTATTTTTTTACAGTGGTACCTTCCTTCGAAGAACCTTTTCCTGGATGGACCGATAACTTGAATGGACCTATTGGATTATTGGTAGCGGGGGCAAAGGGTAAGTTGATGTGAAACTGAATAATTGAACAAATTCACTCTCAGTCCAATCAGAGTCTAGTTGCAAACAAAAGCATTGTCATCTCTGATCAAATTATGGAACAATCGGAAACATTGCGGAGAATTTCTCCACCATTAGTGTTCAGCAATATTGAATGTCTTCGAAAGCTGACACACATGGAGTGATCAGGTATCCACACTCTGGTTCTGGATTATATTATTATATCGCGTGAAATTTTCAGTTGATTTCAGACCCGCTGAAGTAGATAAATACTTCAATTTTAAGAAATAGAGGGTTTATTGCATAACACCGAAATTTCCAGATTTCATTGCTTACTACATACTCCAGAAAGTGGTCTGAGCACTCGTTTTGAAGATATGCGTGAAAAATTAAAAATACTTTTTTGACAATGTCTGATAAATTTGAACAGCCTTCAAAAAATCATATTCTTTCAACATGGGGTCAATCAAATTGTTTCACGAGGTATTATTCAGATCAAGGTAACCTCAATTTAAAAAATTTGAATTCAGATTTGTATTTTGAATGTCATTTTGAAGCAAACCTACATTACTTGAGTTCATGAAACATATCGAAAATATAACTGATCAACTAATAAATCTGTTATGCAGGATAACAAAGGATAAAACATGATATACTTGAGACACATATAATGAACAATCTAGGTAACATTGCAAAATAACCCAGATATGGCATGGATCATGGAATCGGTGGAAAGTAATGAGTTGAAGAGTTTGCAATAAGAAGTAGTCGATATACGAACAGAGATATTGATGCCCAATTCAGCGTTCGAAAAACTCAAGAGTTGCTTACGTGTATTCATGCTTCACACTCGTCAACGAAAACAAGGAAAAATAAACTGCAAATATCCCAATATTTATATATATATATATATATATATATATGAAAAGCATCAAATTAAAGATAGTTAAACCTCTGTGCGGCGAAGCTTAGACCTAATATCGTGGAATTTTAATGGCACGAAATTTCGTGCACATTAACCAGGTCACCAACAGATGTCAGCATAGGCCAACCCACGACATCAATAGTCGTACTCCTAGTGCGTTCAGAGTTACGCAAAACGAATAACGAGAATAAGAGAAATCTGTTACAAATCCAAGAGAGCCCACCATCCGTCTACAGCCTGTTTCATGGTTTCCCAATCATCAGGACGGCCTGTGGTCTCTTTCAAATTCGTATCAGATATCTCGTAGCGGTAATACCTATCGGCAAGTACCAAAATGTGAGAAGCATCAAATTATAGATAGTTACACCTATAATCTGTGCGGCGAAGCTTAGACCTAATAGATAACCTATTGTCCTTTTTCAAGACACACATGTTTCAGACTTTATATTTTTAATATTTTAATTAGTAACGTTTCAATGAATTTTAATGTATATAATTAGTTGACGATTTAAAACATGTCTTGCCAACTTCAAATTCAGAACTTATATTTCACCGTACTTCACATGAAGAACATTCTTAAACAACATAGAAACTAATCTCAACAAAGATTATCCCTGAAGATGTAAATAAAACATTCCGAAAGCTTGGACAAACTTTAAAGAGTACACTTTTTCTTTTGCTGCATACCCCAATAATTAATTTGTTGCACCAATATATATATATATATATATATATATATATATATATATATATATATATATATATATATATATATATTGTTATGATAGGAAGGACCAGTAATATATTTTAAAGATGAAAAAGAAATAATTTCTTAAAAAAACACAAAAATAATAATTACTTAATAGTTAGTAGTTCATGAGAAATTGTTTTACATTTTTTTGAGATTCTATTTCCTTTATGAAGCCTCTGTTCAATATTGATAGGTAAAAATATGCAAATACTATAATGCAATCATTTTCATACATTGTCAAAATGATGTCAACCTATAATTGTTTGAAATACAACAAAAAAGTCTAGATTTACAAAATCATTCTGAATCAAATGTGATCAACAAAATTATAAGCTTGAAACATACAGTATATGGAATTGTAACTAACAAAAAATTGCCAATGGGAGAACAAGACACTTCTTGATGATACTAGCCAATCAGGAAACAGAGATGGTGAGATAAAAGATTTGAAATTGTGGAAAAGTAAGAAAAGAGAAATGTCAAAGATAATTATCATCAAATATTGTATTGAGTTTATAAGAAATGTAAAATATATTAGTTCATAAGTTTTCTCAAATAACACCAAATCAATGAAAGTGCGACAAGGAAATGCGCGAGTTTGAAAATTCAAATAAAATGAACAAAACAGAAATGATATCCAGGGAATGGAAAAACAAAGCGAGAGGGGAAGAAAATAAAATTTCGAAGAGAAGCCAGCTACAAAAATTGGAAAGAAAGAAATATAGGATTTCATTAATGAGAAGGTAGTTTTTCAACAATAAAAAACCAATACAACCTCTGAATAATCTCGACACAAAATGAACAAGGATAAAAGAAGATTACCTTTTTGGTTCTCCACATAAAAACTTGTCCAAGCTGATTTCGTGGATTATGGATAGTTCCTTTTGAAATGGTGAGTTCCTGAGAGGAGTGGATGACATTCCAGTTCCAGGTATAAACTCTTTCAGTGCACATTACAAACTGAATAACTCGTATCTCTGAAGAACTCTATGATTTGGTATTGAACTATAAAAGAATTCTTCCAACTCAAAAGAAAAAAGTGAGGTTATATTTACATATCCATCACTGTTCTCATTATTTTATAAAAATTTGTCAATTATAAGTTGTCTATAGCAGGCCAGGTTAATATAAGTTTTCCTGAATGAAGGAAATAATTGTTTTTGATAAATTTTGGTTTATTTTCCACAATGATATGCTAATATTCTACTCATAAACACTGAACTATAGATAGTTCGAGTGACATCAAGACAGGCAGTGGCTCTGTTGCCAGTACCGACTCCTGAGGCGAAGGCGTACCAACTGAGATTAGTCGTGTTAAGAAAAATAATAATAATTGGCAACAACGTGGCGAGAAAACAGTAACGTTAGCTGGCAATAATTATTTCATAACAATTAGCTATTATCATATCACAATTTAACAATTGCTTCCCATCGCGGAGCTGAATTGCCTACATAAGTATTAGAGGTATATCAAAATTGGAATCAAAATAATTATACAGGGAAAAAATATTTGTGGGGCAATAACAATCATTATTTCATAACAATTTGGCTCCCAACGAGGAGCGAAAATTTTAAGCATAAATAATAATAATAATAAAATTGATATACCTATCATAACAATTGACTTCCAACGCGGGGTTAAAACACCAATTAACATTACATAACAATATATATATATATATATATATATATATATATATAATCTGTGGAGGTCTTGGGTATGTGGTTCCAAATAACTTCTAGGAGTAGCATGGTACATGTTTATTTTCGAATAGTCAACGTTTCGACAAGGGGCCCCTCGCCTCCTTCAGGATAACAGTGTAACATATTACATTCTCAAGAGATGGATCTATAATATGAAATTATAAATTGGTAAGGTATGAATCTGTAAAGTTGGACAGTTTTTCTGACCATTACTCATGCTTCTGGTAGGGTTGACAACTCGTATTCCGGTTCAGTGCTTTTTCATACGTGAAGTGCACATTATCCATCGATGGTCTTATCCTGAAGGAGACGAGGGGCCCCTTTTCGAAATTTTTATGATTTGAATATAAACATATACTAGGCTACTCCTAAAAAAAGAGTCAGATAATGAAACTGATACATCATATGAATGGCAAGTATTTATGTTATCGTGGTTTTATGCTATGTTTACTTTGCTGTTTCCTGTACATTTCACTTTTCTTGAACCATGCAACGGTCTCTAGTCAACACAGAGATCTCATAAGTATAGCACTGAAACTTTCTTTTTTTTATAGGCAAGTTGCCAACAATTTATTTCATTTGATCAACCTCAAAAATAAAATACGAATCAAAATTTATAATTAAAATCTAGATCTCAAATAGACTAAGACAATACCAAATTTACAACATCCTGTACTGGAAAAATCAAATTCGAAAGATGATAGCTACATGTCAAATGAGTATTCTCATGAAAATTAATAAAATGCAAAATTTTTGAGGCAGAAAAATGCCATAGATGAATTTTGATCTACTTTCTATGCAGTATATAAGATGTAGAAATAGTTATTGAATATAAAAGACATGGCATAATTTAGAATAAAAAATTGTGTGAAAGAAAGTGAGCAGAAACGTCAAATCTGTGGTGAAAAACGAAACTGTGAGTATCACCAGAAAACCAAAATATAGTGCACATTAGTAAGACACTAACTAAAAGTTTTCCAACGAACATTTTTACCTACTTTCATTAGCAAGTATCATCAATTTCCATTATATAGTGGTACCTAATCTATATGCATAATTTAAAGATTATTCAACTGCTTAGTAGCAAACCACTGTTTGTTTTCATTCAAATTTGAATGGAAAAGCACTAGTAATGAAATATTTCGAGCAGGTTAGGTAAACATAAGTTTTCATTGAATAAAAAAGGAAATTATTTGATCAATTTCTGCTCTCATCTCTGTCTCTTTGTTAAATTACTTTCTGTAATATCATTTAAACACTGACTTCAAGAAGAGCCGTCAGAGGGCACTACTTATTCCTGCTTCTGAGATAACCATAGGCGTCCCGACTGAGCTGGGAATGGTAGAGTATGAAGGTAAAAGAGTATTTGGAAAATGGTGAATGTAACATAGCCGGACAATTCATGATTGTGTGATAACTATTTATTTTTCAAAAGTTCTTAGCACATATCAAAAGTATCACACAAAATTATAAATATTTTTAAACAATTTGTTGTGATGAGTGGTTAGAAAACAAAAATAATGATTTATTTTATCAAATTAAAAGAAAACACTTATCATAACAATATATATTTAGCTAACATAACCAAAGCCCCTGAAAATGTCCAAAACGAACTCAGATGCAACATTGTCAAGTCAATACAAAATTAGGAAACAGAAAAATTAAGTTAAACAACACACAAAAAACCTTCGTTAAAACATCAAAAAAACAAAAACCTTCCTAAGAAACAACCCTCATTCAATAGTCATCAAACCCGATAAAAGTAATAAAACTGTCATTATGAACAAAAAAGACAACGAACAGAAAATGGGAAACCTATTAAGTGACACTAATACCTATAAGAAAATAAAACATAACCCAACAAACATCTATCAAAATAAAAACAATAATCTAAAAAAAAACAATCAAATCCTTATAACAGCAGAAATAGAACAAAAATAGAAAATAAAAAATGCAACACCGCCCAAAATATACGGACCAGCAAACTCCACAAAGAAGGAATTCCACTCAGGCCCATTGCATCCTCAATACAATCGCCCTTCTACAAGCTTTCCAGATTCCTCACAGATAGTATCTCAAATATAATAGGGAAAAACAACTACTACATAAACGACAGTTTCGCATTCAAAGAATTCATCGACCAAATAACACTACCAGACAACTACTTACTTATATCCTTGGACTTCACATCTCTGTATACCAATTTACCTTTACACCAAATTGAACACACATTACAGAAAAAATTGCACTTATTAAAAGACCACACCCCTTTACCGTTCGACGAATTCACAAAAGCAGTGAACTTAACATTGAGAAACAACTTCTTTCAATATAAAAACAAATTCTTTGAACCACCAGATGAAGGTGCAATGGGATCCTCTATATCAAGTCCCCATGCCCAACTAATTATGGAATCACTTGAAGAATCTGTCATAGAAAAGTTAAATTGTCATATACCGTTTTTCAAGAGATACGTTGACGACTGCATGATGGCTATCCCTGAAGATGACCAAGATGAAGTCCTAGAAGCATTCAACGCGTTCAACACAAAATTATTATTCACATTAGAGGAAGAAAAAAACAACGAAATAAACTTCCTAGACATGACCCTCATTAGTAAAAATAAAAAAATCCTTACACAATGGTACACAAAAACTACCTGGTCAGGAAGATACTTGAATTTTAACTCATGTCACCCCTTCAACCAAAAACAAAGGCGTAATTATTGGCATAACTGACCGAGCAATCATATTAACCCTCAGTCTCTACGAAAAGACACCCTGAAAAAAGTAAGACAAACATTAATGAATAACAACTTTCCAATCAAACTAATAAATCAAATCATAAAACAAAGAACCCATACATCATACAACCAAACAAAACCACAATTAAACACGAAAAAAGATAATAACCATATCCCCCTCCCATACGTACCATTTCTTTCAGAAAACATTAACATCACAAAAATATTCAATTACCAAATTTGTCATAAATCAAACAACACTTTAAAAAACCTTTTCACACCCTCAAAAAGTACAACATCAACAATGAAAAAATCTGATGTAATTTACAGCATTCCATGTTATGACTGTGAAAAAGTTTATATAGGTATGTCGTCACAATTACTAGGAGATAGACTGAGAGGGCATAAATATATGAAAAATTCAAGCACGGTACTGAACAAACACATCATAAATGAAGACCACAACCCTAATTTCAATAAAACTAGCATTTTAAGCATAGAAACCAACCCAAGAAAAATTAACATCGAGGAGATGATTAACACAAAAAAAAACAACAACGGAATGAACGACACTATTCTATAACCACCATGAGCAATGAAAAAAAATTAAAAAAAAAGCATCATACCTAACTACATCAAACGAAATTCAAAAATAGGAAAAAAAAACACTCATTCCTAACGTTACCATCAAACACACAACTAAACAATAACTGTTTGTTAACTTGACTTCTCCTCCGAATATCTCCGACCCTTACAAGCAAACGTCACATCCACCCGCACAAAACATCCGTTCACAACCAGATGAAAGCAATACACTCGTTCCAGAAGAATAAAAGAAGCATGTTATATATATATATATATATATATATATATATATATATATATATTCGTATTTTTTTTCAACTTGAACTGTTCTACATGAAACATTATGCCAAGGTATGTTACCTGTTGAGTTACTCATTTCACAAAATTACATTATAAATTCTTTCCAGAAAATGTCAGCCCTGAAAAATAACGAAAAAAATGAAGAATTGAAAATGTCCCCAGCCGGGGACGAAACGTATTTGACTAACAAATAGACCTTTATTACTAAACGAATCCAATAACCCAAAAAACTCCTCAAAATTATTACAAAAGGATTCAAGAAAGAAACAGAATACATATTACTCAGCAAGGGTGAAAAAGCTGAAACAAGATGTTCCTTTCCTACAACGACATCCAAAAACAATAAGGAAACCAAGCAAAATTTAATCTCAAGGAAATCACAAAACTGAAAATCATCGTAACAAAACAAAAAAACCGAAGAATCTTTTTACTAAGATGCAAGGATCTGAACATCTACGCTTCATGTCTAAACTTCAAACTTAAAACTGTGAAACCAACAGGTACGTACCTAGGCAGAAAATTTGAAAACTTTACAAACAACTACAAGAACCAAATTTTGAATTTACTGATCACAGATGCCACCCACACTATAAACAAAACCACCCTTACAATCAATTCTAAAATTAACAACCTCTACAACCATATCCCTCATGACATAATTAACAAATTTTCATCATTAGAAACAAAGAAAAATAAAAAAATATTTCTAAAAATAAAACGATATAATATAAAGAAAATAAACAATTTATTCAAGGAAAACGAAAAAAACACCCCATCAATAGACACATAGAAATGGATCACAAACCTGTCCCAAACCGACATCCCAGAAGATATCGACCAAATACTTGCCCATTGTGAAAAATTCGCCCTCCACCCAACAAAAATCGAAGACATTCCCACCAGCCCCTGAAAATGTCCAAAATGAACTCAGATGCAACAGTGTCAAGTCAATCACCAGTTACAATACAAAATTAAAAAACAGAAAAATTAAGTTAAACAACACACAAAAAACCTTCGCTAAAAACATCAAAAAAACAAAAACCTTCCTAAAAAACAAACCTCAATTAATAGTCATCAAACCCGATAAAAGAAACTGTCATTATGAACAAAGAAGGCTACGAACAGATAATGGAAAACCTATTCAGTGACACTAATACCTATAAGAAATTGAAACATAACCCAACAAACATCTATCAAAATAAAAACAATAATCCAATAAAAAAATGGCACAATCAAAACCTTATAACAACAGAAATAAAACAAAAAATTGAAAAAAAAAAATGCAACACCGTCCAAAATATACGGACCACCAAAAGTCCATAAAGAAGGAATTCCACTCAGGCCCATTGTATCCTCAATACAATCGCCCTTCTACAAGCTATCCAGATTCCTCATTGACAGTATCTCAAATATAATAGGAAAAAATAACCACTACGTAAAAGATAGTTTCGCATTCAAAGAACTCATTGACCAAATAACACTACCAGACTTACTATCCTTGGACGTCATATCTCTATATACCAATTTACCTATAAACCAAATTGAACACACATTACAGAAAAAATGGCACTTATTAAAAGACCACACCCCTTTACCGTTCGAGGAATTCACAAAAGCAGTAAACTCAACATTGAAAAACAACTTATTTCAATATAAGAACGAATTTTTCGAACAAGTAGATGGATGGGCAATGCGATCCCCTATATCAAGTCCAATTGCCCAACTGATTATGGAATCACTAGAAGAATCTCTCATAGAAAAGTTAAATTCTCATATACCGTTTTCCAAGAGATTTGTTGACGACTGCATAATGGCTATCCCTGAAGACAAAAAAGATAAAGTCCTAAAAGCATTCAACGCGTTCAACACAAAATTACAATTCACATCAGAAGAAGAAATAAACAACGAAATAAACTTCCTTGACATGACCCTCATTAGAAAAAATTAAAAAATCCTCACAAAATGGCACACAAAAACTACCTGGTCAGGAAGATACTTAAATTTTGACTCATGTCACTCCTTCAACCAAAATAAAAGGCGAAATCATTGGCATAACTGACCGAGCAATCATATTAACCCACCCTACTTTACGAAAAGGCAACCTGAAAAAAGTAAGACAAACATTAATGAATAACAACTTCCCAATCAAACCAATGAACCGAACCATAACACAAAGAACCCATAAATTATACAACCAAACAAAACCACAATTTAACACGAAAAAAGATACCAACTATATCCCCCTTCCATACGTACCATTTCTCTGTGAAAACATTAACAACATCACAAGAAAATTCAATTACCAAATTTGTCATGAATCAAACAACACTTATAAAAACCTTTTCGTACCCCTAAAAAGGACAACCCCAACTATGAAAAAATGTAATGTAATCTACAGCATTCCATGTAATGACTGTGAAAGAGTTTATATAGGTATGACATCACAATTACTAGAAAATAAACTGAAAGGGCATAAATATATGAAAAAGTCAAGCACGGCACCAAACAAACACATCATAAATGAAAACCACAACCCTAATTTCAATGAAACTAGCATTTTAAGCATAGAAACCAACCCACGAAAAATCAACATCAAGGAGATGATTTACATAAAAAAAAAACAACAACGCAATGAACGACAGAACAGACATTGGTAACCTTAGTAAAATTTACCACACCATTTTGTAACCACCATGAGCAATAATAACAACAAAAAAAAAGCATCATACCTAACTACATCAAACGAAATTCAAAAAAAGGAAAAAAAAACTTGAGAGGTGTCAAGGGACACCCGGATGGAACGAAGTTCCTTTCGATCAATTAGTGAGGGAATTGTAATAATTTTTTTTCAAGTTATAAAAATATTTTTCTTATTATTAACAAATATAATGTAATATAAACTTCATCAGGAGGCTCAATTTAAGTACATACGCATTGATATTGTAATATTAAAATATAATTTGCTTTTAAATTTATTAAAGTTATGACGTGTACACTTGCCAAACACACAACGATGGAGAGATTATAACGCGTATGACTTGGTTAGCACAATAGTGAAGAGATGTTATAATGCGTACTTGCTAAAAATTTATAAGCATTTATTATTGTCTGTATAAAATCTCTACTCACCTAACTCCATCAGCAATATCCGGAACTTGTGCAGAAACACTTGTCAGGATTCATTATTGTTATTATTTTTTATTATTTATTATGTACAAAAAACCTGTATACACTCAACAAAAATAATCGTCGCGACACCACACTGTTCAATGCGAAATAGAAAGACGAAACGAAAATAACCATCTTGCTTTCTATGAGGAGAGAGAGAGACAGACAGAGAAACACGCGCACG